>ML741789.1:0-401672 GCA_009193525.1 Aspergillus sergii
TATAAAAATTAAATTAGATTAGCTCTATATATTTATTAATTTAATTTAATTTTTATATTATTACTACCCGCCTAGTATTAATAATTTTAAATTTTAATAGAAATCTAATAAAAATTTTTAAAAATATATAAGGACTATTACTTAGCTTATAGATAAATATTCTTTTTAATATAGTAGAGAATATAGGAATTAGATGTTATGGTGGTTGGTCTTTATGTTATGAATTCACCCTATAGAATCGACTTTCTCCACCAGAGGAAACTTTCTTCCCGGAACATATTGAGAAGAGAATTCGAGCTCTTGGAAAAAAGAACGTTGACACACTGTTGATGTTTCAGGTCATGACAGGTAGCTCCGACGCAATTTCTACGCTGAGGGAGTTTGTGTGTTCCTACCAAACAGAGGATAATTTCCGCCATTGGCAGGTTGGACCCACCGTCTCTCCTCAGATGCGATTCAATATCATCAAGGGGTTGGACAGCAAAACTGCTTTATACGGTCTCCTTCGAAGATACCATATTCTTCACTTCTATGTGGAATGCGTGCCCGCAAACAGTCGAGCATTGACCAACTTCATCAATACAGATCCCAACGATTTCCAGCACAAAAGCAAGGCCGGGAACCCAGGCTACAATGCCAAGTCTGAAGTGACTCTTCTCATGATAAGGGAGATATATCCAGACATAGATTCATCCTCGCTTGAATACAAGTCGAAGTACAGGGCAGTTTCCAAGTTGCAGACCCTAGGGAGACGCTACCTCAGTTTGGCCGATAGATTTGGCAAGGGTGTCCTCGGGCTGCTGCCACCCAGCACTCTCACAAATTCAGATAACATGTATATACTTCCAAGCTGCCATTGAAATCTTCTTAATATATAAGCTGACCTAGACAGGATAATATCTCTGCCCGATTCCGCTTTTGGCAAGTTTCTCAATATCCTTGAGGATTCCCAGGGAGACATTCTCAGAACCTTCAGCGACGCAGCATTTTCTGTGCTTGAACCACTGCTTTATGGCACATCTCAAGGGTCTATGCAGTCCCACGTTAACAGCTACGCCCGCGAAGATATCACTAGATGTCCAAAGGATCCGACGAGCTTTTGACGATACTTAACCGCAGAACCGCGTGAGACATTCCACTAGGACTACAAGTACCCGAGAGGCAACTCACCTTCGAAAGCCGTGTTGAAAGTTGGCTTTTCTCAAAAGTACTGTCCCTTCCATTGTGAACAGAGAAGACAACAGCAGCCTCGCCCGTGACAGCGTCAGTGGCTAGTTTTGCCTGACTGGTGGTCCGGGCTCATTACCTAGAGAAAGTATTAGAACCAGAGTTCCGCTATCGGCGTTTTAGATACGCAAGGGTGTATGCCTGCTTTTTATTAACAGTCGGGGCAGGATACTATTCGCATTCTTGCTTAATTATATCGAGTATCAGGTCTAACTTTAATCTAAGTACTTCGTTACAAACGCAGATTCTTTTTATATCCTGCTCTCAGAGTAAAGCGGGAAAGAGGTAGTTGGAAGGTGTAATACTCATGCTAGTTAATTATTATCTGATAATGTTGTTCGTTAGAGGGTTAAGCCAACATCTGTTCGGAGATGGAAGTATACAGAACATTGGCAATCTGCACAAGGAAAAGAGAAAGACGAACTTCACCTGTAGCAAATTCTAGCATTCAAATCGCTACTCCGGTTCAGTTGTGACACCCCTTCATGCAACTGTTGGAAGAAATCGCTTAGGGGAAACACAGCGCCAGGTCCAACTAGGCAATGTCAACGTAAGGCAAACCTGAACTGCAACCCAGAATTAAGCCCATCCTTGGTCAAAAGCACTGATAAATTGTGCTACAGTTGCACTGAAGACAGTGCCAATCTCGCCAGCAGTCACATCTGGGATCCGCCCATCCCAATAATCAAGAGATACTTTCATACTCTTTGGGTATTCGTCAACCTGCAACACTAAATCAAACTGCGACTGCATTAGCGAATATACTTTCACAGAAAAGCCAACTCATAGTAGCGCTTACCTCCATGGCATCCTGGCCAGTGACGGCCTCAAAGAGAATACTAAGAGGCTGGATATTGTTGTGTTTTCGGTGATTGACCAGGGTGTTGAAGATATGCTCCGACGGGGGGCTCAACCCCAGCTCCTGCATGGCCCGGATCGCGCCCGCATGGTGGGGGAGTGATTGGTGATAGTCTTCTTGTATCGCGGCCAATATTTCGCGATACTGGCTATGCTCATCTATGCGAATGCGACAGGCAAGTAAATTAACAAAGGCACCGACGGTATTCTCAATCCCAGTGATTGGCTCATGTCTCCCTGATACTAGATAACCAAAACATATAGTATTCCCTTTCACCCAGGAATGAAGGACGACTGCCCAAATAGCTTTGATTAGGGAGGGAACCGTAGTATCATGTTCCTGGCAGAAACTGTGCATGCTGCGGGCCAGATCAATTTCGATATCCACATCCACATGGTGCAATTCCCCAGGCCCGTGGCCAGAATTACTGAGAAGTGGGAATAAACATGGCGGGATGCTGGCTAGGTATTCTCTCCAATACCGATTTTGTACAGCGGATGTGCTGAGAAGGGATGAGATATACACGCTGTAGCGGGGTGGTTCGATGTCATCCAACAACTGGTTCTCATAAGCCAGACACCACTCGTGAAATAGTATTGACAATGATGCAGCATCCATGATAGCATGACTCATGTCAAGCTTAATATATACCATTCCTGACACCGTGCAACAGACTGTGAGCTGATGAGGCAAGCCCCCTTTACCATAATCAGGTGGTTGTTGGGTACTGAGAGTTGTATGGACTTCATCCTGAGCGCAAGAAACCTTTCGGATCCTGGCCTTTGCTGATCTTAGGACGACCTGATCAAACTGCCCTTCTTGCACTGAACCGTATACAAAGACGGTTCTTAGGGCTGCGTGGCGATCCACTAAAACCTGCCAGGCTCTTTCAACTTTGTAAATGTCCACAGCTCGCGAATCTCTAGGTTTGAGCTTATACACCTGGCTAGGTGCATAGTAGGTAGCCTTCCTACTCTGACTGCGCAACATAAGCTGCTGCATGGGAGAACATGGATAAGCATCCTCGATATTTGGCGGAGCAAGATCGAATCCGGGCGCTTCCTGCTTTTGGAGCTGCCCAAGGAAAACATCCAGGCTACTATATGTCAGATTCAATAGTGGAAAGTCCTGTAATGTGTAACCCTTTCCTATCTGGGGAAGGGTTGTGGCTGCCGCCTCGAGGGATTGCCGGCAGGTGGAAATCCACTGGCAAAGAGAATCCTGGTGTCGCATATGCCGGTTGTAAGCAAAGCTAAACCGCAGGGATCCATCACTAACAAATACCGAGACATCAATCAAGGAAAATCGCTTCATATGTCGTGATACTTCACCCTTATTTGTCCAAACTATATCTTTTAGCAGGGCATCAGGCCGTTCGAGCTGCTGATAAAGACCCAAGTAGTTGAAGAGAACCTCTATGGGCTTATGTTTCCCAAATACCGTCTTGCCGTCTGGATTTAAATAACGCGAGGCGAAATATGACCACCCATTGCCTGCGACAGCTAGTCGAGCATCCTTTACACGGCGAAGAACTTCTTGGATTGTATACTGTGATTGCCCGTCCTTTGCAACACATGTGGGCCAAATAGTTGTGAACCAGCCGACGGTTCTGGTCAAATCAATTGCGGGATCCCATGGTTCTCGACCATGCCCTTCATTGAATATAGTAGGTAGTGGCCTGTCACTGAAGGTCTCAGCAAATGAATGAAACAGCGCAGCCTGAAATATATCAACTGGTTGTGTTGCAAATGTATCATTGGCCACGCCAAATAGAATGTCTGTGACCTCTTTGTCAAGTTTAAAGTCACAGTGTAACACATCAGCATATGTGTTCTGACAAATTTCAGTTCCCCAGTAATCGAGGGATATTGGTGGAATATCAAATGGTAAGACCTTCGCAGGCGCCAGATGACTGCGGCTATAGTCCGCCTGAATTTTGCACCACGACTGGAATGGCATGGTTTGCAGGCTTGATGAGACTCCCTTTATGAGAAGTTCTTCTAAGTCTGAGAAGATAATGCGCCATGATACTAGATCAATAACCAGGTGATGGGCAATTAGAGAGATGTATTGACTATCCTTCCCAATGTTGATCAGGTCGACTCTGAATACTGGCCCTGTAGTTATGTTCAGACTCTTTTGGTGTCTCCAAATCACCTCCTTCGCTTCCTCCATTGTGTTGAGCTTATGCTCCAAAAGCGGGCAAGATCCTGCCCGATCTTTTTGAATGACTTGAGTCCACCTGCCGTCCTTCTGGTGGAATCGAGCCCGCAACATTGAATGGCGTGTAGTGATCAAATCTATGGCTTGTGTGAGGTTGAGCATTTCAACCTTCCTGGTAACTTGAAGGAAAAAACTTTGGTTGAAGTGATTGTTTCCAGAAGAAGCATATTCAAAAAACATTTGCTGGATAGGCGAGGGTTCAAAGGGGATGCCAATCTGCTCATCAGCCCTGACTGGAGTTACAGGTTTATTCTCGGACTTCATAAGCTGTGTCAGGCGAGAGATGGTCTTCCACTTAAGAATCTCTGCAACTGTTATGGAAAAGCCACTCGCTTTTAATCGCGCAGACATTTGCATTGCACTGATGGAGTCACCACCAAGGCGAAAAAAGCTATCTTCAACCCCAATGCTATTGGCCTCTATGTTTAGGATCTGCGCCCAAATCTCTTGTAGTCGTATTTCAGTGTCTGTAGATGGCTTCTTCGGAGACTCATGTGACTGTAATTCCTTTCGAGAAATAGCTGCTGCCTGCTCAACCAAATAGTGTCGGTTGACCTTCCCCGACGACATCAAGGGGACTGTGGACAAAGGAATAAAGGCACTTGGGATCATATGGGCCGGCAGAACATCTTGTAGTGCTGACTCCGTTCGGAGGGCTTCGGACTGAAACTCTGGGGTCGGTACTGCAAATAGCTTGCCGCCCACAGCACCTGTACTGAGATTCCTACCATAACGAATGAAAGCGAAAAGTGCTGGGTACATTTGGGAATCGGCAAGCGTCACAATTTCTGCCACCACATCCAATGCGTCGTGAAAGTTCTCTCTTATATGATGTTCTATCTCACCAAGTTCAATACGCTGCCCGCGAAGTTTAACCTGTGTATCCTTGCGGCCTATGTAGGAGATAGATCCATCTGACAAAGAGTATCGCACAAGGTCGCCTGTCTTATAAAGCCGATCAGTGCTGTTAGGCCTGAAGTGATGGAGCCACTTTGGACTGCTGATAAATGCTGCGTTGGACTTTTCATTGTTGATATATCCGCAGCCCACAATAGGACCCTGGATAACAAGCTCACCCACTGCTCCAACTGGCACCATTCTGTTGTGATTCTCTTTGTCAACAATCCAAGTGGTTGACCCAATAGCATGCCCGATGTTCGTTGGATCAGAGTTAAGGCGAGCAGAAATATTAGACTGGACAGTTGATATGACTGAACATTCAACCGGCCCATATGCATTAATTATGCGAAGTTGTGGGGCCCAAACCGTTATATCTTTCTGCTGCATTGGTTCCCCGGCAAGTACCAAAGTCTTTAAGGTGGGGAGATCATTGGGGTGCAGTATCCTGATAAGAGATGGTGTGAGGTTGGCCCAGTTAACCCGTAGGTCATTCGCTGCTTGAACTAAACCATTCCTCCGATCTGTCTCAGAGGGTACACATACACAACCTCCAGCTAGTAGAGTTGTTAGATTATCAGCAATGCTGATGTCAAACGCATATGATGCAAACTGGAGGACCCTTGACTCATGGTTAAGAAAAAATGCCCTGCTCTGCGATTTGGCACTAGTAGAGAGTGCTGTATGTGGGATGATTGCCCCCTTCGGCCTTCCCGTTGACCCAGAAGTGTATGCCACGTAGGCTGGACTCGTCGGGTCTATCAATCCTGGTATCCACTGGCCGTCATTCTTCTGCCATGCAGTGTTTTCCTCAGTACCAATCAGGACAACCCTATTTACTAGAGTTGTTGCCACTGCATGAGTTTGTGCAGAGGCCACGACAAGGGTTGCTTGAACATCATCACACATTCCTTGTAGTCGTTGGAGTGGGTGAGATGGATCAAGTAGAACAAAGACTGCTCCTACTTTCATTACACCGAGCATCGCCACTGTTGTCCACCGAGACTTTTCAAAACAAAGAGGTATGAAGTCACCCGGCCCTACTCCAAGTGTATTTAGGTGAACTGCTAATTTAGATGAGAGTTGCGCCAGTTCTCCATAAGATATATTACCATCCCATGCACAGACAGCTGGAGCGTCTTGCTGCACCAGACAGCACTGGTGGATCAGGTCGTGGATGCAAGAGTGGGTCTCATCAGGAACCGCCTTATTCCACATCTGTACTTGTGCTATGTCTTGTTGACTGATTATGTTTAAATCATCAACTTCCGCATGCGGGTGGGCGATAATTTCGGACAAGACTTGGTTGAATGTGTTGGCAACCTTCATTGCTTGTTTATCTGACAGCAAGGATGTCCAGTAGTTGAAAGATACACACACACCAGAATCGTTTACAGTTATATGCAATGTTATATCAAACTTTTATCCAATATTAGCCTAAGTAGACCTAACAATTCGGCAACTATATCGCATACAACGAATTTGTGACTTACCTCTGTTGGGTCGTCTCCGCTGACATGATCGACGCGGATGCTTGATAATCCCAAGCTGGAATGGCTAGATTCTCTTCGCAACGACATGACTGTATTGAAAAGAGATAGACTTGATGTGGTGGATGTTGAGCGGAGGATGTCAGCTAGCGAACAGTGCTGATACATTAAGCTTTGAGCATAGTCTTGCTGGTTTTTCTCTAACATGCGCAGAAGCGAAGTGTTCTTCACCAGATCCATGCGGCACACCAGCATGTTAATGAAAGGCCCGACAGCATCTTCTATCCTGTCCAGAGGCACGTCTCGCCCCGACGTAAGATATCCGAAGCAAACCGTGTCAGAGCCCGTGTAGGATTGCAGCACTAGCCCCCAGGCCACCTGGAAAATGTTCGAAAGTGTTAATTCATTGGTTTCATTGAATTCCTGCAGCTTGAGGACGTCCAAGCTCAGATCAAGACTCAGAGAACGTAGCGAATTGGTCACTTCATCACGCCGATCATTGAAAGCTGGGAATTTACAGGGAGAAACACCATGGAGATATTCTTTCCAGTATTCGCGACCCGAATCTGCTGCTATATGGTCGAGGTACTCGATGTAATCACTATAAAGTGGACCATGTCGGGCGGGAAGCTTTCCATCATATGCAAGTGCTAGATCGCGCATCAAAATTGAGATGGATACACCGTCGATAAGTGCGTGATTGATCTGAAGCTCGCATAGTATGTCCCCTGCGGTCTCAGGGTACATTGTAAGCTGATAAGGTGGCTTCCCTTTTTTATTTATACATGGTGCCGCGTGGTGCGCATCATCCTCTCGCACGACGTATACATCTGGGACAACGTCCTTCAACACAACCTGATGAAATGCAACTTGTGGAGTGACACCTGGGACGAAAACCGTCCGCAGAATTGGATGATACTGCACCACTGTCTCCCACGCACGCGTAAGCCGCTCCAGCTCGACAGGTTTGCTTTCATATAACGACCTCACCTTCCATACAAACCGTGTTCGATAGTACATTGGATTCAGGTTCTGACTCAACAGGATGCCTCTCTGCATGGACGAGCACGGATAAGAGTCTTCTACCTGCGTGGCTGAGACACCGATTTCGGGTAGTGTCTGATTTATGAACCTCTCAAGGCTCTTGTATGTGAGGGGCAAGAGCGGAAAGTCAGTGAGCGTGTATCGTTTAGATCGCATTAATGTCCCTGCTGCATCTCTGAGGCTACATTCACACTTGAGGATCCAATTTCGGATGGCATCTTGATGCTTCATATGCCGGTTATAAATAAAGTTAAAACGCAAACAACCACCGACAACTGATACAGAAACCTCAATCAACGAGAGCCGTTGCATATCAGGTGCTATATCATAATCTTTGATGCCCAGTTGGTTTGGTTGCTGAATCACAGCATCGGATCGCTCCAGTTGTTGATACAGGCCCAAGTAGTTGAATAATATTTCTATGGGGTTGTGATCACTAAAAGCTTTCTTCCCCATAGGATTCAAATAGCGTGATGCAAAGTAGGCCCATCCATTCTTTGGAATCTTTCTGCGAGTATCCTTTGTTTCGGCGATGATATCTAGAATGTCAGATTGCTTATTGGCTTGGATAAATATTGGAAACATTGTGGTAAACCACCCCACAGTTCTAGAAATATCGAGAGCTGTATCCCATGCCTCACGACCATGTCCCTCACTGAAAATCGTAGGTGGAGTTCGGTCTTGAAAGACTTCGATAAATGAATAGAGAATGGCTGCTTGAAAAATCTCAACTGGCTGTGTGTTTAAGGCATCATTGGCACCTCCAAGTAGCATCTCCGTGACCCTGCGTTCCATAGTAAAAGCCTCTTGGCATGCATTTCTGTATGTGTTGCAGTTATAAGGAACCCCCCAATAGCTTGTTGATGGTTGGGGTACTCCAAATGGCAGAGCTATCTTAGGGGGCAAAAAATCACGGCTGTAGTTTTCCTGTAGCTGACACCATCTCTGGAATGACAACGACGGTTGTCGAGTGAGTGGCGACTTCCGTGATGACAGCAGCTCTTCAAGATCCCCTAGGATAATCCTCCATGACACAAGATCAATAACTAAATGATGGGCCACTAAGGACATGTATTGCTTCTTCTCACTCCCTACTGTCATCAAGTCTACCGCAAATAGTGGTCCACTTTGAATGTCTAGATTACTCTGACTTGTGGCCACGACACTATTTACTTCTTCCCAAGATGACAATTCATGTTGACCATAACGATAACAATTTTCATCATTGGGTAAGATACGTTGAACCCATCTACCGTCTTCACATTGGCTGAAACGTGCTCGTAGCATTGAATGATGAGAAACAATATAGTCGAGGGCCTTGGTCATTTCAGGTGCTTCAATGTTCAACTTCCTCGTAATTCTGAGAAAGAAACTTTGGTTGAAGTGGTTATGCCCCCGGGGAGCATGCTCAAAGAACATGCGCTGGATCGGTGAAAGCTCAAACGGAACATCAGTTTGTTGATGAGCAGATATTGTGGCTTCGCCCTGAAAGCCAATACACATGTGATCTACCTGTATATGCTGGGATATGCGTGAGATGGTTTTGCGCTGTAGGATTTCAGAGACGGTGACAGATAATCCTGTCGTTGCCTTTAATCGCGCAGATACCTGCATAGCTGTGATAGAATCGCCACCTAGGCGGAAGAAGCTATCCTCGACACCAATATCATCAGGATTGATATTAAGAATTTGTGCCCACACCTGCTGAAGGACCCTTTCAGGATCTGTGGACGTTTTCTCCTTTCTTATTTTTGGAGGGTTGTATAACTGCAAGTCCACCTTAGCAGCCTGCTGGCGTAAATATTGTCTGTTGATCTTCCCCGACAATGTCAATGGAATATGAAACAAGGGGAGAAAAACACTAGGAATCATATACGTCGGGAGAATGTCGTATAATTCTGACTCTACCCGGACGGCCTCCGATTTGAATTGTTGAGAGGGTGTCATGAATACATGGTCATCATGTGTTTTTTCGCTCACAGGACCGCACCAGATAAGGGCCATGAGCGTTGGATGCTCATGACCCTCTTGTATTACAGCCTCTACCACGACAGCTTGTGCGCCATGAAATTGCTGGCGAATGTGGTATTCGACCTCCCCAAGCTCGATCCGCTGCCCTCGGAGCTTAATCTGTGTGTCTTTCCTACCAATATAGCAGATAGACCCATCTGGCGCATATCGCACCAGGTCCCCTGTTTTATAGATCCTTCCTCCATTGCTTCCGTTTCCATACCGCTTGAGCCACGGTGGGTTGTTAAAAAATACGTCACCTGTCTTTTCCTTGTTATTTATATAGCCACGTGCCACAATAGTGCCCTGAATAACAAGCTCCCCAATGGCGCCTATTGGTGCCAGCTTGTGATGATCATCCTTGTCAACAATCCAGGATACTGAGCCAATAGCATTTCCAATATTGCTGGGATCCGAGCCATGTACAATCTCCGGTTGAACGGTGGAGAGGACAGAGCATTCTGCTGGTCCATACGCATTCATCAGTTGCGTCCTTCCAGCCCATGCATTAATATCCGCTGCTGACATCGGTTCCCCCAGCAAAATAAGCGTCTTCAAGATCGTCTTCTCACTAGGTAACAACCTTGCAACAGAAGGAGTTATCTGAGCCCAATTGACTTGCAGCCGCCCCATGGCTCCTGAAATGTCATCATAGCGGCTTGCTTCATTTGGCACGCAAATACAACCCCCAGCTATCAAGGTTGTTAGATTATCTGCGATGCTAACGTCAAATGCATAGGAAGAAAATTGGAAAACCCTTGATGTAGGCTCTAGTTGCAGTGATTTTATTTGGGCCTTCGCCCCTGTACAGAATGCCTCATGCTCGACAACAATTCCTTTTGGCTGGCCAGTAGAACCCGATGTAAATACCACATACAAGGCATCCCTTGACCTAGGGCTTACTGTGCCTAACCCAGTTACATCATTATCACTCGAATCAACGGTAAGATCAAATGTTGGGAGTGGAACAACAGTAGCCGCCAGTTTTGCGCTCAAGGCTGTTTGTAATGTTGAAGACACAATAATCGATGCCCCCACCTCGCAACATATTTCCTGAAGGCGCTTGTGCGGGTGTCCTGGATCTAAGAGAACAAATGCGGCCCCGGCTTTCACAACTCCGAGCATGGCAACTGTTGTCCACTTTGATTTCTCAAAGCACAGAGGAATAAATGTCTCGATGCATGGATTCACGCCCAATTTACGAAGCTGTATCGCTAAGTGGGAAGATAGTTCGTCCAGTTCACGATATGTCAGATTCCCATCCCATGAATGAACAGCTTCAGCTTCTGGCTGGGACATGCAACGTTTAGAAATAAGCTCCTGCACGGTGGTTTGTGACGCAGTTGGTTGGGCCTTGTTCCATTCACCTAATACTGTAAGTTCTTCTGGGCTGATCAAGTCGATCGTATTTATGGTGTCCCTCGGATGCTGGCTGATTTGTTGTACGAAATGTGCAAGTTGAGCAAGTATCGACTTTACCTGGACTGCAAGAAGGACGGTATCATCGAATACCGCTCGGAGCTTCAAATAATCAGTGCTCGGCTCGCAGAGTATGGTTAGCGCGTAGGTATAGAAGGTTTCTTGACTGTCGGGCGGCTCCTGTGCACGTTGATGAAGGAGTTCCAGACCGTGTTCTTCTTGGTTGGGCTGTATCACTAACAAACTTTGAAACAGACATGCGCTAGCTGGCTCGACTCCGAGACGACCAATCTTCTGTAGCCCCATCTGTTCGAAGGGGGCCATTGTCGTTGCTTTGTCTTGTACAGCCTGCAGCGCTTGCTCAACCAGCATATCGCCTTGAATATGGATTCTAAAAGGCACCGTTGTGATAGTTGGCCCCGTAAGAGAATCTATACCAGTGACAGTTGCGCTGCGTCCACTGACGGTAGCTCCGAAGACGACATCATTCGACGCGGTGTATTGGGCCAGGACTAAAGCCCATGCCAGCTTGATTGTTGTTGAAAGGGTAGTATTTCTACCACTGCTTCTGGACTGTACTAGGTGCATAACATGCTCTGTATGTTTGGTGGGGGCTGGTTTATATGTGGCAGAGGGTAACGTCGGAAAAGGGATGGCCTGGAGGTCTGAGAGTTCTGATCGCCAGAAGCTTTCCACGTTCGTGGTATCCAAATCTTCAATGTATTTAATGAAGGGAGCGAATGGTTGATTCGGTAGTGATGCACCCTGGTAAGCCCGTTCTACTTGTCTCAAAATCAAAGAAAGAGACAAGCCGTCATATGCCGCGTGATGCGAAGTCATGATGAATTGAAAACTGGCTGACTTATCTCCCAATTTCGATAGGCAAAATCGTACCAATGGTCCACCTAGTCGTACCTCTATAGGAGCAGTGTGGGAGTCGCCTACCTCCCAGCTGATCTTCTCTCGAACAACGACCTGAAACATGCCTCGTCCTTCACAATGTATAATTCGGGTCCGCAGAATGGGAATTGCCTGATATGTCGCCTCCCATGCTGCTTGGAATTGGCCAATGTCAACACTACTAGGGAATGTGAACATATACTGGCCCATGTAGGCACCTGGCTTCATCGCCGTTAGCGCCATAAGACCTTCTTGCAATGCTGTGCAAGGGTATATGTCGTCGATCTCTGAAATGGGAACAGCACATTGCAATGTTGCCGTCTCACTGACATGCTTCCGGATGTCCTCGTTTTTGAGCAGGGAGAAAGGTGGAATAACCTTCTCAATAGAATCATGCAAGGCCCACCGTGCAGTATGAGCGAGGTCAGATAATGTTGGGTGAACGAATACGTCGGGGACATTAAACTCCAGACCATAGTCTCGTGCACAAGCTACCAATCGCATAGCCATGATAGAGTCCCCTCCCAGACGAAAGAAACTATCGTCCAGCCCGATCTTACCAGCTTCCAGGCCAATAACCTCGGCCATGATACGTTGAAGCAGAATCTCTATCTTTGTGGATGGCGCGCGTTTTGGTACATTGTTAACAATAGTGTACGCCTCTAGCTTCGTCCTCGTCAACTGTGCAGCATGCTTCTGGATTACTCGACGGTCTGCTTTGCCCGTTCCTGACATAGGCAGGTATCCGAGAGGCACAAACACGCTCGGCACCATGTAATTCGGCAAAAGATCATAGAGCTGCGCTCTTGTTTTCAATGCCTCCAACTGAAACTCTTGGCTCGAAGAGTCAAATAGTGGAAGCTCCAGCGCTCTACATTGGCTTTGCGGGTTCGCTTTGGTGTCTTCTCTTAAGATGAACCCTGTTAGGACCCCACTGGCACCTTCATTAGCCGGTACTATCACGTCCACTAGTGCCAGCCGCGCTCCACGAAAGGACCGCTGAACATGATGCTCTATTTCGCTCAGCTCAATTCTTTGACCGTGAATCTTGATCTGTGTGTCCTTCCGGCCGAGTATCTGAAGAGAGCCATCTGTGTGATACCGCACAAGGTCGCCTGTCTTATACAGACGCTGCCCTGTGTTTTGTCGAAAGTGACATAGCCATTGGGGGCTCTGTATAAAGGCTTCCGCTGTCTTTTCCGGGTTGTTTACATACCCCCGACCAATTATTGGTCCCTCAATTAATAACTCGCCGACCACACCGATAGGGGCTAGCCTTTGATGATCCGATTGATCCACAATCCAGCATACCGCTCCTCTGGCAAACCCAATATTGTTTGGGTCACCATCATGGCTTTCAGGGCAAGATTGTGTAGTTGAAATCACGGAGCACTCTGCGGGGCCATACGCATTCATGACCTCAGCATGGCCTTCCCACATTTGGATATCGGTCCAGTTTCTCTTTTCACCAGTATGGACTATAGTCTTCAAAGTAGGAACGTTATCAGGACGCAAGATCCGAGCAACCGACGGAGTGAAAAGGGCCCAGTTAGCCCGCAGCTTGGTAATCGCGTTCTCAATAAAACCGCCACGATCTATCTCGGATGGCACACAGATACATCCCCCAACAAGTAGAGTGGCCAAGTTTTCCGCGATGCTGACATCAAATGAATAGGAAGAGAACTGAAAGACTCTAGATTCGGAGCTTAAGCGGAGGCTTTTAGAATAAAACATTGCAGCTGTGCAAAATGCACGGTGATCTATCAGAACCCCTTTTGGCGCACCTGTGCTACCTGATGTAAACACTGAGTATACTGCATGGTGTGGCTTGACCGTGGGGCTTGTCCAAATACCCTCCATTCTGTGCCATGCAGACTCACCATCACCAGCATCGACAGTGATAACAGTAGCTGCCAGTGCAGTGGCCTTCACAACAGTTTGTGGGCAACACAGGATTATATTTACCCCAGCAGTTGCACAGATATTCTCAAGGCGTGCTAATGGATGGGAAGGATCTAGCAGTAAAAATGCTCCACCTGCCTTCATAACACCGAGCATTGCCACAGTTGTCCATTTACTCTTCTCAAAGCAAAGCGACACAATTATATCCGGGCCCACCCCGAGGCCTGACAGGTATCGTGCCAACTTGGACGACCATATTCCGAGGTCTCTATATGTAAAGTCTCCATCCCAAGCACAAACAGCTGTCGCTTCTGGTCGAGTCATACATTGGGTATTGATTAGCTCATGAACGCAAGACTCCTGTAGCTCTGGAGCACTGCCGTTCCATCGTTTTAGCTGTGCTGTATCCTCTGGACTGATTGTACTGAGGTCCGCAACTGTCTGGTTCACGTTGCTGTGTATTCCTTGGGTGATGCTGGCCAGGTGGTCTATGATTCGCCTCATTCGACTCTCTGGTACAACACGCTCATCAAATACCGCTTTCACGTTCACTTGATTGACATTAAGATCACACGAAAGCATCAATGCATAAGTGTTATACTTTGACTCATCCGCGGTGGCTTCCCCATTTGTGAGTACTGTAGTGGGGTTGCTGTTCTGTCCAGCTGGTTGTACTATCAGTAAGCTTTGAAACTGGCAAGCAACCTCGGCTTCCTCCCCAAGACGGCTGATGTTCTGCAATCCAAGCTGCTCGAACTGCATCATGACAGCGGAGCGCGCTTGAAGGTCAGCAAGTGAATCCTTGACCACCATATCAGGCTGCAGTTGAATTCGCAATGGCACTGTGGCAATGGTTGGACCTGTCATTTGCTCGACATCTGCCACGGGCGCACTACGGCCATTAACCGTCACCCCAAACACTACATCTTTGCAGTTTGTATGCAGTGATAGTATAATTGCCCACGCAAGACGTAGCTTTGTTGAAACGGTAAACTCATCGCCGTCTGCTGCTGGCCCTCTTCTAAACGCGATTTCGCGAGTAATCACCTTCGTTGTCCTGGGTACATACGCCACAGAAGGTAAAGAAGGGAAAGGAACCGTATCAATAGCAGCAAATTCTGAACGCCAAAATTGCACGCTGTCGCGCTGAGACTGTAGAACATAGTCGACGAATGGGCTGAAGCTTCGGTACGGCAACGGGCTGTCGCCCCAGTATGCAGATTCGAGTTGCTCAAGCACTAAAGGCAACGACCATCCATCGAAAACTGCATGGTGCATAGTGAGAACAAATCTATGCTCATCGTATGTATTATTTCCCCGGATAATAGCGAGTCGCATCAGTGGCTGGCCAATCCGCATTGGTATGGAGCGATCTTGAGCAAGATACAGATCCAGGTCATCATGATGTTGGCAGCAGATATCGTTTTGGATAACAACTTGGAAGGTGCCTTGAGCTGCAGATTGGACGATCCGTGATCGCAGAATCGGGTTCTTTCCAATAACCAAACACCAAGCACGTTCAAACCTGGCTATATCGATGTGACTTGGTACCTTGTAGACTGTCTGCGAAGTATGTACGCCCGGGGTTTTCGCTGTTAAGGTAATCAAGCCTTCTTGCATCGCGGTACATGGATAGATATCCTCAATCTGGTTCCCATGGACCCGACACTGTTCAATCGCCAGCTTTTTGATTTTATCCACGTCTTTAACCTTGAGAAGGTCAAAGGGAAGTATATCTCGTACATGGCTGTTGGCACCTTCCCGCGCCACCAGAGCAAGATCCGATAGCTTCAAATTAGCGAACACGTCTGCCAGGGTGAGATAAAGGCCCTCCTCTCGAGCGGCCATGACCAACTTCATTCCCGCAATAGAATCACCGCCACACCGGAAAAAGTTATCATGTCTGCCAATACTTTGTGGCGTTCGGTGGAGTATCTTAGCCCATAGCAGCTGCAACTGTCTCTCAACCGCGGTTACCGGGACCTCAGGTGAAGGTGAGCCACCTAAGTACAGGTCAATGTCATCTTGGGATAGCCTCGAGGCAAGAAGGAGCAGCCTTTTTCTATCTATCTTCCCTGCCATATTGAATGGGATCTGACGGGTGGGAATAACAACAGATGGGATCATATGCCGCGGTAACACTTTTGAAAGCCACCCCTGTAGTGACTGTAAATATGATGTTGCCCGACTATCATGTATGAAGATGTCGTCTTTTGGTCCGTCATGTGTGAGGTTGAAATTAAGGAATGCCGCCAATCTAGTACCCCCAAGAAGCCCTACGACTACGTCATGAGCTTCAGGATGCTGTTCAGCGAAGAAACGACGCGTGTGGTATTCTACCTCCATCAGTTCCACTCTCTGGCCGTGTATCTTTATTTGGCTATCCTTGCGACCAACAAAATTGATCGTGCCGTCTGCATTGTACCGTGCTAGGTCCCCCGTTCTGTACAGGCGTTGTCCTGACCTACCAGAACGAAACCGGTCAAGCCAAGCGGTGGACTCCAAGAATGACGATTTAGTGCTTTCCTCGTCATTAATATATCCACGGCCGACGGACGCACTTTCTATGACCAGCTCTCCAGTTGCTCCTATGGGCAACAACTGTTCGAGGTTGTCCATGTCAACTATCCAAAGAGCAACTCCAACGCCTCTCCCTATATTTCTATGGTCTGAAGTAGTCGTAATTCTTGAGTGTAAGGAGCTCACTGCGGCACATTCACAGGGCCCATACGCATTCATTAGGTGAACCTTCCCGGCCCATGAGGCGACATTCGCAGCTGTCATCGGTTCACCACCCAGAAGTAAGCATCGCAGGGTTGGTACACTCTCCGGTGCTATCAAGCCAGCAACAGAAGGGGTTAGACTAGCCCAATTTACATGATGCTGGTTGATACACGATGCGATATCGTTGCTGCGCTCTGACGCCGACGGCAAGCAGATGCAGCCGCCAAACATCAAGGTAAATAAGATGTCCCGGTTAGCCACATCATAGGCGAAGTTGGCAAATTGGAGCACCTTCGAATGACGATCCAACGACAAAGCCGCTCCGTTACTCTTAGCTGCCGCACAGAACGATGCATGTTCGATAACGACACCTTTCGGTACTCCCGTAGAACCGGATGTGAAGACAGCGTACAGGGCATTCTGAGGCGTTGCTGAGGTTCTGACAACACTTTGCTCATCTACTTGATCATGCTGCCAACTGTAAATTTCCTGCCCAACAGTGATGACCTGGGTTGCCAACTCCTCCACAATTCTCTTGTTTTGTGTTGAGGTCACCACGAGCTCTGCCTTGACGGCCTTACATATGCTGCGGATACGCTCAAGAGGGTAGTCTGGGTCTAAAAGTATATAAGCTCCACCGGCCTTGATCACCCCAAGTAATGCAACAATGGCCCATTTAGTCTTCTCAAAGCACAGCGGAACAAATGTTTCCTGTCGGACTCCACATGTTGCGAGGCGGGCTGCAACTTGCGACGAAAGTTCATCCAACCTTTTGTACGTGAAACTGCCGTCCCATGAAGAGATGGCCATATCATCAGGGTTCTCAAGGCATTGCTGTAATATGAGGTTGTGGACGCAGTCGTTCGACTGTGGAGTCGCTCGCTCATTCCACAGGGCGATCTGCGAAACATCTTGTCGGCTGCACAGATCTAAACAGCTCACAACCTTTACAGGTTCGCTAACTATTTCTGACATCACTTTGCGGAATGCCTGAGCTAGCATTTTGGCTTGATCGGGAAGTAAGGTTGACGACCAGTACATAAGTGATGCGATTATTCCTTCTCGTCTCATATGGATCTCGACCACAATTTTGTACTATACCCGTCGGTCAGAAGAGACACTGCAACATCTGGCGACTAACTTACTTTTGATACCCAACTGTAATCCACACCAGGGGATGGCGATTCAGCAGTTTCAACCATATTCTGCAGGATCGCTGTATGAAAGCTACTCCAAGCCGAGTCTGTGTCATCCTGCAAGTCTTTTCCCTCCCAACGTCTATAAAAGGATCCGCGGGTGCCTTGCTGAAGTAGTTCCAGGAGGGACGTATTCTTTGCCATATCTATCATACAGAGCTGTTCACCTTTGTGACTGACATCACCTGTAGTAAAGTATCCGAAGGAGATATTGTTTGACGCCATATAGGAGCGAAGAACAACTCCCCAGGCCACTTGAAAGAGAGCCGGGGTACTTAGCGTGTGGCAATCGCAAAAGTCCTGGATTTTCAGCGCCGGATCCAGCTTTATCTCGACGCATTGGACTTTACTGGACAAGGGTTCCAGCGCTCCAAGTTCTTTACTTGTTGGAAATAGCAGTAATTCATCTTTTACTTGGGGCTTCATCCCTATCTTCTATGACAGAATTGTTGCTAAAGGTGGACTAGATAGTCAGTCGTTCTTCTTCATCCGTCGTTGGAGCTTACAAACATTTATCGCTTTCCCCGGTGCGTTTATGGCTATTTGAGGCTGTAAGAACTGAGAGCACAAGTATGTAAGTGTGTTGAAGGCTTGAATGCAAAGTATGCAACGATCATGCTAGTGGAGAAAGACGGGGATTTTGTCGGGGAAAGCGAAAAGCCCAGAGTAATGGAAGTTGATTCCGATTTTCCTCAGACGATTTAGTGGGGTAACCTCGACAAACCTCACCTCGCCGATCCCTGCTCGCGTTCACGTATAAAATACCCGTTTAGGGTACCGATCTGCATACACAGCCCTAAGGCCCCTCGCTCTCAAGTACAGCCAACGAATCTCACGACATTAGCCATGCTGCCAAGGTTCTGCAGATGTGTGGGTCAACTTCTGGCGACTTCAACGCGACGTGCAGATCGTTGAACAAAATGAATAACACAGTGATCCTAACGCCACGGCACAGACGACGTTAGACACTTTGCAAAGTCGCGCCTTAAAAATGATGGCTTTCGAGCAAAGTGGCTTACATAAAATAAGCCATTATGTTTCGGACAAACTCCCTGTTTCACAAATTGGTAGTTTGCTTGTTGTGCAATAATCGAATCTGCCGGAAGCCCAAAAGATGCTAGGGTGTGACATGCTAGACGAGAGTGGGAAATCCTTTATCGGTGCTTTCGCACTATCCGCTTCTTGCTGCGTTCAAAGTGACTGTGTCTCTGTCGACCGCCTCTTTGACGAAGAGCTGTTGCCGAGACAGCACGCCCCAAGAATAGCAGAGCAATTTCTGTTTTGTTGTCAGCAGCATGTCGCTTCATCAGCATCGACGGTTTTGAAGGACATCACTCTCCTAACACCCAGTGACGCTCTGCAAATCAGAGAATGGAACCGAGTATTGCCGGAAGCTTATGAGAGCCGTTCCCACGACCTATTTAAAGATCAATGCTTGTTGCACCCACAGGTCCCTGCCCTATCTGCATGGGACGGTCTCATAACATACAACACCCTGTCAGATATGAGCACCGTGTTGGCTGTTAAGCTACAGAGACTAAGAATTTGTCCTGAAGACATAGTTCCGGTGTATTTTGAGAAATCCAAACGGGAAATTGTTTCCCTCCTAGCGGTCATGAAAGCTGGCGCGGCATTTACCCTCCTTGATAGGTCAATTCCAACTCAAAAAGCTGAAGTATGTCCTTGGAAAGCTCTCATCAAGGTTTGTGCTTACATCATCGGCTCTTGAGGGAAAGGCACAACGTCTAAACTCAGCATTGGTAATTGCAGTGAATGACAATGTGGTACAGGAGCCCCTCCGCACAGGTTTGAAAGTACTGTGTACGCCGAGGAATGCTCTTTATGCCGTATTTACTTCTGGGTCCCCTGGTGCTCCTAAGGGTGTAGTAGTAGAACACCAGGCATTCTGTTCTAGCCTCCGTGGATATCTCCCTAGCTATTCCCTAGGACTAGGAATTCGTGTTCTCCAGATATCGTCATACACCATCCATGCCAGCACCTTGGAGATCCTCGGTACTCTTTGCACGGGTGCATGTCTTTGCATTCCCACACAGGCGGACATAGAGAACAACCTAGCAGCAACGATTGTCCACTTTGATGTGAACTGGTTACATGTAACACCTTCACTTTTGCGAGTCCTGAATCCATCCGATGTGCCGTGTGTGGACACTTTAGTCGCCTTACCTATTTGGGTAAGGTGGCGGGCTGGAAGCGGGTTCCCGGGTTTAACCCCCTGTATTGTCATTTACCTTTACCGCCTTCTTACCAAAATTACCACCACTATATAGATATATTAAATCAATTTTTATATATATAAATATATCGATTTCTTACATATATAGATTTCTATATATATTAAAACTATAAATTACCTACTACGAATTTCTAAAAATGCTTAGTTCCTGAAAACCTTTAATTTTAAAACTTTTTGAAAAAGTGCCCTGTACATATATATATATATAATCCAAAATATATATATATTCAATCTAAATCTAATACATTGAATTTCTCATCCAATTTTATAGATATCTATATTACTATATAGAAAATCCTAATTAATTGACTATAGAGTCATAGACAGGCAGCCCCACTATAAGTTCACACCCCTTCTGGTTAGGCCACAGGGGAAAATTGTATATACCGTGTCTTGTCCTGATCATACTGATCTAATACAGGAGTGCGTTGGAAGAGCTCCGAGAGCAGGAACTGGACAGCTGGCGAGACCTAGCGTTCTCTTGTTCGCCGAAATGGCCGATAGGGCGCCAGCGTCAGCGTACTACCTATCCTCAAGCAGCTTTCAAGCTCACTGAGAATTCTCAATCTGGTCTCACCCACTCTCCCTTCAATCTATGACCCCGGCCTCCTCCTGGTGCGTTCACCCTTCTCGCTGTTGCTCGCTCATGAGATCATCTTTTTCCAAACTCCTCGGCTGACTGTATCCCCCACCCCTTGCGAATTCGCTGCAGCCACTCATTGACCGACAGAATCTCTTCGCCGACCTTGACATTGCCGTCGCCAATTCTGCGTCGCTCGACTGGATCATAGGCCGGAACGTGGAGCATCTCGTGATCTTTATTACAAACTTTCCACTCGATCGTCCCGTTCCGCAGGTTGTCCAAGCATCGTTGGTCAAACTTGATGTAGTTACACTCCCTGCAGAGGAAAAAGTTGTTTGCGAACGTCCAGTAGGTACCGCAGTCACCATCGCAGATGTCTCTCAAGGGTCCCTCGAGTTTACGCTCGGTTGCGTCAGACGTAGTGGGATTGTCATTGTTTTCCGTGGTATCATTGGGAGTTATTAATGACCACGCGGCTAGAGCGTCAGCATCATGGCCTGCGAACATAAAATGCATCGCTAGGCCATTGTATCCTTGCCAGTCATTGAGTGGATCATCATCTGAAAGAAGGTCAAGGTTCAGCTTGATGTAGCGTCGTAGGACATTTTTGACCTTCTGTTCATCGCCGTGCAAGGCGTGGTACCGAGCTAAAAGCCGCGCCGGATATGTACCATGAATAGTATCATCACCGAGTTTGAGCGCTACGACATTGTCTAGGTGCTCTAGGTAAATTGCAGCAGTGTCTGGGTACTGTCGAGCTTTCTCAAAGCAGACGATAGCAAGCTCTGAAGCGGCACGCGCTTGTCTATCGGCAACCATCCAGTCATCGGTTGCATTCATATGCAGGATTTGCAGCCACTGATTGATAGCCAATTCCACCCGGTTGAGGTCTCCGGCGCTGTTGTCGTAGTGCAGAAGTGCAAGATGATACATCAGATCAATCTGGCAGATTTGTGCCCTGCACTCCTCTTCAGGCCTGCTGGCCTTTTTTGCCTGCGCGACTCGTGTTTTGGCAGCATTAATGGCTGCCTCGTAGCTTTTGAGGATGATGTTGAAATCTTGGTCGCTGCGAACGGATGCAAAAAGAGCTTCATGGTATTCTGGCCGATCATAGTGCGTATGAAAATGCTGGATCTGCCGATCGAAACCACTGCTCTCGTCTGTAGAATCTTTCATTGACTGGAGAAACTCAAGCAAACGCTGGTAGTTCCCCTGCTTGTGCAACAGCGTCATGAGTGCCAGAGCCGTGTCATAGTCGCGAGGGAATTCTTGTAGTAGCATCTCGTAAATATCAAGAGTTACTTCACTTCGGCCAGCCTCCTTGTTCCATTCAGCGAGGTCTCGATTCATCTCCGCTAGCTCATCTTTGAGCTCTTCAGCATTTCCTATTTCTCCACTCCCAATGCCTTTCTTTGTAGCCTCCAAAATTTCGATAGCGGTGGCAAACTCCTTCTGGCCAGCATAACAGTCTGCTAGTCCCCACTGTGAGAACCAGTTATTCTGCGCGAGTGTCGATGTAAGTTTGAAATGTTCGATAGCCTCGTTGTACTTGTCAAAGACTCGCAGAGTACGTGCCAGGTTACAATTCTCCTCATAGCCTAGAGTATCGAGTCCGATCTGCGCCTGAGCCCATTTTGCTGCATCTAATATTTGGGAGGCTTCCACTTCCGCAGCGTCCGGGTCGTTGATTAATCTTTCGATCTTAGGGTCTTTACGGTTCTCAATCTGAAAAGGAGTCAGCCATTGATCTTTGCCAGGGAGCGTATGGTTATGGAATACCTTGGTGATGTACCCACGCACCGCATTGAACAGATGTGCAATGTCCCTTGGACCGTACTGGAGCCACTTGCGAGCACAGACTCTGCCAATATGCTCAAGGAGATCTGCATCGAGATCAGATTTGGAACTCAGACTCTTGACCCACTTTCTCTCCTCCTCGGAGATATTTTTGGTGACGGCAGAGTCTTGCAGCCATTTCAACGTGACTTCTGCATGGTCATCTTGGTAGATCCATAGGACGCGGAGTCGGTAGCTGCTCGCCCTCCACCATCGGTCGATGACCTCGTCATCCGTGAAAATCCTCACCAACTGCGGGCCTATTGCTATCTTTTGATGCGGTTGTATTAATGAAGGGTCCGCTTGCTTGAGATGGTCGCCCAGATTGTTCTCCGCATACCGAAGCAAAGGATTCAGATTTGGCGATACTTTGGAACAAATAACCTCCAGACACGCTGACACAATCATCAGATGTGCTGTCTCAGTGTCTACCGCAATCCGAACGGTTTTTCCTTTCATTTTGCGCTTGAAGAATTCATCGAATCCGAATTTGCTGAACAGTTTCGGGTCGCAGACGGACTCAAGAAATCGTCGCACGATTCTTACTTCGGCCTCACTGACATCGCCGACGGCATCCAAATCCTGGTCGTCTCTGGTGCCTCTTGGATCAGAACGCGTACGGAAAAAGTCCTTCATCGAACTGGAGACAAGATGAACGTGTACGCCTTCAATGCAAAGCAAGGAAGAATACTGATCTCTTATGGTCTCTGCTAGAGGTCGAAGAGAAGGCTCGCGAGATTTGAGGAAGAGCGCAGCTTCCAGCTGGTTGAGGGTGAGCGGATATTCTGCAAACACGACCCACGTAAGCAGATAATTAAGATCGGAGATATCGTCGTCGCTGAGCGTGTCGCTGAGCATTTCAATCTTTCTAGCAATCGTGTCGGATCGATTTTCTCCCGACCGCGCCAAAATGTCGCGGATCTCGCTAGGGCGTTTCTTGCGGCTGATTTCGTCTAAGAGCAGTCCGACGTTGACAAAATCGCCCTTGGTCTCCTTCGTCAGGGTCTCCATAATATCGCCGCGTAGCGCAACCACTTGGTCCGACGATCCACCGAGAATCTCCATCTTGTTCATTCGGTCGTTGATGAAGTTGATCATATCATCACGGTTCGCGGACGCCACATCGATGACTGAAATTTCGTCTTCGATTTGAGCGTTGATCCTGTTCATCGTCTCTGTCCGTCCAATTAGGAGAATACGAAGAGTGAACCGAGGCCATGTGCAAGCCGTACTCTGCCATTCCCCTAGAAGCTGCACAAACTCCTTCAGATGTTGCTTGTCCATCTGGTCGATTCCATCGAACAAGAGAAAGAATGTGGAGTCGGTCTTATAGGATTTGCCAAAGAGCTGCCTGCAGAGGCTCCCAATCTGGTTAATACCGGCGGTCTTGACGGAGCCCAACTCCTTGCGATACACCAGATCCACTTTGGCGATTTGCCATGCCAGGACTTCCAGGGCCTTGATCAGAGATGGGTCCTTCAACTCTTGTTGATCGAATATATAGTAGGAAATGGAGGTGCATGTCAGATCCTCTGTAGCCTCAGTATACAGTTCCTGCAAGCGCTTGACGATAGCCGCAAAAAGGAACGATTTGCCAACGCCCTCACCTCCCGCGACCCCCAAAATGGAAAACCGGGACCGTCGGATATCTGCCCACGCCGTGTATAAAGGGTCATGTTGAAGCCATTCTCCACTGCCGGAAATATGGTCATTCAAGCGACGTTTGTAAAGCGCCTGGATGGCCTTGTAAGTCTCACTGGGCGTGCCGAGATTTGTATCAATATTGCTTAGGAGCCGCTGCGCCACATTGTCTGCGTCTCTATTCCTCTCGAAGGTGAGCAGCTTGTCAACCGAGGCATTGACCTTCTGAGTTCCATCTCGGGTTTCGATGACCGCTATTTCGCTGGTCTTCTGTGACTCGAACCCCAGAGTTGCTCGCAGCTGGGATTCACGTTCAACCAGCAAAGCCAGACGCTCCAATTGGCCGCTGACACCTTCATCGCTGTCGAAGGCAAACACCTTAAGGGCAGTGAGGATCTTGTTGCCCTTGAGCACCTTAATGGACAACGCACAAATGTCGACAAAACACACCAACTCCTCGTTAATAATCTTGCGAAGGGAAATGTCGACGGCGTCTGCCGGTAAACGCATATAGATCTTGCAGCGCTCTAATACATCGGAGATCCGTCGGAAGAGCTCAGCTAGACTACTGAAAATGCGCTTGTATTTAGCTCCGGTGGCAATCAGATACGAAACCGCATTGAAGCAAAGGCTACTAGGTGCGAAGACCTACAATGCGGGTTTCAGTTCTGAGTACTGACCTCTCCGCGCATGAGTGTACTCACCATGCTCGCACCCTGGGCAGCTATACCCCCAAGGACCGTGATCAATGTCAGTGTCTTGCCTATTACAGCCTTGGCAGTCCTGAATTTTTTGTTTTTCTCGTCGCCTTCATCTTGCTTTATCCGAATCTGGTCAAGGACCTCGTCGACGGTGAACTTTGGAGACGTAGTGAGATCGACCTTGGTCGTCTGCGCAAATGCCCCACAGGCCCTTTCCCACGCGTCCTGGATATTATAATCGTCCTCGACATCAAAAGCAGACATGTGGACGATACAAAATGCCAGTCGTTTAAAACAAAAATTCGATGGGACGCAATGACGGGTTGTAGATTGTTTCTTGGTTGCCAGCACTCTTTGTAAAAGGACTTGTACTTCAGCAGTTCGGATTGCACCATGAAAGGAAAATCATTTGCGCGGCGGATTTCCTGGTGTTTTTATCCTTAGCGGCGAGCTGAAAACATTATTGCAACATGAAGAGTGGGGAGAGTTTCTGCCCAAGGTAAGGGCTGTGGCGTTTTCGCCAATGGTGATAGGACATGGTCTTACCTGGTGTAAGCCCTAGAGCTCTGATTATTCTGGGGATGAACGGAAGGCACCCTAGCGTCGAATTCATTATGAAAACTTCGAATCGGAACAACTATATCAGCCATTCCAAATTCAAATGCATTTAGCGCAATGTTATTTCTGCCTTCCTTCTTCTTCCTTCGTCCTCCTACATGACGCCTACGGCGACAACGCCCGGCAAACCCTTCTGTCACTGGGGTGCTGGCAAACGACAGGATGCAGGATCCCGTCGCCGATATATCATGCAGCGTATGTCGCAAAGCCATTTGCCCCAATCGCGATCAGAATAATATTCAGACCCTGACATGAAGGTGTCAAACCATGCTTGTGCACCGGAGATGGCCGGGCGGGCGCGGCTCGTATTCACTGAAACGGTTGGCGTCTCTCTTGGTGTTGGTTAGGGCGGAGCCTGACCAAGATAGGCAAATCGCTGGTATCCTAGAAGCCCTACTGATAAATTCGTCGAAATTAGCGTAAACTTTGAACCTTTTCACTGTTTCCTCGCATCTACTACAACGTGGTCAGGTCAACTAATGTACAAGATAGATATAGAGGTCTGATCAGGGCACTGTGAATCGTTGATTCAGAATTATTTGACATTTTAGCCTTGTGGAATATCGCGCCCTGGCGATATCTCTTACACGGGAACCCACTTCAGCCTAGATAGGTAACGTGGCTGCTTAGTCAGCTGGACTGAGTCTATTTAGGTCTAGACCGGGGAACCCAGGTTAATATAAATCCGTGCGGGTTTGCGGTGGGTTTGGGTTAGCCCTTTGGAAATCCGCCCTGAAACACACTCTAAAAATGATCAAAGCACAATTCAAAAAGCTGCTCAGACTAGATGATTTGGCTGATCGGCTGGAAGACTATCCCGCTGTCTAGTTATTATGATTCCTTAGCCTTGGTCACACGGGACATAGGTTTGACAAAGGAAACGCTCTCGTTCATCTTTCATGAGGGAAAAGACCTCGAGGATGGAGTTGTACGAACGATGGCTAGCTGCATGCTTCTTCAAACCCAATAAGATGTAACACGTTGCTCCTATACCGGCGCCTGTTATGTCAGAGAGACCAGCATTATATTACATGGTCATTTCACTGCAGTTTCATCAACAAATAATCGGTCTGGTCTATTCATCGAATCGCTGGTTAATTACCGCCATGTTCGGTCGGAGACAGGAGCCGACCTTGGTGAAACTGAAGATGTAGGAAGAAGATACAATGACACGGTATTGGGTGGAAGCCGTAGGAGTTGTATATTTACCGAGATTTAATGCCGTGAAACCAGAGATATATCAATTTTGGTAACGTCAATATTAGTTTTACCGAGGTGTGTTGAGCGCTACCACTCTGTCTTCCGACATCCGAGAGCAATGTCTGAGAGCGACACCCCATAATCCCACATCTCTGGGGGCACGGTGCATGGTATAGTGGTTTCCTATGCTTAGGGGAATACATACCGCAACAAGTAAAGAAAGATATAAAGGGTAGGTAAACCTAGACTATCGATTTACCGATATCCACAGGCAAGATTCCCAGCCTTCCCAATCTCATACAAGAAATATAAATCCATCCGTTGTGAGCAGTCTTTGATAATCTCATCCATCATGAGGTTGTCCATAATCTCAACAGTCTCATCGCTACTAATAGCTGGGCTGCCACTTGTATCCTCATTGCCCTCTATAAGCTCCCCTAGCTTTAGCGACATCGAAGGCCCAGGCACTGGGCCATACCCAGCTGTAGGCTTTTCCTGTCCCACCTGGGCTGCTATCTCTAGGAGAATATCTCAAGGACGATCCTAATATGATTTAGTCTTGGTTTACGGACCCTAGTTTATCTAACCACACAATTTACTCGCCTGTCTCTGTGCCGTCGGGTGTATCCCTCCCAGTCCTTGTTTGGGGAGAGGGCGGTTGTGAGAATAATGGGACGAAATTCGCGCCCTTTCTGACTAACATCGCCTCGTATGGATTTTTAGTCCTTGCATCCGGTCCCCCAAATGGGAGCGGCTCGACCACCGCGCAGTTCATGGAGGACGCAATCGAATGGATCACCCGTCGGGCAGGAACCGGCGGCCGGTATGCTTCAGTGGATGCATCACTCATAGCAGCTGCAGGCCAAAGCTGCGGTGGGCTGGAGACGTATCGAATGCGCAACAATGACCAGGTCAGTGTCCTGGGTATCTTCAATTCGGGCTTCTTGGGAAATGCAACCTTCATCGCCAGTGTCGGGGGACAAGCCACTGAGCCCCCAACTAGTATTAAGGAGGTTCACAAGCCGGTATTCTACTTCCTGGGGGGGCCTACAGATATCGCGTATGCCAATGTACGAAGTCTTGCAATTACTGTTGCCTTCCAAGTGATCTGGACGGTCGGCTGACAAAAATTGCATATAGGGCGAAGCGGATTATCATAATCTCACAGGAGTTCCTAAATGGATTGGGAATTATCCTGTGGGGCACAGTGGGACCTACCGTGACGAAAATGGTGGAGCTTTCGGTGTCGCTGCTGTGGACTGGCTGTTATGGACTTTTCTACGCAACGAGACGGCAGCTAGCTTTTTCACCAAGGGAGGTGCAGAGGAAAATGGATGGGAGGAGGTGGAAAGCCAGGCTCTGGAGGACCTATTTGATTTTATCCCGACCAGGAAGGAGACGTGAATATTTGAAGTTCAAGATTTGTTCTTGCTCGGCCCCTATATCCAGGCATAGGTTACAATTTCCGGGTGTGCAATTAGGCACCTTGATCGTCAATAGAAAGGTCGTTTGGCAGTAACAGTTCATAATTTTATTGTTTGAAAGTCACGCTTAACTCTTATCGATGTCTGTTCAATGCATCATGTTGCCTTGTCTGCGAGAAGCACAACACTATATCTGCTTGTTTGGAAGAATGCGAAATAATCTAACTATCTAGTGCCGTTTGATCCCACCGCGGCCAAGAGCTATAGGCAAACGAATAGCGCACCGCCAGTGACAACAGAACCTCTAGGAGCTTGCCTGTATGGCGTGGGAAGAGAAGAGAAGAATATATAGTGAGACTGGCACGTTAACAACGCGCCATCAAATCATATAATGTGATGTAGTTTAAATCATACCGAGCCTTAAGATTGGAGGTCTTGATGGAGGTACGATATCTACTTCCTATGCCACGGAGAAATTCGACATCTGCAACTTCAAGTTTGGAAGCGCAGTTATATGGCCAGTATAGTACCAAAGCTTCATTCATCATCTAAGAATCGTTGTGACGTTGTGGAAGAGCAAGGCAAGCCTATAGGATTGATATACGATGGCTTCTATTGGTCTAGGCACGTCTACTAAGCCAAGTAGTATTCCTTGTAAAAAGCTACGGTTATGATGATGTACTTATATCTTGGAACCCCCTAACAAACAAGAGGATAAATAGTACTCATAACAGCTAGTACCTTGTTGTGCTGTGGTGTCCAGGCTTCGTGCCAATGTCATTGCGTTCATCTAGCACCATATTGCAGAACGTGGTCGATGATGTAGGATATTTGGGTAGATCGGTAAGTATCGTGCTCGATTGTGCAGCCATAGGCATTAAAAACCATACTCGATTTATTCTTACCGTAGATCGGCCAGTGTGGTAGCGCCGTATCTTATCATCTTCTAAGCAAGAGGAAGTACGGGGTGTAGGGAAATATTAAAGGGCAATGTAATGACTAACGTACCTCGATTAACATTCGGATTCAAATCATATGCGAAGGAGACCCAGGCTTGGGTCATTTCAGCGGCTAGGGCTTTTTCCCATGCAATGTCGGGTATGAGATTGGAGAACACGTAAGGTATTTCCGTCCCTGTCGTGATCCCCTCTGATGCCTCCGAACTGTTAGCCTGGAGCTGGTTGAAACGATAACGGTATACAGGATTGTCTCCGTTGTGCTCAGTAAGTGCCTCGGCAATCATCCGCGCTGGAGCAACTTGTACAATATCCCCAAATATCGAGCACGCTTTCTTGTCTAAGATGCCCGAACTGAACATAACGTCTCCGGTGTTATACGGACACCCTTCCCAAGGAGCATTAGGATAAAGGTCTAACAGATCCTTCACTACATAGTCAGGAAGAGGTTCCGGTCGAAAATAACCATCAGCTAAGCGGAGGGACGTTAGTGCGGGGCTACTATATGTCTGCAAGCCATAGAGACATGGGCTCACCTAAGGGGCCTATTAACTCATCAGTGGAGTTGATTCCAGTTGGAGCCGAAGTGGTGCCTTCGTCAGTATTCGCTTCCAGTACCATTAGTGGCAACACCAATAGATATACTCTTAAAGGGGGCAGGACTTACTTCCTACAATAGTAGCCACCTTTACATATTCTCCTGCGGGAAATGCAAACTGCACTGATGTGGTTGTGAAGCTTCCATCAATCGACTGGCCCGTTTCATCGCCAACGCTGGCAAGAAACGTGTCAATTGGAAGGGCCCTGATACAGTCCAGCTGTTCAGCTGCAGACGAGTGAGTGAGCATGGAGCAGGATGTATTTGTAATCAAACTGTCGTAGGTCTGTTGGAATGAAGTCGTATTTGGCAAGGTGAGAGGAAATGCTCCCCCGCTCTGTAGAATAGCACCGCGGAATAGGCTATCGTCACGACCACCATAAGCCATCATATGAGAATAAATGGAAACAGATCCAGCTCTTGATAGTACAAGCGTCAGTCAGCGTTTGGCTTTGGTAAGCCAAGATGAGAAAGACTCACGACTCCCCGAAAAGCGTCACTTGAGATGGGTTAGCATGGGATCCGTAAGCCGCCAACAGAGACACATTAGTATTGTACCTTTCTTGGGATCGCCACCAAAGGAGGCGATATTTTCCTGTAACCAATGCAATGCTAGTCTCTGATCGAGCATGCCAATGTTCAGCAGACCGAGCTCCGCCATCTGGCGTCCGTTCAAAAACCCTAGGGATGCAACGCGATAATTCTGCCCCGTCTCAGCTATTAAGTGATGCTAGAAGAAAGTCAATTGTTGGTAGCAGGACACGTACGATTGATACAAATATCACTGGCTTTTTGATTTGGGCGGATAGCTTGACAATATTGGAGCCGTCAAACCGTGGGTCTCCCTATATATTCGTCTAGAAAAATGGTTTGTCGATGTACCGTGGTGTGTGAACCTACCACATATCCCCCAGTGAGTCCACCTCCGTAGAGCCATACAAAGACCGGTACAAGTGGAGAAGATGCATTTTTTCCCACTTCATCCGGCCGCCAGATGTTTAATGTAAGGCAGTCCTCGCTCTCTTGGTACTTCGAGTTCCCCTTTCCGTAACATGCTGGGCCCATAGTACTTGCGTTCATTGTCCCAAACGATGAGTTGAGAGGCACTGCTTGCCGTAGTCGCAACGGCCCTATTGGTGGTTGTGCGTAGGGAATGCCCAGGAAGCGCTGGACTCCTTCGACGTCATTTCTAAGTCCAAGGACAGTGCCATTCTTCAATATCACCATGGGCAGTGATCCATATTTGCTATCTCCGAATGCGGTGACATGTATGATATGACATAAGAGCAAATAAAATACCCTCCACTGCATCGTGCGCGTCACACATTCGCTGTGATATGGACGAGAAGACAGCCGATGGAATCTATATTTCGATGTACGACAGTATTGTACTGAGCTGAAACCTGAATTAATGGGTCCATCAATGCATCCGGCACAGTTTATGACCTGCGAGATCGTTTAAATCTAGTGCCAAGATTTGTCCGGATGGCGGATGAAGAACTGCCGGCTCCATGCTTTCCTCCGCTCGGAACTATGGAGAAGCCTCGGAAGTGATTGTCTCTAGGGATCTGATTGCCGTGGTGGGTACAGATAACCCACTATTTCGCTGACGCCCTTACCAGACAGACCAATGCAGGCAAGAGTATCCTAGAGACGGATACAGATACGTGGCAATGCAGCATACTCCACTTAAGCAACACAACCTTTTTTTTATTTACTTTTCCGACTTCCCCGCGTGACACGCCTTTTTAATGCTCAGTTAGGGAGGGTTAATTGTTACATTAAAACTAGTATTTCACGCGTAAGTATTATCCCTGTAGCCCTCGACTGAAACTGAACAGTCAAAGTCCATCGGGCTAGAACTACCTAGGCCTAGTGCAAAACATTCCAATGGTGCCGGGTCGCCCAGGAATGCGAGAAGGTCATCGTGGGTCGAAAAAAGGCTAGTATGTGGAGAGTCAAAGCGCACCACCTCTTCATGATTAGGATTTGGCATTTGGGATAGCGTCTCGCGTCGCAAGCTGCTCTCGCGCATTGGGAAACGTGAACTATGGGCTTCTGTGGCCCGACCGAGTGGGATATTCTGCGCCTGATGCTCCCCCCTTCCTCTCTCAACAACGAATTTGCAGACGTGAAGGATCTGGGTTATCACATCGGCGCACCGTTGGGCTACCTTAAGGGTTTTCATGCAGTCCAAGATTTTCACGGCCTTATGCACATCTTGGATAAGTGTGTCTACAGAGGTTTGTGGATACCCTATAAGGATGGTATGAAGAATGATTAAACTGGCGTAGAGAACGTAGAAGGTGTTGTACCACCATGTTCGAAAGTAGTGACGATGCTGATACGCATCATATGCTAGAGCGATTGTCTTCTGGGCTGCCTCAAGACAAATGTGCATGTGATCAACTTGAAGAGCACTGCTTGCCACGGAAAGATGAGGTCGATGAATGAACATCCGGGCGTGATGAAAACGTAGTTGCAAGGTCAACTTCTGTTTGCTCGCCCATTCAGTCTCAGTGAAGGTATCAAGATCTAAGTGAAGATGCTTCGGCAAGTGCAGCTTCCAACGAAGCAAATCCTGGTCTAATTTTGTAGCCAGATCTGACTTGTCCTGCAGTGAGAGTGCGTTCGAGGAATGGTATAGACGCTTCGATGCGCGTTGTAATATCACCGATAGGTCAGCCAGGACCGTCACAAGGGCATCTTCAGTTCCCTGCATATTGGGGTTATTCATGGAGGATGGAGCGAGCTCTTCTGATATGCGGCTGTTGGACGGCACATATTCACTTGGCTCTGCTAATGTACTAGATCTTCCGGACAGACAGGATGCCTCGATGTCCTGGTAGTAAATACCCCACCATGTGCGGGCCCTGGCAATATTGTGGCGATTGGAATGGTATGGATCATTGCTGGAAATACCAATAGCAAGTGCAGTTCGCACAGCCATGCCGCTGTACATATAGCAGGCATGGGGCTTGAGCGCATGTTGACAATATATCGACAGTAGAAGAAGGGCTTGGGCACTTTCAATGGAGCAGACCTCAAATATGTCTCCCAGTAATTGACGAGCCCTGCGAAAGTAAATTTTGGAAAGGAAAATAGAGGATGGTATGTTTCTTGGAAGCCTGGACGATGAGCGTTCTGTCAAACTAATTTCAAGCTCAGTGCGAAGCGAAAGAAAGGCATCTGCACTGGCTGTTAGAGCCACCACCGCTAGTACTGCATTGTAAAGAGCAAAGAAATGCATCTGATCTCGTCGCAGTTGCTTTACTGCGCTCTCCACCCAAATCTCCTGCTCACATCGTCCAGTGAAGTGCTGTCTGTCCAAGAATGGAAGAGAGTTATGGATATTGTCAAAGAAGAGATTGACGTACTCCATCTCCAGCCTCATCGGACTACCAATGAAGCAGTCCCAAACACCAGATTGACCCAGTTCTACCATAATATCCTGACCCATACCTGCTGACTGCGAGGTGGTCGGCATACGCTTTCCGATAGAGGCGACCTCGGGGGCTTTATGAAGTTGAGACGTCCTCCCCGCCGCTGTCACCGGGGCTGGCGGAGCTGAATCAGGTATGGTGGATTGGTCGTCATAGAGCATGTCCACAATCGATAATGGGGTCTGAACCGCATTGCTCGGCATATCTGGATGATCCTCCGAGAGCCTTCTTGCTGTTGCAAATAGCTGGCTCAGCAGGGCAAAGTTAGAACTCTTGCCGTAGAACTCGGTTCCCGTCGTGTGCGCATTCCTCCCTTCCACTACTTCTTTGTCAACCTCCCGTATGTCACTGGGTGTTACTATCATGCTGGTTTGTACTGGCCCATGGTCGGTTTCCCTTGGCCTCGCGGTTTCGGACGATTCATGGGAGCGGATGTCGGCCCGGGGAGGCTCGTTGAACCGACAGGCATCGCCAAGTGGTCGAGACGAATTGGTGCGTCGGGATTTCCTATCTGAATATACACAGTGGAAATCACGATCTATCGCTGTCAGATCAGTATCCAACCCAATACGATGGTGATGCGGACCTTACCTTTGCAAGTTTGGCACGGGAGTTTTTGATTGCACTTCATCTTCTTCCTGCGACACATGTCGCAGGCCTGAGATACCCGCTCATAGAACTTCCTTTTCATGGACGACATTGCCAGCGACGTGAGTTCCTCTCGAACTAGGTGGCTTCCTGCTCAGGACCTGTCTTTCGGCAATTGGATGTTGACAGCGGTGTGATCCGAGGAGATGCTGCAGACGAAACCTGGGGCAAAATGTGGGGAAATCGTCTTCCCCGCACATTTCCCGCTTGCAATGTCGATCCACTAAACATGACTAGGTTGAAGAACCAGATTTCGATCTTCCCCTTTCCGAGAGCCGGCATCCGACATCCGACATCCGATATTCGATATCCTGACGGGGACGTGAGTAGATTATTGCGCTCATAGATACCGATCGTGATTATATAAATTTCACGAACCTGTACCAACCTCGGCGATAAGCACAAAAAAACAGCCAAGACAATAGACCTGGCGACAAGCGGAGAAAACAACATGGCTGCAACCGATATCGAATTCCCGGCAAACTGGGACGTGAATAATGGCCACCTAGTTCACAGTAACGACCCAGAGAAAATCTACAGGGAATACGATCATTTGCGCTCGACCTGCCCTGTGGCTCATGTGGATGCACACGGGGGATATTGGATCCTGACTAAGTAAGACTCTGATCTCATGCCAAGCCTGGCTCGAGTAAACTCGAAGGGCAGAAACTGAACAGCGGGGCAGATATACCGATATCAAGGCCACTGCTTCCGACAATTCAAAGTTCATCTCAGCCAAGTGTGCCGTTGTGCCCGCAGATCCCCGGGGAATACGACGACCCCCGCTCAAGTTCGATGGCGAGCAGCACGCTCCGTATCGCACTGCTGTAGATCGAACGCTCAAGCCTGCTCGTCTGAGGCGGTTGGAACCGATTCTCAGAAGCCATGCTGAGCGTGAGCTTGGCCGCTTAATCCAACAAGGTCACGGTGACATATATGAGGAGTTCGGTGCACAATTTTCCGGCTGGGTTGAGAAGGAGTGGTTGAATCTGGACGAGCCGGATTCAAAGTTACTCTCCAGCGCAATCACTCCATTTGTGACGGCGTGGCGAACACAGAATTGGGCACTGGTGAAATCGTCCAGTGATATGTTCTACGAGATTGCGAGGCGCGTGATTGCATCGCGGAAAGATCAACTTCTTGATCCGGAAGAGGATCCTGCGTCGAGTTTACTGATAGAGAGGGATCATGATGGCAACCCTTTGGATGACCACAATTTGGTGTGAGTTGATCTAGGTAGTTCTTTCTTGATTGCGTTTGTGCTGACAACATTAAGTGGTTGTATTCGCCAAATATTGATCGTTGCAATGGTCGCACCTAGCATCATCATTTCGTCAATGACAAACCATCTGAGCAGAGACAAGGAGCTGCAAAACAGGCTACGGAATGATAGGAAGCTTGTGCCAGCGGCCATTGAGGAGTTCATTCGATTATATGTTCCGTACCGCGGCTTCTCCAGAACTGCATTACATGAAGTAGAAATTTCAGGTACCAAGGTTCCGCCCGACGAAGTATGTCCCCAAGCGCTTGACTATTATTGACAGCGTCGAAACTGACCCAAGGTACCAGCCGATCACAGTCGTTTATGCGGCCGCCAACCGCGATCCAGATCAGTTTCCACGCCCGGATGAGTTCATTATGCACAGAGACAATATCTCGACACACCTTGGCTTTGGTCACGGCAGGCACCGCTGTGCCGGGATGGTACTGGCACGCATGATGTTGCGAATCTACCTCGAGACATTGTTGGATAACACGGTCGACTTTGAAATCGAGGGGGAGATTCATTATGCTCGGCTGCCAGAGATCGGCCTGACCACTTGCCCCATGAGGTTTTATCCTCGGCCGTAATTTAGGCTTATAGCTATTTAGTAGACGGTTGGTTAGAAGCATATGTTTTACACTTTGACTACAAGAATTTCTTTGTGTGTTTCAAGTCAACACCGGGTATTTCTCGATATGCGTCACATGATGATAGGAATAACATCCTGTCCAGGTCCTAGGGTCGGGAGGCAGCTCTCCTGTCAGTAGAAGGTATATATTATAGTTTGAAACGCGGCATAGATGAATTTATGTACTTGTTGGCAAACTTCCACTACCGTGAGCGAATATATGGTCCCTACTAAAGTGGGTAGACTGAAGTGTATAGAATGCTAGCCAGCTTCTTATACTAGTATCTAAGTACAAAATATTTATTTTCATGGCCAATCCGGTGTGAGTTATATCTCTCCGTCTCATATTGCTCTGCAGTCCAGTCTGCGACCTCCTTTTTTCGCCTGCGGTTCTCTAGCATGTACAACCCCCGAATCGCTGCAAAACCGACCAATCCCAATGACACTATAATCAAAACAGCGATCACAGAGATGCGATAAGCTGGTGCATAGCTCTCTCTAAATATCTGTCCGGCAATAACTGCAGATAGATTGGTCAACCCAAAGAGACCCATCGTGACGGCACGGGTTGCGTGGTGTGGAGTGTTGTCCGTCAGCCATGCAGCAATAAGTGGGTTTGCAGTACCTGAGCCTATAAGTGCAACATGTAGGAACCCATAGCGAACCTTGTTACTCGTACTGGCTATAAGGGCAATATACCCAACAATCGAGATCAACATCGATAAAATGGCAAAGCCGGAGCGCTCATGCAAACGGTCCGAGAGCCAGACAATAGTCAGGAGGCCAACACCACCCCTGCGGCGGTTAGCTAGGGAACCAGTCTTATTCTACACAGGGCCACTTACACCATGAACGGGGGAACAGTCATCAAATTTGCTTTAATTGATTCATAGCCCATACCCTTGACCATCAGAGGTAGGAAGATGGCGAAGCCATACGCAGGCGTAGTGGCACACAAATTGCACACAATGATAAGCACTTTCTTCCAGTCCTTCAGAGCATTTTTGATATCCTGAGTGGTGATGTGATGGTCATGGTCCTCGGCATTAGCTCCTGTCATGTTCTCATCTAGCCCGGTATCAGCAGCCATGCGACGAACAGCATGTGCGCGCTCCTCTTCATTCAGAAACCACGCTTTTCTTAGCTTTCTCGGCAACATTGCCAGGGCCAGGAATGCGATAAATAGAGTGACACTTCCTTCGACAAGGAAAAGAAGTTGCCAGTCCTTCCACTCCGTCGACCGGATCTGAAAGCACCCATAAGCAATCAGACCAGCAAATGCCCCGGAAAACGCAAAGCTAAGGGCCATCAGGCCCATCCGAAACCCAGCTTGGTATGCAGGATACAACGTGCCAATATAGTAGTATGCGGTCGGAACATACCCTGCTTCAAAGACACCGAGAAGCAAGCGGAGGGCCATCATCTGTGCACGATTTTTCATCACAGCCTGAGTGATCGTCACCACGCCCCAGGCTGCCATTATCAACGGTAGCCACCAACGAGGCCCAATAATCCTCCCGAGCACGACGGAGATGGGCATGCATGGAATGAAAGTAGCGGCATAGAGAGATACAGCATTAGGCACGTCGTTGCTCTTTAGATGTAAGTCCTGGCTGAACGCTGCGCTTCACCCCGTTAGGATCCATTTCTCTCTGAGCTAACGGGGAAGATGAGGGCTGTAATGCTCGACTTTCACATACTCTCCGTGGTAGCAGCGTTGCTTATATTCGACTTATCTACTGCTTGGAGCTAATCATAAAGAGTAATGAGCTAATGCAATGTTAAAATGCAGAGGCGGCTTAAGAAAAGACCATACCAGGAAGCCAGCCGTTAAAATAGAGACAATAAAGCAGTCAAGCTTCAGGTTTAGCCGGCGATCAAGTTTGATATCTTGTGGTGTTGATACATGATAACCTTGCTGTTGCTTTTGAGACACCGAGTGAATAGAAATATCCTCAGTTTGTTCATCGCAGGCTTGCTGGATGTCAGTGAGCCTTTTTTTGTTCAAAGCCATGACAGAATCGATGGATGAGCGGTTGATCCTAGCATAAGCTGTTTTGCAATTCTATTTGGAAAATAGTAACTCGTATACCAACGTAGTTTTTGACATCGGTGGATTGGGTGCTTCAGCCCCTCCGCCAGGTAAATATCATATTCTACCCGAGCTCCAGCATCCGGCATCCAGTATCCTGCATCCGATATCCGTCAATCAAGAACTACATAAGCTTTCCATGTTTACTACGCTCCGGACCATCCATGTTCTTGACACGTCCCTACTCCCCCTAAAGTAGAAAATACCCCTTAGTGCCGTGAATAGTGGAGACTTGGCCGTGCGCATATAAGTAGCTCTACCAGTTGGACCATTACGTCCCGCGGTGTATATAGGTGTTAAGCAAGCTGGGGAGGCTAACATGTAGACACAATTTCGTTGATCCAAAGAAAAGAAGAGATAGTTAGTTATTCAGCCTGCACTTTCAACCTCGCAGCTGTTGCTGGAATCATGGTATATCAACATGACTTGGACTGGATCAGGAAATCAGCCCAGTCTGTTAAAACCCTCTTATCATCTGAGGTGTAATGGACCCAATTCATGTAGCCTGGCAAATGGTGAAGTAATGTACGGATTTTGCTCCCAATTGTCCGGAGATCTTCGGGATCATCGTCTCTGTCTATAACACAGCAATATCGCACCGTCGACCCTCCATCAGCGAGTTTGACGACAATAATTGGATATTGCTGCCAGGCACGGTGTAATATCCTGCGTAGGATGTTCTCCTCTTCTGTAGATTTGGGGAATGCCGTTCTTTCTACGCTAGAACATATTTGGTGAGGACATCGCCAGAAAAAGCGCTCTTGGCCATCTGCTACGGCCCAGAACGTCTCGAGGACTTTGGACATATTTTGATCCTGCACCCAGTTGTTAAAGCTCGCTACCTGTTTGAAGCCATGCAAGTGCAGCTGCAGGTCCTGGATCGCCGCCCGTGTCAGCTCAGGCGGCGAGATGTTCCGAAGTGGATCAATTGTTTCAGGAACGAGTAAGGTTGGTGTTATACCATCCTCCCGGAATTGCATCTTCTCCACACTAGTTAGAATACCGACTAAAGTTTCCATGGATGGAATTGATGCCGTGATACATGATAGCTCCTGAGTCATTTGGCCGGTCAGATCGTCAAAATCAGGTCGGAAAGACAGACTAGCGAAATGTATCTCAGGATCACTGGACACGGTATTATACGGCGTATTGGTCCAAAGGCTGTGTAGATGGTAGATTTGCTCTGCTCTTAAAATAAGTGACCCATCCAGGTTGAACAGAGATAAAAACCTGCTGAGCTGCCTGGTAGAAGTGACGTGTTCCCCCGATAGCCAACAGTATTCGGGTAAGGCCCTTTTTCGATTCTGGTAGTGATATCGAGCGAAATCGGTATTGTACGTCCGTTTCCGCCCTTATGCGAACTATTTTGGACCATTTCAATTTGGCATCGCTAGCTCGTGTGGTTTCCCTGGGTTGCGTCGCAGTTAGAGTCTCTGCAGGTTCATTCAACTCACTCTTAGGAGGCCCTGCACGCTTCCCACCATGTGGTTCATCAGCCCGATCGGTTTCTGGTCCCGTCAAGTCCTCCATGATGTTTCTTTTAAAAATATTCTTTACCCAATCGCGTATGAGGTCGACTATAAGGAGGAGCTGCAATGCGTGGTCATGGCGGGTGTCAGGCCCAGACAGTCGTCTGCCCACACATTTGCGGCCCTTCTCGTCTCCCGACCGCCCAATGTAACGAAGGGAGATCCTTGGCCTCACAGTTCCACGTCGCGTGCGATTGACCTCATCGTGTCTTCGTCCATCGTACAACTCTATTCTGAATTAACGATTTAGAATGCCCTGGTTAGGTCTAGATAGCTTCCCGCCGTTACACTATAGATATATTTTAAATATTTAAGATGAAGCAAATCCTAAATGAAACACCCAGCGAGACTACCGATGCCCACGCAACTATAGATGCAGTGCTTGAAGGCGCAGAGACTTGCGCCTTCTCTCCTTCTCTACTCCACAATCAAGGCCCCTATTGGTAGGAGAATAATACTCCGACGTTATCGTGGTTAAGATCTGAATTGGGTAACTTGTATTAGGGTCGGCTTTTGTTGAACTATTCTGTAGAGTCTTTTCTACTAGTAGTTGTCTTGCCTCGATGATCAACAACATAGAATGAACTTAGATTATGCGGTGCACTCTTACCAGCGGTATGGAGGTAAATACCTACCAATGCGGGCACAAAACTTCAATTCTCATGGAAATCAATACACCCGCAGAGCAGGTTCAGCGCGCAGCAGCAATGAGCAGCGGCCGTAATAGTGACATTCTTCCCCCAGTTCTCTTCGTCGTCGCTCCGCTCCATCCAAGTGTAGGGAACCTGATATTTATACGCGTATGTGGATTTTGTCATGGCGCAGTCATCATCGCTAACAACCGAGTCGCTGCCTATCGTATGCATATCGAAAAAAAGGAACGTGATCCAATCCATTCGGAAAAGTTAGGGAGGGAAACGGTTGTGCTGTTCTGTACAGGTCTTGTCATATGAGGTGCTGTTCTGGAACGCTGGAGACTAGTGAGTCCATTGCCAAAAGCACCCTCGTAATTTTATTGGTCCCCAAAAACATAATTTGTGGATCCTTGAGTTGAGCCAGAAAGTACTGTAGACCCTCCTATGCATCCAAATCTGCACGCTGGGAACGTCGCCATCATCGTTTGTAAGCCATTATCTAGCGTTCTCGACCGAGTTCTCTGGTACACCAGTCTCCTGGGCGGATCGCTTTTAACTGAAAAGATCTAGAATGCTTAACACTTGGCGAACACATGAATTCATTCCGTTTGCGGTAGGGACTACGGGCCGCGGCGCACGCGGGGACGTTTGAACATCAAGTCTAAATCCAACATGACAATTGTTACTAATCGAGGCGTCCAAGATTAATGGTTCAACAGCATATGCCAAAGCCTAAATTAACTTGAATGTTCGCTGATGTTGACTTTCAAACGTATGATATGTCCCTCACTGACCATAGGTCACGGCACCGTTAGCTGCCGCCTGCTCCTTGGATCCTCCAGCTTCAATCTTGGTTCATAGCGAGATTAGTCTTCATCATGCGATTTATCACAAACATCATGTGGCCTGTCGAGAAGATGGGAAGCAAATCAAGAACGGGGAAGAGAAAGACGGCAAGAAGAGATATCACTTAACCAATAGCTTCCCAGTACTGAATCCCATTCAGGATGATTTAACTATCCCTCGAAGAGAGGCTCTGTCTAGAACGAGGGTCAGTAAGCACATTTGCCTCCTTTAGCTGGTGATAACGTCATCTTCCTTTCATACGTTATCATCCCTCAAGTTTGGTGCCAAGGCAGTCCTTCACTATAAATTTCTCCATCCCATTCCCAAGGACTAAAGACTCCCCTCCGTTTCTGCAGGAGTGTCTGGAACACAGGTTAAGAGGAAGAAATCTTTTGATGATTGACTACACAACCATGGCCACTCAACATATCATGACTACTGAACAAACTACCGTGCTTGGCCACTGGGTCGTTCGCGTCAAGCCCTATCTGTCCCCAGAGCTGGTACAAAAGGAGCATCTATCACTATTGGCAGAAAAAACAGAAGATCCCGCAACTCGATTCAATGTGGATATTCTTCAGCAGTTTGACTTGTATGATTTGAAGGGCTACTCTGCAAAATTCGACGATGCAAGCAAAGAAGAGTTGGAGAGAATGCCTCATGTTAGCAACTATTGTGAACATAGTGGACTGTGAGACACTAATAATCTCGCAGGTCTTGTCTATTGAACCTGAGCAGCTATACCGCCACTGCAATGTCCAGCCAAACGCACCGTGGGGTATCAGCCGCGTGTCTACGAGGGCCAAACTCGGCGCCCCTCCATATTCTTACACTTATCGTGATGACGTCGCCGGCAGCGGCACCGTAGCATATGTGATTGATACTGGTATTAATGACAAACATGTTGAATTTCAGGGGAGGGCCAAAAAGGGCCCAAAGTTTGTTTCGGACAATGTCTCCAATGACAAGGACGTGCACGGTCATGGTACCCATTGTGCGGGCACAATAGCCAGTCAGGCCTATGGTGTCGCGAAGAAGGCAAATGTTGTAGGGGTCAAGGTCTTTGGTGATCGGACAGGGACTGCCCAGACAAGTGATATCATCAAGGCCCTTGAGTGGGTTGTTAGTGATGTCTCTGCGAGAGGTATAGGCGGCCGTGCGGTGGTGAATATGAGTTTTGGGGGACCTCCAAGCGACGCTCTTGATGCTGCTGTTGCTTCAACCGTCCGTGTAGGGGTAGTGGCTTGTGCTGCAGCTGGAAATGCTAAACGTGGAATGCCCCCGGAAGTGAGTAACTGGGCGACATATAATTATAATTCAGCTGACTTGGATTAATAGGAGGTAAATGAGTCACCGGCACGCGAACCCCTTGCTATTACTGTTGGGGCCACGGATGTTAACGATCACCTTGCCGGTTTTTCTTTTTACGGAAAGTGTATGTGTCCAATATCTGGAATTTGTCTGTCTCCCTTAACCACATCCTAACCGTAATACAGTCGTTGACATTCTTGCTCCTGGTGTGGACATTCTTTCCTGCTGGAAAGGCGGCCCAACCAGCACGGAGACTATCAGTGGTACATCCATGGGTAGGGGAATCTCTTGAAGCACATAAATTATAACAGAAACGGTCATCTAACTCTTGCTAGCAACACCTCACGTGGCTGGAGTGGCCTGCTGTCTTCTCAGTGATCCGTCCTTGGCTACAGGTCAACTGACTACATATGATGTTATGAGCAAAATTCTAATTCTTGCTGATAAGAACAAAATTGCAGGGACCGATGCAAGGACCATAAACGCACTGGTACACAATACCACCAGTCCCATGGATGCTTAGGTATTGAACTTTGGCTATCTATGTGCTTTGTGCGAGTGTTCGCTTGTGAAAGAGGTACTGCTGAAACAAGTCTGCTTTTTCAACCTTTGAAAAAAGCTATATCATGCAGTCAAGAAGTGATCTATTGTTGGCATGCGAGAATGCAATTGAATTTGTGGCTCGGACTGAACCTGTGACCTATTAACCAATTTTTTCCTATGTTTTACTTTTCTTATCCCATTCCTCTCGTATAGTCGAGAATATGAGTTAGTTCCCATCGATTGACAAAGACCATCCTCATAAGAGAGGAGGCGATAAGTCTAGAACAAGTAGTAAAAAAAAGAAGCTTCACAATGTGCTCGTTTTGCTTACATTCTGGAGGAAGGCTACCTTGTCTACTGGCCTGAGTCTAGGTAATGGGGGGTAGCTTTTCATTTTTAACCAGCTGATCAGTGCTGAAAGTGTTAACAGTCGTCAAGTCTCGATAACGCTTTTGGTTCTGCAGTCCTTACTTTTTCAGAATTTCATAATAACATGACGTGGAGCCGGACTGTCCACCACTTCGGATTTCTACATTCATTTTTATGACTTTGCCGCAAACGGTTTCCAACTGCGTTTCAATGAGTACTCCAGCGCAATTGGGCGAGAGGCCTAAAGCCTTCCAGAGAATATTACGAACGAGTCATATGCAGCTTCACTCAGCTTCTGTATCTTTTGGGTTGATGATTATTCAAATTATTTCCATGAAAGATGAGTGGTAGCATGCTGTCATCGCTCATTACAACTTATATTATCTATGGCGTGCTCCAGTTTGGCCAGTTAGTAAACATAGGAACAAAGACAGTGTAACAAAGGATCTACTATACAGGTAGATAACCTGTCAACTAGGTAAGGAAACGGGAGGCAAAAGGTAAAGCTCTATCATTGACTGGATAGTAGAACAAATATAAAGAAGACTAATTTTTATCCCGTTTTTCTATATCTTCAGCAGCGCTTAAATAGCTTAAGAATCCTTCTCTTTTAGGAAGTTCTTTCCCTTAGAATCCCAACCGAATAGTCGGTGAATCCTTTCATTAGAAAAAGGGCCAAAAAGTCAAGGCGTTAATCCCTCTAAGGCTGGTTCAGAACTGCAACGGGAGCAGGGGTTAGGAGGCCCGGGGGTTCTGTATGTCCTACGGGCCGATTCTGCATCGGCTCCGTGACAACTATCCCCCCTTCCATCGGCCCGACTGCCCTCAGTCGGTTTTGCCCGAATATGCGTTGTTCGCTTCATTGGGGATGACGTCGTTGAACGTTAGGGACACCTTACGGGTTAGTCCTCAACGTAGCGCTGATTCCAATCCAAGCGGCGGCTCCCCCTTGAGATCCACTGCAATAAGAATACGTGGGGGCCATTGTTGCTCATTGGTTCGCTCAGCTTCATTCTCAATGACTCAAGGAGAATCTTTATATTACCCTGGCTGTAACCGTACCGCCATGTTGTAACGTCTCATGCTAGCGTCACATGAAGTGACAAGATTTTTACCGACCACATGAATCGCGAGATATTCGTGATTCCCTTATATCCCTACATACTGAAATGATAATCATCGATATAACCCCGAGAGTATGTTCATGAGCTTATAAGGTCTATTCACGCGATATCTAACATTGGTCTTTTCCTGTTTATAGCATGCTTGTTGCCATCACCCTCAATTTGTTATCAACTGTCTGCCAACAAACCATAGGCCGCTTACTTCCCATCAACGTGAATCGTTTCCCTTTTTTTCATCAACAAACAGTAATGGACGACGACGACCCACAGGACTATGACCCTCCACCACCCCCGCCAGACCCTGCTCTATCGACGACTGACCGGACCTCCTTCGACACCATAGGATGCACGATCTATGGCTATCCCTCTACTGGCGGAGTTCTTATCAAAGAGGCTAATCCCACCGATATGCTTTTTCTGTCGCTCCCCCGCTCCCATGTATCGCACCGCTCACTCGATACCGATGAGGAAGACAGGTTCTGTAGTCTTATGAAACGGACTGGTGCGACATTCTGGCCGAGTAAACGGGATCGGGCCTCAGTACAGATAGGCTTTAGAGAGCCTACAGAGGAAGAGGAGAAAGTAATGGTATACGGTTGGCCGTCCGATGGAGTAGGTGTATGGATATTAAGATTCAAAAATACGGAGCAACTACCGATAGACTTTGGGAGAATAAATTTAGCAATAAATATGGAGGAGAAGATACAGATTATGAGAGACTTTGGTGCTACGTTTGTTGAAGATGTTATGCAGGTGGAGGAACTCAACAAGGATTGAGGACTACTAATCTTGGATGGGTACATTTGGAGAACAAATATCTGCCTTGGTGAAATATGGAAGGCTCAGCTGCGAACTCTGACAGTGTCCATAGGCTTTCGTAGCGATCGATTCACCGGTTTTCGCTTGAGTCGTTCATGTGTCCCCTTTTGTGGCTCCCTTGTATGTATCTATTTAGCCAGTCTCTTCCGCTTCGCTTTGAGTCTCTTTCTCGCTGTCTTCGGTATCAGATTACGTACCCCTTTCTCCATTACTTTTTCTACTATTCTTCTATATCCTTACAAGTCCTTTTAAGACTGTTTTAAACCATGTCTGTCAACCTTGATAGTATCCACTTCTACCACCAACCGCTCCTACACAATGTCTGTCTACTATCCGCTGGATGCCCTACCAGACTCCTTCAGCACAGCACAGCCTTTCACACCCTCCCACTTAAACTACCGTCTCGGCTTCAGCTAAGGATCCTACCCAGCAACGTTAGACATCTACAACAGAAGGTAGTATTCCATCCGTAACAAAGGTTCGTAATTAGTTTGATGTCGAACTCGAGAGACTATCTATGGCAAGAGTCACCGCCTACACTAGAATGGGACCCGGTAATCATGTAGCTCAGGATAGAGATTCGGCGATCCACCCTTAACAAGTTGTTCTAGCTGCGGGCTCGGGATTTGAAGCAGTTTTATATGTCTAGTATCGGCCTGGATGTCCTTCACTAGGGTATCCAACTGATCTATGCTCAATTTAACATAGTCCCTACCATGTATTGGTAAAAAAAAAGATACTGGATTACCAGTTATTTTGTTCACGGACAAATATCAGTTTCATGAACCACTGAAGGTCAACCGTGGATTGATTGGTCGTAGGTCTCGATAGGCCTCTCTGAACGAAGATGTGTTGGAAGCCTTAACCCTATAGCACTAGCGCCTTCAGCACGAGGCTGTTTTCACATTACGCATCCATCTTCTATTGGATGACAGCTGACGCCCCGCTTTAGCGCTTCAGCGCTTGGGCTACAGATGGCCAATAAATTACTCTGAAAATGCCCTGTTTCTAAGACATAGATCACTTTGCATCAGTTCACTGTATCACCAGCGAGCTTCCCGTCCTTACCGTTTAACAGAAAGCTGAGCCGATACTTATTTTATCTAGAAGGAGAAGGATGCAAGTTTGTTTGAAGGAATATGATTTAGTTTAGTCCTTGAAATTAAGAGTATGTTGGCCTCTAAGCTGCTGGCCTCTGGAAGCAATCCTTAAAGTGAACATAGATTTGAAGTATAGGTGTATATATAGGTTAGACACTAAGTATTACCAATCATAACTCGTTACCTGGGAATTACATTCCTGAGTATGCCGACATGGGAATCAGCTCATTCCAGGACCAATTATCCCAAGTCGATGAGACTCCTAGCTCAGAAACGGCAAACCTGAGACCCAGAGGAACGTATGCCGCTAGCCATATGGCCGATCTGGCCTGAAGCCCCAGTAAAAGATCGGACCGGGGCTATAAGCCGAAATTAGCCACAGGCTCGTGGTCCGATTGCCTAGAAGGTCGGAGGGGGTGGAGCAGAGGCCCAATGTGGTAGACTCAGATACCGATGACCTGTGCAGTGAGATCGAGTGCGAAGGTCTAGTAGCATAGCACCAGAAGCGCCAGACCCCGTGCTTCAGACTGACTTCATTATAGGGTACCGGTCGTACGACCACCAAAGACGGACTGCCAACTGGCGTCCATGTCTCAGGATTGATCCTCCCCATAGCTCGATGATTCGCTGCATATCGATTCAGTCATTCGTCCTGGTTTAAAAACGCACAAAGATGAAAATAGGAAGGTGATCTAATAATGGGCTTGACGTACTGTGCGCAATCCGTCACGGACGGCGGCATAGACTCTGCATTCATCTCCTCTGTTTGCCAGCAGCCACACTACAGGACTTGTCCTAAAGCGACACGACAACGACAGGTCTTTTTGTATACCCAGCAGCGACTGGTACTTATCAGGCCAAGTCTCGGGCAGTGTTGGCCCTTCCAAGCATATACCGTATTTCCGGAGCAAGTACCACTGTTCCTGTCGATCGTTATTCGTTGATGTATCGGGCATCGCCATGCTTCTGAATCATTATCTTGTGGGGACGATCGGGGAATCAGCTCTATTATCCAAACAGGGCTAGGATGTATTGCAATCATTTCAAGCAGGGTATAAAGCGCTCTGATAATATTTCAGAGGGTGTTTACCCCGCAGGAGGAAATACTCTTAAAGTTCTTCCGAGCCATTTTATTTGGTAGGGATAAGGCGACGATGAGCTTCCAATTAGAGTGGGTTTCGGTTCGGTTTCCGGTCCTACTAATTCAGCCTATAGAAATAATAGAAATTTTTAATTACAGCTACATTAGATATTACTAAGTAGAAATATGAGCCACTGAGTGAAGCAAGGGATTGTAGTTTGTAGATATATATAGAAACACTAAAAATCGATTAATCAGAGATTAAGAAAGCTGAGGGTGCCCCTTACTCGCCAGGTGCTAGGGTATAGGGTCAACGAGGGTCTCGAGATGTGGAAGTTAGGACATTTAGAACTGAATACTAGAGAAACTACATCTTCGAAGCCTACCGTTTTGTAACCGTTATATATAGCTGAAATATGAAAGATTTGAACGCTCCTTCCTCATAGTTGTACTCCCTTTATCTCCTCTGGTTAGACCTTCCTGCTCGTTGTAATCCGATCACAGAAGTCCCGAATATGTCGGGTAGTCTCTGCAACCTAATACCAAAAAACCTCAATTAGCCACCAATGATCAGCATTCGGGGTTTTTGAGGTGACTTACAGTACTAGCAGAGAACAGAGAATAATGCTCGGCATCAATAAGGTTGACTTCACTGACTACTCTCGGTCGATGGTATTCCCAGCCTAAAGTCTCGTCAAGGAAAGACTTCATATTCTCGTCGAGCTCACCGATCGATGCTTTTGTAGAGCTGGCACGCAAAAGGTGAACAGGGAATCTTTCTGCATGGCGGGGGTCCTCCGTTATGGAATTTACATTGCTCCGCTGTTCCTGGCCCACACCAGCCTTGCTAGCGTCCAGGTCTTGGAAAAGATCTTCGAATCTCGGAGGGGAATACTCCTTCAGCATGCTGTTGAACTGGAGCATATTCATTTTGGCAAGGGTGCTATCCGCTGCTATAGCGGTATCATTGGTCTCAGAGGAAGAGGGGGCGAGGAAAGTTTCATCCACTAACGAGGGTGCAGGGAATACGGAATCTACCATGATGACCCCCTTCACCTCGAAACGGCTACTCTTGAGACATAGAGCCACCTCCAACGATATAAGGCCACCAGACGACCAACCTAGATAGTAGTAAGAACCAAAGAAATTCGGGTTACGATATGGTGGCTTTATTATGTAGCCAAAGTGATAAAACTTACCTCCAAGTATAATCGGACCTGGCAACAGACTCTTCTGAATGAGATCTGCATAGTGGCGCCCTAGGCTTTTAATTCCTCCTTTCCAAGCGGTTGCTGATGCATATTGTGGAAAATGAATACCATATAAGGGGCGATAGACAGGGCCCATACGGTGATATGCGTAGGTTGTACCTCCTCCATCGTGAATCATGACAAGTGGGATATTGGTGCTCTGGCCCTGTATCAACGTTGGATTTGAGCTCATCAGCTGCTGTAGTGGTGTGTACGCTAGGTCATCCTGATTCAGGGGCGTAGTCTCTACTCGCCCAATACGGGACGCGAGATCACCAAGAACAGGGTGTGCGAAAACATCAGCAACATTAAAGAGAATTCCACGGCGGCGCGCGAGCTCTACCAATTTCATCGCGGTTATTGAGTTTCCTCCAAGGGCGAAGAAGGTATCATCTGCCTTAATTTGCTTCTCTGTAATCCGGAGAATATCTGCCCATAGGCGTTGGACCGCGACCTCGTCGTTAGTAGCAACCTCCCGTCCGCTGGAAGCTGGGCTAACCGCGCTGATTAAACTTCGGAAATGACTCCACTGTTCTGCCGTCAATGACTCGGCATCACTACGTAATTGCTTTCGGTTGAGTTTGCCAGATGGCATCATTGGCAATTTCCAGCGCGGAACGTATGCAGACGGAATCATATACCGTGGGAGGGCGTTTCGAAGCGCTGCATCTAATCCTGCTACCATAGACTTCAACTCGTTGTACAGCACTGCAGGCCCAGGATCTGCAAGATAGCCTTTCTGCGTCATGACCGCCTCCAGCTCGATGAAAACTACTAAAGTGGGGTTGGCAATATCGGAACAGGTTGAAATGAGATCGGCAACAACGCTTGGCCCCAGACCAGTAAGATCGCGAAGATATTGGTAGACATGATGTTCAATCTCTTGCAACTCGACTCGTTGACCCCGTATTTTGACTTGGGTATCTTTCCGTCCAATAAATATGAGTGTCCCGTCTGAATCGTAGCGAGCCAGATCACCTGTTTTGTAAAGACGACCTTGCCTACCAGCGTACATTCCTCCGCCCGCTAAGAGCCAAGGAGGGTTTTCAATGAATGCAGCGGCCGTCCTTTCCGGATCATGCACGTACCCCTGACCCACAATGGGCCCTTCAATCAATAATTCGCCAATCGTGCCTAAGGGGACGAGCCGGTCGTGGCTCGCAGGATCTACCAGCCATGTCACGGCTCCCAAGGCAGGCCCGATGTTCTCCTTTTGTGGTACCATGCCTTTGACGATTCTTCCGGTTGTTGTAACTGCACACTCGGCCGGACCGTAACCGACCACCAGCTTGAGTTTATCTGCCCACGTTTCTATATTGGCGGCCGTCAGCTTCTCTCCACCGAGATGCAGCTGTTTCAATGAAGGGGCATTCTCAGGAGATATCAAGGTCGCTGATGATGGGGTCAACATAACAGCGTTGGCATTTGTGGAGCTAATAGCGCGAGAAAGGCTGTTTTGACAAAGTTCGTCAGAAGCGATGCAAACACAGCCACCGATCATAAGAGGAACGAGATTCGATTCCACACTCGCATCAAAGCTATACGAGGGGAAGTCTAGCAGCCGGAAACCAGGCATATGCATGACGTTCTGCCGATAATGTACACCAGAGGCAAAATTGAGATGCGTAACAATGACGCCTTTGGGTTTGCCTGTACTACCAGAGGTAAATACCACATAAAGTGCCGAATTAGGGTTGAGTGGACTCGGCGTATGCAGCTGCCTGAGAGAGCGAACAAAGTCAGAAGATACAACTACAACGTTCGCGGCAAGGCTAGACGCCAAGTCTCTTTGCCGTGGCGATGATAGAATGTAGTTGGCCTTGATATGGGAGACAATGTGTTGTAGCCTGTCTTGTGGTTGGGACACATCAAGCAAGACGAAAGACCCTCCGGCCTTCATGACAGCAAGGATAGAAACCACCGTCCATGCTGACTTCTCAAAGCATAATGGAACATGGTAACCGGGTGTGGATACAGCCCCGAGCTCTTTGAGATGGTATGCAAGCCGACAAGCGACAGTATCCAGTTCCAAGTATGTGAAGGTGCCATCCCATGCACACACAGCTTCCGTTGCAGGATGGTCCCGTACCTGCTGTGCAATGATATCATGAACTGGTATGCTGATGCTTTCCGGAAGCTGGTGGTTCCACTTCCATATCTGCTGGGTATCAATTTCGCTCAGACAGTTAATCTCCCTCAGCGGTCTATCCATTATCTTCGATAGTTGCATAACCACATTCTGCAGTTGATTTAGTATATCTTGCATTCTTTCTGGTGAAATAACGTTCGAATCATGGCTGGCATGAAACAGAACCTTATCAGATCCAGGGGCGCATGTCAGCATTAAAGCGTACGAATTGAAGTTGGACACGTCCCCACTTATGGTCAGTGACATCTCACTCATGTCATGGTCCATCCCACGCTGAACGACAAATAAGGTCTGGAATTTGCAAGCAGCTTGGCAGTCCGCCGATAGCTCTTGCAGGTGCTGGAGGCCTACATGCTCAAAAGGCATCATTGCGATCTCATGATCTTTGAGACGGCGCAAAAGGTCGGCAACAGGAACGTCGTCTTCAAGCACTATGCGTCGGGGTAGTGTTGTTAAAGTAGGGCCAACCATTCTTTCGATACCTGGGATAGGTGCATTCCGGCCATTAAGGGTTTCACCAAATATAACGTCTGAGGATGCTGTCAGGCGCGAGACTAAGACTGCCCAAGCTAGCCTGAGAAATGTTGAGGCCGTCACGTTGGACGTCGTCGACCAAGTGAATGACATTTCAAGCTTCGTCTCAACATCTGCTTTCGGTTGATACGTCGAGGATGGCAAGGCCGGGAAAGGTGTTGCACTTATTCCCGAAAGCTCATTTTGCCAAAATGTATCCATTTCGGCCCGCTCAAGCTCTTCGAGATATTTGATGAAAGCTTTGAATGGCGGTCCAACGTGGAAAGACTTACCATGATATACCCGGATGACATTCTCCATCACCATTGACAATACCCAGCCGTCAAAGATAGCATGATGTGCGGTCCAGACTAGGAAACTTCTCTTAGCCTTTTCATCGTCAACCCAGGCAAGTCTCGTCAACGGCATCCCAAGTCCCATTGGTGTGTCACGGTCATATTCGAGGTAACAGTCTAGAGAGTGATGACTCGCCCACTGAATGCCTGGCTGTACAATAACTTGCACAAGATCCTGTCGAGCTGACAATATCACTCGTGTGCGCATGATTGGATTTGATCTCACAACATAATCCCAGGCTTCTTTCATTAGATCAGTATTGGCGGCATAGCCCATTTTAAAAACATTCTGAGATATATACGCGCCAGGGGTCCTTGTTGAAAGTGCCATCAAGCCCTCCTGCAGTGGGGTGCAGGGATATATATCCTCTATTAGTTCAATAGAATAACCGCACTGAGCCGCAGCTACCTCTCTCTCATCAATCACGTTTGTATAGGCACCAGGAAGAAGAGAAAAAGCGGGTATGTCAAGTGATTCTGTTCCGGTCTCAGCTGCTTGCTCGGCCATCTCATATAACCTGGGGCGTTGGAAGATATCGGCGACGCTTAGCAAAAGCCCTTGATCTCGTGCTAGGCCTACGAGTCTCATTGCAGCGATCGAATCCCCTCCGATACTAAAGAAATTATCTTCGGCCTGAATGGATTTCACGCCAAGCGCATCAGCCCATAGCTTCTGTAACTTCTCTTCCTTCGGCGTGGCTATTGCTCGGTTCTGGGCTTTCGGCCGTTCTCTGAAGGATGACAAATCTTCCGGTGATAGACTGGCAGCGGCAGATTGGAGCTTTCTGCGGTCGGTTTTCCCTGATGGCAACAATGGTATGTGGCGTAAGGGTACATAAACGGATGGGACCATGTACGGAGGTAGAGTCTGCGAAAGTAAGACCTCAAGACCAGCTGTTACTTCCCACATGATGTCACGCAGGACTGTATCCCCTAGGTGAACTTTCTCTGCGTAGCCCCTTGACTCCAAAACCTGATTCAGACCAAGGAACGCAATGAGGCGTTTCCGCTGATCACGATTTGAGGTGACCAAGTCCGCCACCACGTCGATTGTCATTCCTAGCTTCGATTGCATATGCCTCTGTATTGCCCCTTCAATCTCAGCCGGTTCAACACGCTGTCCACGAACTTTCAATTGCCTATCTTTGCGGCCAATATAGTTTAAAGTGCCGTCGGGGTTGTATCGGACTAGATCTCCAGTTTTATACACACGTCCTTCACGACCAGGTTGAAATCCGGGCAGCCCTTCTATGAGCCATTTTGGATTATGTATGAAGACAGCGTCCGTTTGCTTTTGATCGTCTAAATAGCCTCGCCCGAGGATTGGGCCTTCAACGAGGAGCTCTCCAATGCTGCCAATTGGGGCTAACCTGTCGTGATTGGTAGGATCAACCACCCACGTGTTAGCACCAAGACCTCGACCAATATTGCATGGGTCGGTACCGGGAAGAACCGTCTTGGCTGTCACAACCAGGCATTCCGACGGGCCGTATATGTTGACAAGCGTCGTCTTTCCCAGCCACAAGGCATGATCACCTGCAGTATTGGCTTCTCCTCCCAATTTCAAAACCTTAAGCCCAGGAACCGATTCAGGTGAGAGTAAACGTGAGACAGAAGGCGTGAGATCTGCCGCATTGACTCTCAACGCATTGATCGCTTCTGGAATGTTATTCTTGCGATCGAAGTCCGATGGGACACACACACAGCCGCCTGTGAGGAGTGTGGAAAGAATCACATCGGTGCTGACGTCGAAACTGTAGGATGCGAAATCAAACACCCTCATGTCCAAATTCGGCAGTTGTAGGATTGACTTTCGATAGTTAACGCCAGATAGATAGCTGCCATGGGTACTGATAACACCTTTCGGCTTCCCAGTGCTACCAGATGTGAAAGTGACAAAAAGTGGTCTATTGGAATCAAGGTGCTGTGGCAGTCGGTCAGTAACGACATCATCATCGCTCAATGCGTCGAGCGGCGACTTTGAAACGAGGACTACTGTCAAGTTGAACTCAGATGCCAGGTCAGAGGCTATGTCGTACTTCAACGGGGAGGTGAGGACATAGTTCGCCTTTGCTCTTAAAATAATCTCAGCCAGCCGTTGTTTGGGCTGAGCAGGGTCAAGTAGAACAAAAGCTCCGCCAGACTTGATAACTGCAAGCATTGACACGATAGTCCAAACGGACTTTTCAAAGCAGAGAGGAACCAGTGACTCGGGTTGGACGCCAACTTTGAAGAGGTATGATCCAAGGCGCGTAGAGAGGTTATCCAATTCGCCATAGGTTAGGGAACCATCCCAAGCGCAAACTGCAGGGGCGGAAGGCCTGGTATTGGATACCTCAGCGATCACATCATGGACAGAACCTGAAACAGGCCCCCATGGCAGGCGATTCCAGCTCCAGATCTGGTGAAGCTCTTTCCGTGTTAGACAATTGATACCTCCAACAACTTCGTCTGGTTCTTGAGTCACTTGCCGCGTGATGACCTCTAGCTGATGCATGAGTACTTGCATCTGGCTACGGTCAACTATCCTAGAATCAAAGCTCGCATAGATGTTGATTTGATTGTCCTTGATCGAGATGGTCACCATGAGAGGGTAGGTAGTGAAGAAGGTTGCATAAGGCTTGCCATCCTCTCCACAGTCCTCGTGCAAAACCTTCTCAGTCACATTGATCATGGGGCTGTCAGACTCGATTTCTGGGTCCCGCTGAATTACGAGGAGTGTCGAAAATTGGCACGCAACACGAGCATCCTCGCTCAGCTTCTGTATGTTTTGCAGTCCAAACCCTTCGTAGGGAATGCTATTGATTTCATGTCGTCTGATCTCCTCCAGGAATTCAGCCACTTTCATCTCATTCTGGACTTTTACTCGTCGGGGGATTGTTGTTAAAGTCGGACCATCCATTTCTTCAACGCCAGCAACAGGTGCATTGCGACCAGTCAATGTCTCTCCAAAAACCACGTCGTCTGTTTGAGTATGCCGTGACACAAGGATACTCCAAGCCGCGCGCAATATGGTCGGTAAGGAAGCATGAACATTCACTTTGGAGTCGTTTAAGCTGAATGCAAAACTAGCTGTTGCATCTGCTACCGGCTTGTCCACGGCCGAAGGCAAGTGTGGAAAGATTGCGGCATTAGTCCCTTCAAGCTCCTGCCGCCAATAGTTACTAAACGATTCACGGTTCACCTCTTGAAGGTGGCGAATAAACCGTTTATAAGGAGTCAAATGGAATGAAGACGGTGGTCCCCCATGGTACACCTTTCCCACGAGGCTTGTGATAAGGGTTAATATCCAATCATCGAACACAGCATGATGAGCTGTCCAAACAAGAAAGCGTTTCAATAACGACTCCTCACTGCGCTCGCTGACAACAGTCAATCGCATGAGAGCTTTTCCGATTCCCATGGGTCTGTGACGGTCTATTGCCACGAAATTATTTAGCTCTCCATCATAGCACACCCATTCAATCGGAACAGTCACAACTGCCTGTGCCAGTGTTTGGGAGTCTAGCTGAACGATTCGCGTCCGAAATATCACACTTGACATAACGATATGAGTCCAAGCCATCCGCAAGGTCTCAATGTTGGTCGTATCACTTAACTCGAAAATATTTTGTGCGATATACGCCCCAGATCGCTCAGCTGATAGAGCCATCAACCCTTCTTGAAGTGGCGTACAGGGGTAGATATCGACGATTTGTTCTGGCTGAACGTCACACTGTGAAGCTGCTATCTGTCGGGCGTTCGAAGGTGCTATATGATCCGGCAAAAGATCAAAGAGAGCATCCTGGACATCACCTTGTTTATCGTCTACCCGCGTAATACAACGTGCCATATCAGCGAGCCGTGGCCATTGAAGGATGTCCGCGATACGTATCGCCTCTGATTGCTTATTCTCAATGCCATGCTTTCTAATAAGCCCGACGAGCTTCATTGCGGTAAGAGAATCTCCGCCGAGGGAAAAGAAATTATCATCAGGTACAATGCTACCTGCGCGATGGGGAAATATCTGTCCCCATAGACTTTGCAGTAACTTTTCCTGTGGCGTAACCTGGCCTCGTGTATCCACTGTTGCAGCCTGCGGCTTTCTAAAGGCTGCCAAGTCATCGACCGATAATGACTCTCCCATCGAACGCAACTTCAAGCGGTTTATTTTGCCAGACGGAAGAAGTGGCATACGCCATGATGGAATATAGATAGAGGGGACCATATAACGCGGTAGAACCTTGAAGAAATTAATGGGCTCGAGGATCTCCCACATCGCGGACGTTAGCTCCTGTACACTGGAGGTAGCGGATACCGCAAATCGCTCTTGTGCAGCTCGCTCGAGGCCTAGGAAAGCCAGCAAAACAGACTGCTTTCCAGAATTGCTGTTGACAGAAATTAGATCGACTACGACATCGACCACGCAGTTCCATTGATTGTAAATTTCTTGCTGCAGATTATGCTCAATCTCCCCGAGCTCGACACGCTGACCATTTACCTTGACCTGCGTGTCTTTGCGACCAATGAAGGTGAGTGTTCCGTTGGAATTGTAAGACACGAGGTCACCAGTTTTGTACAGACGGCCCCGCCTGCCGAAAGCTCGCAGCCATGGTGGATCCACGATGAACGCTGCTAGGGTCCGCCCCTTATCATGAAGGTATCCAGACCCAACGAGCGGCCCCTCTATAACAAGCTCGCCGACAGCCCCGACTGGTACCAAGCGCCCAGTATCTGCGGGATCAACAACCCAAGTGACTGCTCCTAGGCCTCGGCCAATGGTATGTGCTTCAGGTGACGAAGGCGAGACGGTGTTCGCTGTTGACACGACCGTGCATTCAGCTGGGCCATAGCCATTGATGAGTTTCACCGTACTAGGCCATCTTTCGATGTCGAATCTCGAGATTTGCTCCCCTCCCAGATGTAACAGACGCAGGGACGGCACGTTTTCTGGTTCCACTAACCGGGCCACTGATGGCGTGAGCATTACTTGGTTCACATTGAATGTTTTTATCGCATCGCTAGGATCGGCCTCTCGAGATGCATCAGACGGTACGCAAACACATCCTCCTAGCAGTAACGGTGCCAAAGTAGACTCGATGCTAATATCAAAGCTATAAGAAGCAAAGTCGAGCACCCGCGGAGTGACAGTGTAGAGCTCGGACCGGCGATAATGAACTGCGGAGACGAAGTTCGAATGTGAAATCATAGCTCCCTTGGGCTGGCCGGTACTTCCAGAGGTAAAGACCACGTATAGGAGTGAATCCGGCTTAATTGCCGGTCTCAAAGTTCTAGATCGTTCAGAAGTTTTTGTGGACTTTGTAGGCTGTACCAACACCACTTCCGGCGCCAATCTTCGTCCAAGGTCCTTTTTCTGAGATGATGTGACCATCAAAGTCGCCCTGGTTTGCATCACGATTGAACGCAAGCGCGCCTCGGGCTGAGAAGCATCCAGCAGAACAAATGCAGCCCCGGTACTAATGACCGCAATGATAGCCACCACGGTCCATGCCGACTTTTCGAAACACAATGGAATTAGCATCCCTGGCCCGACTCCACGAGACTTTAGCTGGCAGGCCAGTTGATCTGCACAATCTTCAAGTTCCTGATAGGTGAGACTAGCGTCCCACCCACTGACTGCTGTTGATCCTGGGTGCGCTTCAACTTGCTCAGAGAACACATCCAGTATTGAAACATTGATTTCAGGGGGAACAGCACTGTTCCATCTGCGAATCCGGGCGCTGTCCTCCGCCGTGAGATAGTTTTCAGGAGCAGACAACTCATCATCTTCGACAACAAGTGCAACTAGGAATGAGCGCAACATTTCAATGTGGTCATTTACCCATCTTGTTGACACGATGAGTGGGTTGAAGCTTGCAGAAATTGCAATCCAGCTGCCACGTTGTGCAAGCTCAAATCCCCCCGTACTCTAAATGTTCTTAGTTTGTGGACCTGAATGAATCCATGGACCCTCAAGCAAGAGGCTCTGGGTATAACGCACCTGCTCGCCATGTTCCCCTCCCGTCGCGCATAATAGATCATTTTGCAGCCAGCTTAGGGAGGTGGTCCCCCGGGCATTGAGTGGGAGTAATAGTTTTTCCGTAAATATCCTTTCGTTCTCTAGCTTGGTAGATTGTTGTGACTTCTTCACCTCGGAAATGAAATCGTCCAGTACCGATTTTGACTGTGTGCCATAGATCGCATCTGGTTTGACATCTGTTGTAGAATCCAATTGGGCAACCACCCGCGACCATGCACATTGCAGAAGCGTACGTAGATCGACCATTTGATGACTACAGAAATCATGCAGCGGAGCGGTCTGGATGAGATACTGCACCGGAGTCTGGACCACCCCATTCTTCGGTGTCTCAAGATTCAAAAACGTGTATACGTTCTTCCCTTCGTTTGTGTGATAATCGACGGCGGGAGACAGCATCTTGGGGTTTCGAGCTATAACAATGTAAATACTTCTGAGACAAATACACGCTATTAGTAGTATCTACCTGGATACGTAATTTTTTGTAACGATGTCTATGGACGTGATTGATAACGCAAAGAAACGAGGCGAATAGGAAGGGAAGGGAATCAATCAAACGCTCGAATAAACCATCCACAGCCAAGTGAAAAGTGTAAATAGCCTGCGATGATTTGCTCCCAATGCGACGTGCCTCGGGGCAGAGAAATGTCGCCGAAAACTGTTAAGGGGGAAAGTCCGACAGTCGGCCCGAACGATTTCGGAGCAGGATCCATTCAGCAAGAGATGACCCCCGACACGTTACTAACATATAAAAACGCAATTCAACAAACTTGTCCCGCAGATGATGTCAGCAAACCTTTGGAAAATATCGAAGCTTACAGACACCACAAGATGGGTTCGCGATCGAACTACGTTGATGTACTTATCATCGGAGCAGGCCCAGCCGGGTAAGTTGGCGTTATGTACCCAGATTTGGCTGAACTAATTTCCTCGGCGTCAAGTCTCACCGCGGCAAATTGTTTCCTTGGAAGTCGATTGAACGTCCGCATTATCGACAAAAAGAATGGAATTGTAGAGGCAGGTAAAGCCGACGGATTAAAAAGCATTTCTCTGGAGGTCCTGGACAGCTTCGGGATTGGCGATGGTATTCGCAATGAGGCCCATAGAGTCGAGGAGATTACCCTTTGGAATTCTGACCCAGCCGGGGGTCTCTCCCGAGCTTGTATAATCCCGGACCGCATACCTGAGCTTGGCAAGCCTCGGGAAGTCTCTTTGCATCAAGGTATGAACCCATCGTAATCATTGGTTCGCGGCCCCAAGTCGAAGGGAGGACCGAACTTGCTCATGACATTTCCATCAAATACAGGTAGGATTGAACACCATATGATCGAGAATCTGCACAAGCGGAGTACTATCGAAGTGGAGTGGAGAAAGCAGCCGGTGCATATGGACATCGACCTCGATCAAGTAGACAACCCAGAGGCATACCCTATCACGGTATCAGTTGAAACTTCGGAAGATGGCTCAGATCCAGGACTGTTGTGGCAACCCATGCATGCCGAGCGAGATAATGTAAGTACCCTCAGTCTACAGTAGTTCCAGAGCTAATAGAAAAAAAGATAAGACGCCCGGAGATCGTGAAAGAGACCATCCACGCTAAGTACGTCTTGGGATGTGATGGGGCGCGCAGCTGGATTCGCCAACGTCTCGGGGTGTCATTCGTTGGGGATCTAACTGATTCAACGTGGGGTACGTACCGAAGCGAGCCACCAACTACCAGGCGACCCTGACTTCGAAAACCGTGCTAGGCGTAATGGACATAGTCCCCAAGACAAGCTTCCCAGATATCCGCAAGGTGGCCGTCATCCATTCCTCGAAGGGTACCGTCATGTCTGTGCCTCGTGAAGACAGGCTTGTCCGATTCTATATTCAGATTGACGCGGTCAATCCAAATGCAGCATCTGGATTGGCGCGACGTGACCTAAAGGTGGAGGATCTGCTTGATGCTGCACGCGCGATCATGTTCCCCTATACTATGGAGGCTGCAGAGTGTGCTTGGTGGTCAGCCTATCGCGTTGGGCAACGGGTTGCCAATGAGTTTGCCCGCCATGGTCGGATCTTCCTGGCGGGCGATTCAGTTCGTGAGTATCGTCTAGAAGTGATCCGTTGCCAACGAGCGACCGCTAACCTTTACAGACACCCACTCCCCAAAGGCCGGTCAGGGGATGAATACAAGCATTCAAGACGGTATGTCAAAGCCCCCTAACCAATAGTTGGCGCGACGACCCGCATTCCTATAGTACCATAGAGCAAACAAGTGTGCTAATTCAAAGTCTCCAAAGCATACAACATTGGGTGGAAGCTTCGAGCGTGCGCAGAACACCAGTGTGGTCGAGAAATTCTAGCAACCTATGAGGACGAACGTAAGCCAGTCGCAGAAGCTTTGATCAACTTCGACCGTGACTATCTAAAGCACTTTGCAAAGCAACACGCCTCCAACCACGCGGAGTTTCTCGATGCCTACCTGAAAGGGCAGAGATTCACCACAGGAATAGGCATCAGATATCCTCCGTCCCTCCTGGTTTCCGAAGATGTTGATGTCCGGTCATTACACGGAGGTTTGGTCCCTGGTCTGCGTCTCCCGGATTTCCAGGTAGTAAACCAATCTGACGGGGTGCCAATCCGCATCCACCAACGATTGAGAGCTGATGGAAAGTTTCGCATTGTTGTGTTTCCTGGAGACGTTTCTCAAGAACACGCCATGTCGAGACTCAACCAGTTCGGTGCCTGGCTGGCCAGGTCCAAATTAGACCTCGAGGTGTCCCACTCGGAAGGGGGATCAGAAGAGTTCTTTATTGAGACCATAACCGTCCACGCTGCCCGACGCGCTGATGTCGAGCTCGAAGATTTCCATGAAGCCCTCCATCCATGGAATTCAAGGTGGGGATGGAACTACTGGAACGTTTATGCGGACGATGAAAGCTACCATGATGGTCACGGAGAGGCATATCAACGGTGTGGGCTCGGCCGAAATCACGATTGTGTGGTAGTGGTGCGCCCGGATGGATATATCAGCGTTGTCTGCGATTTAGAAAATACTGGAGCGATTACTTCTTTCTTTGACGCACTCCAGCCCATTAAGTCGGTGAGACCACGAATCTAAATCATGAAATGCACGGTGCGGTGTGTTTTGAGTCCTGAGTTCAAACTTCATGGCTGGACGCGTTGAACACGCGACTCCACATCCACCGCCTTGGGCAGAAAGAACAGTGTGTGGCCGGCAGAAAACCACGAATCGATCATCAATTTCCACACCCAAATTCAGTGCTCTTTCTGTTGTATCAACAATCAGCATTGTAGATGTGTTATGTGATATGGATATTTGTAACCTTTCTCACGCGAAAGTCATAACAATAATATATCAGTAGTTGTGATAGTATAATACAGAAAGAACAGTTGTCGATATTCCCTCTGATGTCTATATATATATTAGAGCACAACGACCATAACCACTAAGCCCTTCTACACTAAGCACATAACTCTCTCATCCAGTTATACATAGAACCCGGCATATGCCTCAGTTGATAGAAAAGGATACATTGTGGACATATCTCTATAGGTACGACAAACATGCTATACACAGATTCTCGCTCCTCATTTATCCTCCCGATCGATCGCATTATATTTCTTGAACAAAATCCAGAAAACAACCGCTACCAAGAACATAGCTACCGCTAGCCCAGTATACATCCATATCAGGCTGGGATCGTGAGCTAACGGGGTGATCGCGATACCAATCGCTGATCCTGCCGCCGCACCCAGTTGCCCGAGCGCTTGGACCACAGCTTTCATGTCCGTCGGGGCCTTTGTATAGGTGTATTCCGAGAGGGTCACGAAAGAGAAAATTTCTGCCACCGCAAGGATGATATATGTTGGAGTCTGAAGAAAGACGTTGACCTGGTTTGGAATCCGACCATTCTCGGCCCCGGGGCACGTAAGAGGCCGATCATAACAGGGCCCAGTGTCATAGATAATCTTTTGAACCCCGGCCGCGAATGCCATTGACGCGCTCATCATGATGAATCCCGTTGCCATGCGTGTGATTGACTGGAATTTCACATTGTTCTTGTTCAGCAAGGGGTACAATCCCTTTTGGATAACTGGGCCCATTATGACGCAGAATATGGGATTCATCGCGGTGATCGTGTCGTTCGGGATTCCATACGTTTTCATTTGCCCCGCTTGGGAAATCAAGTTGTTGGATGCCTGACTGAGGCAGGTGAAGAATAGAATGAACCCCAGTCTGCAGTAAATTTGTTAGTTAAAGCTTGATCGGACGCACTTGTACAGCAACACATCACTTACATGACTCGACAAGCTACGAGTCCGCGCCGTATCTCGTTCACAAAGGTTTCATCCCATGAAACCTCCTTGGCGAAATGCTCCCGCTGATAAGATGGCATGGCAGCATCCAGCTGGAAGCGGCCACGGATGGCACAAGAGAGCACACTTCCTGCTTTCGGTAGAATATTACCGGTTGGCGGGAGTTTGCCTACCCGGAAGATTAGTATCAGCTGGTAAAGTTTAGATGGTTGAGCAACGTACGAAACCGTTTCTGTCCTATGATGAGCAAGGCAAGTCCTGCGGCAAGAAAGCAGCTGGGGAGAAGATATGCTGCCCAAAAAGAAACGTTCTTCTCTATAAAGGTTGTCGGGATCGCGGACAGACTTGCAATGTTAACGAGCCTTGTGTGCCTTAGCAGAGGAGCAAATGAAAAGGACGAAGGTATCTACCAGTATTGTGCGTTATATATGTACTGCGTTGTTAGGCCACGATCATATACAACCTGCTTGCCGTTTGGTAATGTTGTCACCTTGACTTCGGTCGGCGCATACTGGTCCACTGATTCCAACATGGTGAGCAAGGTGTTACTTTAGAGAAGGCCGGACTCACTCATCAGAGGTGTCACCGTGGCCCTCACGCCCCCTACCGCCAATCCAATGAGAACCATGGCTGCAATTAGCCCGCCAAACGTGACCCGATACTCGGTGGCGGAGCTCACCGAGGTCGCAATTAAAATGACGCATCCGATTAAATAGAAGCTTCAATGGATCAAAAAGTGTTCGAAGACGGAAAGATAGCCCTGGAACTCACATCAAACTCAGGCGCAATGTCCGATAACGACCGAGATAGACGTCCGAGATTATCGCGAAAGGAATTGGTGTTAAGTAGGAGAAAAACATGAAGACATTGTATATCGTGGATGCTTTCGCTTCGCCGAGGCCTAATGCACCGGGCAAACTCTGATGTCCAGCGGGGTTTTGCATGTAGTTCTCTGTCTAGTACGTCAATATGAGACCACGAGATATCTTGTCCTACTTCACTCACGCCAGGGAGTTGTGATGCCCCAGTATGTGAATCGTTCCGCTGCGGCAATGAAAGCTACCACCCATACAGTTCCTGGGACCTTCGCTAGAACACGAGGTAGGTCAGGATCGACATCCGTCGTAGAAACCTCCACTGTCTGTAGCGTCGTTGTCTCCGACGTCTCCGACTTTTCTGTCGAGTCGGCTGGCGCGGTCATGGTTGTTGCTGAAGGATGAACCGCCCAGAATGCGATGGCTATTGTACGAAGATCGAAGTACCAGGCTTACACTTCCGATGGAATCTTAGAGCAACATTGTTAAATATGCGACGAAGATGGGATGGTAAGAGCTTTGCTGTGAGCCAAGTCACGCGTTTTCGGAATTCGGAATGGGATTTGCCCTAATGGGTTAACTACCGGAATAGCAATGTTGGGGTATTAAATACGTTATTTTCGCAGTCCTACAATCTTATTTAAGCATGACACCCTATGTCACTGGCAAAATAGTTATCATCATTTGTCGTCTCCATGATGAAGTGTGACGTTGGCCAATGCACCCAGATATATATGGAGCTGTACCCATCGTGAAGAGTTGGTGATTCGGACTGAGGGCGGACACGGCACTCCGACCTGTCCAACTAAAATCCAAGTGAGCCTGTGGCCCCATATCGCCGTCTCCGAATCAATTGATCTGACCAGTCTCCGAATGACACTTTCCCAGAGCTCCGCCAATTCGGTCATGGGTTTTTTCGACATCCAGACAGTAGAAATTGCCCCAGAAATGCCGTTTTCACCGTTGCGTTTGTCGCTCGATCTGTTTTGCGCTACCCAAGGCACCACGATCTCTGCACTCCAATAATGACAATGCTCAGTGACCTTCCAAAGATCCCTACACTCGATTGGGCGGACTTTGCCGAAGGAGACCCTGACCAGCGGCTTAAACTTGCTCAGGGCCTAGTACAAGGCTTCAAGAGATTCGGATTCGTCAAGCTAGTCAACCATGGTCTCTCCGATGAGTTGATCCAGCAACTGTTTGCTGAAGTAAGCAGCCAATCTCTCCTCGTCTAATATTCAACTGGCGATGTAGGAAATGTTGACATTCAACAGGTCAAGCGCTTTTATCGGTTGCCGGATGAGTTGAAACATAAAGCTGCTCATCCGCCCGGGCCTAATCCTCAGCGAGGATGGAGTGGAATAGGTGTTGAGTCAACCTCGAAGCTATATGGCGAGCAAACTGAAAGACCATCTGGGAAGCTCAAAGATGCAAAAGTCGGCACTAATTTCTCTTCTTCTAAATTAAGACAGGAACTAACGCATATCAAGGAACATTACGATATCGGACCGCCAACCGACACCCAATTTCCAACCAGATGGCCAGATGAGCAAGACATCCCCGGATGGCGTGCTTTTATGGAATCATACTATGCCAGAGGGCAAAGCTTTTGCCTTGACCTCATGGAAGCGTTGGAAATTGGTCTTGAGCTACCGAAAAACACCCTCCGTAGCATGTGCATCCCCGACGGAAGTGAGCTCCGACTACTCCACTATCCTGAGATACCGGCTGCAGAGCTACGAACGGGCGACACCGCTCGGATTTGGCCACATACTGACTTCGGACTAATTACCTTACTGTTCCAAGACGGTGTTGGGGGCTTGGAGGTCGAAGATCCTCTTCACCAAGGTCATTATATCGAGGTCGCGAGAGAACAACCCTACGAGATGATTGTCAATGTGAGCGCGACTTTTGAAAGATGGATGAATGGGGTAATCAAGGCGGCCGTGCACCGGGTGAATATTACGCCCGAGGGAAAGCACGTTGAGGATGCAGTTGTACCAGAACGATGGTCGGCTGCCTACTTCTTCAAAGCACATAAGATGGCACATGCTGGCCCTTTACCAGCGTTTGTTACCCCGGAGAGGCCCGCGTTGTATGACGATATCACTGCCCTGGAGTTTCAGAAGCGAAGGACTGATCTGGTCTACACGGGACAGCAGTTGAAGGTTGAGGAAGCAGCGTGACGGTCTGGTACAAGGATCAGGAACTGTCAATAGCCTGCATTGCCTCACGGATAATCGTTCTATTATAGTATTGGAATGCTCCAGCATTATCATACCGTGCTTCATCATGTCGATTGAACCATAGCTTCCAGATGTTAGAGAAATGTTGAAAAATACAAACCAGGGTATATCTCTGAGAATTATGAAACTGAGAATGACACCGCTTTACAATTCATGAGGTAACGGGACACGCCTTAGGGAGCCACAGTAGACATCACTTACACCTTGATTCTTCCTCTCCAGATGTGGAATCTTTCGCATTGCCGATTGCACCATTCGTAAGACGAAAGGTCGGTTTCGGCTCGGACACTCGAGACCAACAATCGGATTCGGCACTTTGTCCATGGTCAAGACTTCGGTCATCCTGTGCGACACGGCCGATTCCAAGCCGAGAGATCACGGGGAAGACATTTGATACTAAGTATGCCTTACTATATGATGAATTTCTATCATGGCTGGATCCTTTAATCGGTCGATCAGGCATCTTGCATGCTCATATTAACATGATGACTGAGGCACAAGGACCTGTCGTGAGCATCGGCAGCGCGACTGTCACATATGACCATCCCCCAATCATTTCTCCTGTATCCTATCCAAAGGCACGTCCCACTCAAATTCTCGATATTCGCAAGCGGACTTCTCGGACAGACCTATATCATGAAATCTTGGCTGGGCTCCGTGCTAAAGATAAAGAATTGCCTTCTCTTCTACTCTGGAACGACCGCGGCTTGGACCTTTTCAGTGCGATATTGAATAGTGATGAGTACTATCCACGTCGGCGGGAAACACAGCTGCTGCAGACGCATGTGAATGAATTCACGCGCTCGATCTCGTCCGGCGAGAGATTAATAGAGCTTGGAGCGGGGTAAGTGATTAAAGATCCATGAGGCGTAAACATGAACACATACTGACAAGATATAGCAACCTCCAAAAGACGGTGTCAGTACTGCGCTGCCTGGAGCAGAGTAGAAAGCATGTGGAATACTGTGCACTAGATGTCAGCCATGCTGCCTTGCAAACCAGCATCACTGAACTCAAAGCACAACTTCCATTTGCCTCATATGTCACCGTCCGCGGGCTCCTGGGTACATACGACGACTGCGCTTCATGGTTGAAGCAGAGCGGAGATACCGTGCGAACGACCTTTCTCTGGCTGGGAAATAGCATCGCCAATTTCGAGCCAGCAGACGCAACGAGCATCCTGGCAGACTTCCTTCAGACCAAGACATCCCCGTCTCACTTCCCCCAAATGATCATTGCAGTGGATGGTTGTCAGGATGTGGAGCAGATTCTCGAAGCGTATGACATGCCAAACAAACTATCCCAGAAGTTCGTTTTTAACGGACTGTCGCATGCAAATCAAATCCTTGGGTCTGAGGTGTTTAGGCCCCAGCATTGGACATTTGAGGGGAAGTGGAATCCGGTCAAATCCATGCATGAAAGCTTTTACGTGGCAAAGAAGCCTATGAGCTTAGATATTGGCAATGAGAGGTTCCACGTCCACGCTGGGGAAAAGATCCGGGCTATTACCAGCGGGAAATGGCCGAAGGAAAAAGTCACGAGCATTTGTCAATCGGCAGGCATAAAGGTTCTGAAGGGATGGACGGATGAGGAAGGTTCTTATGGTAAGAGGGTCACACAAGTCCATAACTCGAGAGGATTTAGTTGCTAATTCTGGAGGTAGGACTCTACCTGCTTTGCCAAGATCAACTTCAAGTACAGCTATGAAGGGGGCGGGATGGAAGTTTTTATTTATTATGTGCATTTGTTGAATGGAATTTAACGCTACGTATCGAGCAAATTTGATAACCCACACTACAACATGAATTTCCAGTTGATTATAGGTAATGCACCATGTAGGAATTGCATTCCGTGTCTATTTTGCGAATTTTATGTCTAAACGGGCTACGTGACTATCCCTGAAGGACCCTTTCATAGAGCAACCATGACTTGACTCTCTTCATTGTGGTGTACACCAGTAATTCATACCTAAGACGATTCTACCATATACTATGCCTCTACGGCCATCTATAATTCATATTCGAAAATGTTGACTCTGTCACGTTATGTTGTACCATACATTTGACTATGTTAAGGACATCACTTCACCACCGCCATCAAAAACCCGTCGTAGCTCTTCTCACTCAGAGTCTGCAAAACAACAGCATCAACCCGGTCGTCCTTGCCTACATTCTCGACCGTCCTGCGAGATCCCCGCACATTGATATCGTTCTTGATATAGTCTTCCTGCACGAGCTTTCCAGCTCGCACCACATTATCCACGATAATGCTGGCCCTGGGGCGACTCATCTTCACAGCATAATCGAAGTAATCCCACCCGTTATCTTTATTGGCGTCAATGAAGGTGAAACCAAAGCGTTCCTGCTCTCCATTTTCAACCTTTGTTTGAAGAATTGGTAGCAGGTCAATGGCTGTGCCGACCAGAACTTCAATTCTGTCCTGATACCCTGCTGCAGCAATATTCTCTTTCGCAACTTCTGCGCTTTTCGGGTCTATTTCAATGCTGACAATCCGAATGTCCGGGTTGAGACTCGCGATGTAGATTGCCGTGTAGCCACCCAATGTACCCACTTCCAAGGCGTGCTTCACACCACCAAGCTGGCACTGGAGGGCCATGAACTTTGCTTGCGTGGGGAAGGCGGAGATGTCCTCGAGTCCGCGCTTGGCTGAGTTCGTGAGCGTCTGATGTAAAGAGGCATGGTTTGGGCGAGTCGGAGGTTGTAAATGCGATAGGGTGTAATTGTCCACCGCGTACCAATTTGGGTCCTGGTTATAGTCTTCGCTCACGAATATCTGGCTGGTGGTGGTGGTAGACATGTTTCACTTCTAACGCTCGGGCAATTGGACAACTTCAAAAGTGTTCACTCCCAGAGTTGATGGCGGGGGTAATCTAACCATTTAACAGGTTCGGGAAGCCTAACTCTACGAAATATTTTTACAGGTTATATAGATCGCCGAATTTATGCCTTGCTCGGCCCGTGATTCGGACGCGAAGTGGTCCATTCATTCGGTATGTGGTACGCATACTATTGTTGATCGGATCAATCACTGCCGTCGACTCAACTGTGCTTTGATTCGACACATCTACAGTTTTGCGTGACTATCCCCTCCTGGAAACTTCCATAGACGTTGCAATTCCTGAATGGTTTCACTTGGTCCCGCTTTACCGTTATCCCTCTGCAAGATCAGCTCGCAGATTCTCTCCCCCAAAACTGGGAGAAACTTGAAAGCATGATCTGAGCCTCCCGTAGCAAGGAAGAGGCTCTTCCCATAGGCCGGATGGTAGTCAACGATGAAGTCAGTAGAAACAGTGTCCGCATACCAACATCTGCGAACCTGAGCAAAGGGTCTAGTTGCAATATTACGCAAGCCCCCCAAGTCTCCTCCATCCCTTGACTGGAAGAGCTCTCTCAGAAACCCCCGGTAATCCTGCAATGTCGATTCCACATCCGGACTCAGTTTTGTCTGATCAATATCACCACAAGCCCCGTAACCGTCCTCCTCTTGAGGTGCAGCCTGAGATCGGGGGCCAACATCTACTCCTGCGAATTTTTGGACGTCCCGATAGCCGCTCCATGAGAAGCGAGCCAACTTCAAGAATCCCTGATTATCGGGTCCGATGGCAAAGATCTTTCTTGCTACATTAACAATGAGAGGGAACTCTCTCCGAACCAGCTCTCGGCGTTCCATCGCCGTTAACTGCACGTAGGCCACTGTCTCACTGTAGACATCACATAGGGTGGGAGATCCCAGCAGCCGGGGCGTCATAGCGCCAGCAGCCAATACGGTCAAATCGGCGGTCAATTGGCTTCCATCGTCCAGGATGACACCGCAGACTCGGGGCTCGGCGTTGACGTGAGATTCGGACGGCGAGTCCGAACAGACCCGCAAGCCCACGACTTGACCAATATGGATGTCGATGCGGTCCGAATGAATGGTTTTTTGACGCAGCCAAGCCATCGTGGCTCCACTTTCCGCCCATCCGCAGTTGTGGTTTCGGTATCCCCTCAACTCCGAAGCTTTAGGGCCAACATTACTAGCCTCATCTGGAGTACCGAGTCCGAGTGCCTCCCATACGGCTGACTCCGAATCCAGGATGTGCACAATGTCACTGTTTCGCCCCGCTCGCTCGTAACTTTGGGCATACGCGTGCTTGACATAGTTGATGCTCTCCAACGCTTTCATCGGCTGCTTCATGGAGTGACCTTCCCCGATCATCACAATGCTCTGGTTGCGGTAACGTCCATCCGCGCCCCATTCCGCTTTCCACTTCTGCTGTGCTTCTCGGGCGAGTGCGGCGTAGATTCTGTGCGAGTAGTCACTGCGAATGATGCGGGAAGTATCGAAATTCGCGGCGCTGGGATTCGGGGTTGAGGCGGAGGGCCCGGATGGCTCGAAGTTCCAACTGTCAATTAGGGTGATCTTGCTACTCGCGAATTTGTCATTCTGGGACATTGCATGGGCCGTGGATACTTTCAAAAATCAACGAATTGGTTAGTATTATTCTTCGTCGGTAGCTCGCGATCGCTTTCGTAGGGTTACTCCGTACGTACACCCAAAGACCCCGGATCCCACAATGATGATCGACTTTGGTGCGGGCATATTGTAACTCTGAATTGGAATTTGACGTTTCCTACGTTAAATACTATGGTGTAATAGAGAGAAGGATACGTTTCTCCCTTTATATTACTTGTTTTCTTGGAGCCTTGTCTACTCCTTCGGATATTCCTGATCCCTCGACTTGACTGCTGCGACATCTTCCTTCGGCGCCTTCACACACCGTAGTAGTCAACGCTAAAAAGATAACCCCAGGCGCACTCCGTAGGTGGTCGCATCCTAGTGGGCAGTCTCCTTGTGTCTCTGAAGGAATAAACTTACCCGTTAGGGTTAGGAATGGTCACGGAATTGTTCTGCTGCCCTAGCGGTATTTTTGGAGAATTGATGCCTGAGGCTAGGCTAGCAATCAATCCCTTGACTCATGTTTAATCTTGAGGACCCTCTTTTGCTTCCTTAAACAACTCTCCAGCCACTTTCCAAGATTCATCATGTCGAGTGGAGAGCCCGCAACAATAACATCCCGTCCAAGTGAAGGCACTCCACTTCTCTCCAATGGGTCCGGTGGGGCAGCAGATGGAGGGACCACTTTGACGATCACGAAGCCTAATGACGGGGTGAGGAGAATCGCGGATTCGCTTCCGCTTTCTGTCTGGCTCATTTCCACCATCGAGCTGTGCGAACGATTTGCCTATTTTGGGACCGTCGCACCGATGCAAAACTATATCCAAAATCCCAGGGATGATCCTTTACGACCGGGCGGAATTGGTAAGACGGCATCTGCCATGATTTATGCCGCAGTCTAACATGCGTAGGGCTTGGGCAGGCGTCTGCGACCATGGTGAACCAGGCGTTTATGCTGTGGTGTTATATCACCCCAGTACTTGGGGCCGTGGTTGCAGAACAGTATATTGGAAGAGTGAAAACGATTATTTATTCCTCGTCAGTGTACCTCTGCGGGTTGGTAACTCTCTTTCTATCTTCATTGCCAAACGCATATGCCATGGGACTCTCTCTACCTGGATTACTATTGTCTTTATTTTTAATCGGTATCGGCACTGGTGGGATTAAAACAAACGTCAGTTCGCTAATTGCAGAGCAATACACTGGTCCGAAGGAGTCCAGACGCATTCTAGAATCAGGGGAGGAAGTTATCGTCGATAGAGATCTCACTATTCAGAGGTATCTATCCTGACCTGGATTGCTCACATTCCATTGAATACTAATTTAGCAATAAGGGTATTCACAACGTTTTTCTTATATATCAATATTGGATCTTTCTCACCTCTACTCATAACAATAATTGAGAAAGACTACGGCTTTTCAGCCGCATTTTCTCTGTCAGCTATAACCTTTTTCATTGGATTTATCATAGTCCTTTTCAGCAGAGATCTATACATCAGCCGGGACCCTGATAGCTCTATCATCTTCAACGCCTGCAAGGCATTTTGGATTGCTATTAAGCACAAGGGCAATCTTGACTATGCAAGACCAAGCTACCAAACAGAACAAGCAGCACCCAGCAGGCTCTCCTGGGATGATTCGTTCATTGACGACTTACGGCGTGCTATCGCTTCATGCAAAGTCTTCATCCTATATCCGATCTATTGGGCAGCCTATTCACAATTCCTAACGAATTTTATCTCCCAGGCCGCAACTATGGAGACACACGGAGTGCCTAATGATGCCATGACAAATATAGACCCTATAACAGTCCTAATTCTTCTTCCTGTTCTAGACCGCATTGTATTTCCTTTCCTACGAAGGCAGGGGGTTCCTGTTCGTCACGTGGATAGAATTACCATGGGGTTCCTGGTGTGCGGCGTCTCAATGCTGTATGCTGCCTTTGTTCAGAGAACTATTTACGCTGCCCCGCCTTGCTACGACCACCCAAGAGCTCCAGACTGCATGGGCGGGCAGGTCCCAAATCGGGTATCTGTATTCCTCCAGGCGCCTGCATACGTCTTGGTCGCAATCTCAGAGATACTAGCGTCTGTGGCAGGTGTCGAATATGCCTACACGCAAGCTCCCAAGTCAATGAAATCCCTGATTATGGCCGTGTACTTGTCTGCCGTATCGGCCGGGGCACTGATAGCAATCACTGTTTCGCCACTAACAGTTGATCCCAAGCTACCATGGATGTATTTCACTCTGGGGGTGGAGAACTTTCTAGCTGGTGCTTTTCTTTGGGTTTTCCCAGCCTAAAGCACAGATATTTACGATTTCCGTGGTTCGAGATTGCTGCCTTTCGGTGTCGGGTACTTGACTTCTTCATCCCCTACGAGATATCCTGTGCGTGACCACGCACATTATGCTAGAGCCATTTGTTTGTGTGGGTTTGTTCAAGAAAGTAGCACTTTTCTCGCGGCTCTCGTCGAAATAGACTATTTCATGCTTCGACTCATTGTTCATCTAAAATGGCGGAATGAGGTTGGATCCAGCCAGCCCATCTATTATCACACCTTTAGATACAATAGACAGTTTCCGCATATGTCATCATTGCCTTGGATGTTCTTCGCGACGATATAAAAGATTCTAGAGGAAAGGAAATCTCAAGTCTCACGCCAAGTATCAGGAGGGATACATCTGTCAGGTTAAGATCTATGCTAAGATAATAAGCAGCACATTCGGTTTCGGAGTCGGCAGCCATCCTCACCGATCCGAATTCAACAGACTTATCTTACCGACACCGACAAACGAAACGGCTCCCGAAAGGGGGACAGCTTACGATATCCCGCAAGCACGGAGAGGAAAACTCGGCTTCCCTCGGAGCAGGCAAGAAGAGCAAAGTCCGTAGCCATACAAGTAAGTATCATCATCTCGAGCCGCGGCAGCTGGACTGCACCATTTGAACCGTCACAGGCACTTAGATAAAGGCATATTGAAGATTGTGTCTAGACAGTCACTACATACGATGACCCTCCGCACAGTTGATTTCTCAGGCTTCCTGCATGGCACTGAAGAGCAGAGGCGGCAGGTTGCCGCCGAGCTCGTGGACTGTTTAAAATCATTAGGCTTCGTGCGGTTGATCAACCATGAGGTGCCGGACAAAACCATAGAGGGTCTCCTCGAACAGGTACGGGCAGGCATCCACGAAGCACACAGAGTCCAAACAACTAACAGCCCCTGTTGTGACTGATATCCAGTCAAAGCGGTTCTTCACGTTACCGACAAGCGAGAAAGTCAAGATCGCAAACGATCCGGGTCCACATCCCCAGCGAGGCTGGAGTCGCATAGGAATGGAGCAAACTGCGAAGCTTCGCGAGGAGAATCTTGCCGAAGCGGCTGGCCGCGAAGTGAGCGATAAAAAGGTTCGTGACCCTGACCGGGCAATGAGGCTTCGCCTGCAGCACTACCGACTGGGAGACTGATGCGTGAGACACAGGAGCATTTCGATGCAGGCCCCCTCGGTGACGAGCAATACCCAAACAAATGGCCAGAAAGCATGCCCGACTTCCAACCATTCGTACAGGAAAGCTACCAAATCTGCCAACGCACCTGCTTCCAAATCATATCCGCCATCGAACTCGGCCTCGGCCTTGAAGCCGGCCGCTTGACGCAATGTTGCCAACCGGCCGCCAGCGAAATCCGTCTTCTGTATTATCCACCCACCACGAGAAACCTCTTCGACGAAGGGCTCAAGAAGCGTGCCTGGCCGCACACCGATTTAGGTATCATAACGCTCCTGTTCCAGGATATGGTGGGCGGGCTGGAAGTTGAAGACCGGGGCGCAGGCAAACCCAGATCGTTTATTCCTGTCAGGCGAGTATCGCCGAATGAGATGATTGTCAATACGTCAGATTCGCTCCAGCGGTGGACAAATAATGTTATACGGGCTGGTTTGCACCAGGTCACTGCGCCAGATGCTGCGAAACTGTCGAATGGGGTTGATGTGCTCCCGGCTCGCTGTTCGAGTGTGTTTTTCTTCAAGGCTGGGCGGGATACGTCGGTTGGACCACTTCCAGAGTTTGTGACTGAGGACCGGCCCGCGGCATTCGAGGATATGACGGCGCTACAGTATCAGCAGCTCAAAACACGCATTTTGCATGGTGTGGAGGGGTGATTGGTTATTATGTATCCCTGGCTGCCTGGCGAACCCTTGCTTCGGTGCTCGCTGAGATGATCGTAAGGATTGTGTATGAACCACTGTTACAAATTCATCAATATGTAATATCCGAATGAAGCTTTGTGGCTAAGGAGAGTACAGAAAGAGGTAACTGTATTCGTGGCACTTGAAGCCCGACTTCGGTACATCTGGTGAGATCGCTAGGGATGATGTTAGTAGTCAAAGGGACTGGGAAGTGGAGTAATTATTTGTTGCTTAGGTGCTCCGCATCTGAAGGACTTCTAATCCAAAGATTTGTTGGAATTATAAGTTGCTATCTGACCATTACATGAGATGCACGGAGTTTTATATAACTGGTAGATGGAAACTCAACAGACCCCGCGAGGGGCATAATAATCTCTAGACTTTCACGAATCTAGATGGAGTCTAAAATACGCTGGATACTTTTCATAGTTTTCTTCACACGAGCTGCCCGTGTCCCATCGGCTCTGATATAATCAAATTCCTTCTGATGGTACAAAGCCTCCAGAAGTCCTCTCAGCTGACTGTTGTTCAACAGGCCACCATTCGATCCATAAGGATCCTTCTCAGGAGCATTGACACCCAGCATGCTCTCGATCTTCTCTAGCATGATGAAGCTCAAGTGAAGAAGACATTTAATCTGCAAGTCGCCATGGCCACTAAGACGGAACCCTCCTAGGGAAACCTCGGGGACTAAGTTGTGAATTTTCGAATCCCGCTGGATACAAGGACTTTCCATAAGGATTTCGTGAATTTCAGTGAACAAGGCATCGTAAGCTCGTAGAATGTGTGTGTAGCAGGAGAGAATTGATAGGAAGGCCGAAAAGTCCAGAGCACTGGAGTCAGCCTTGATCGGGTCCAGTGATGGTGAAAGCCCTATAGTATCGCTGTTTAGGACACTTTGTAGCCCTCCACCCGCGGATATGCGGCCGTCCTTGCTTCGGCTCGAGGCTGACGTGCTATGGTTTCGGGATTGCGATTGGGAGGAGGAGTATCCATTGGAGCTATACTCAAGATCGCCATAAGAACATTCGGAATTGGCTCTTCCTCGTAATTCCATGGTTGGGGACCGTAGACGCTGTAATATGTTGAGAAAACTTTGGCAGTTGCCCAACATGGTATTCGTGAATTTTAACATGGAGGAGGACGACGGGCCTGTTTCTGCCAGCCCGGAAGCAGGATGGTTTGGGTCAGAAGCTGCGCTCATACTTTTACGAAGTGATGGAGTACTTTCTATGTCTTTCATCAATCGCATGTTGAGCTCTGACAGCTGTGTAGTGCAAAGCTGCGCAGCATCCGTGACCGTGTTGCTGGCCCTTGAATATAAGCTACGCTCGCTTGTTTCACCCGTTTCGTGGACACGGGAATGCAGGTTAACAGTATCAGAATGGATGGTCTGGTCTGCTGGCCTGCGATCTACTGTGTCGAAACCCAAGCTAACATCGTTCGGACTAGGTACGCTCATCACGTCGGCAATATCGTGCACCCTCTCTCCAAAATAGCCCAGGGCGCCGTGGGCATCTTCTGACCAGCCATGCTGGTGTGATGGCGGCGGCAATGCGATACTATTCGCTCTTTGCGTAATATTACCAGGGTCCGGTAAATGGGAAAGGGCTGCGGTGGAACCCAATGCTGCATGTGGTATATCCAGCCCTGACCATAATTCAGTCGGGAACGGGTCATGGGTTAATCTGTCGGTATTGGCTGGTGGCGTTCTTTTAACGGTCGGTTCATCTCGAAGTCCGTTCGATCCAAGCATGGCTTCATCTAATTCCACTTCGCTGTGCATAACGTTGTCTGCGTAGGCCGTGCTTCTTCTTCGAGCGTAACTCTGGGGTAACCGGCGAGACACCGGCTTTGTAGTATAGCATACCACCTTGGCCCGTTTGCAGCGTTCACAGGGTTGACTGACGGACCTGGCCGACCGTGGTGAATCCTCCCTGGCTGGTCCTGGGAGCCGTACACATCGCAGCTTCTGACCTCTGCATCGATCACAGGCGCTTCGCCTCGTGGTATCTGGTTCCATGAAGTGCAATGCAATGCGGGGGGCTTTAGTGTTACTGCGACGCTTACTACATCCTGGTACAGGGCGCAGGGGAATTTAAATGATAAGAGAGATGCACAATTAAGCAACTACTGATCCTTCGTGGCGAATTATCATCTCATAGAGCGCTAATTGACATGAAAGGATTCAATCTTTGGCGAGATCAGCGACGGATGATGACTGCAGCATTCATCCGTTGACATTTCCCTCCATGCCAATGGTAATTTAGAGGTCCCCTTCCCTTGCATGTAGAGACCAATGAATAGCAACCGGATTGGCCGTCCGTACATGAGCACTAGTAGCTGTGGGAGACGACGAGCAGTGTCATATCAATCTTATACACACATATACGCCAGAACGGTGAGCATTCGGTGCTATTTTGCAGACTGGCTAGCTTGAAGGAACGAACAAGGCCAATCGTAGAAGGTCAATATTGCCTCCTCCGTCCATCTCTCCAGTCAGGTGTGGTCTGACATGTTGGGGACGCCTGAGACTGAGGGTATTGCAGCAGATCCACCGCCACGGCGCCCAGGCGAGTCTTAATTGGCTTTAGCTGCAGGTAAGGGGTTGCTTGCAGTGCAACACTGTGACCAATATTATTAGCCAGGGTCTGGCATTATCTGGCGCCGGAATGTCGGCTTCCTTGATCCAGGTAGAGGATAAGCACTTGTTATGCAAACTCCGAATCAAAAGGCCGTTGACTATATGGCGGCTCATCCACCCATTTTAAGTAGTGGGCGATATCTCTGAGAATGATACCAGCGCCCGTCGGACTCCGGTGGTTGATGTCTTGCCCATTTTGAACAAGCGCGGTTTCCCCTTCCCTGTCTAGCTTAATCTGACTCGTCGGCAGCGATGATTGATTCGGTAACTGCGATATAGTTGGCCGCGGTGCTTGCCGGTATGATGGATAAGGCCATGCATGCGGCTGATGTTGAATCTAGACACGAGGGAGGAAAAGCAGGATATTCTTTAAACCAGCATAACAGGGAATAACATGACCCCAGTGAGGAAAAGGATCGACGTTAGAAGTTAGAACATACTCATTGATGGATTCTTACTGTACACTAGTACTTGACCCTAAGCGAATGCTACGGAAATACCCGCATCCATTGTAGGATCTTTGGATTCCCTAGGAAGGCTGCACGGTACAAAGGTACGACGTACTGTGGAGTTATTCACAGACCAGCCATGTGCACAAATCCCGAGCTTTGCATTCATAAGCCCACCAGCTAGTGCTGACCTCGATGGAACCTCGCCAGTCACAGTGCATTAGCGCGGGTCAAATAAATGGCACCGACCAAGGCCATAGCGCTGCTATCCTCGGCTTCGGTCTTACTGTCTCCTCCAATCTCCGACAAGTCTTCAGTAGCATGAGAGTGTTCCTTAGCTCCTCGGCCCATGCTACAGTGTTAACTACCGGGTATATTCGGTCTTCATATTTACCGGAAGGTAGTTAAATACTGCCGTAACACGTTTAGGCGGCTCTCTGCTCAGGTCATGCATGGAGCTTATCTGGGAAGCGTGGCTTAGGGTTGCTTATTCTTTGAACAATATATTAAAATCCAGACCAAGAATCTAGGCAGGCTAGTCGTGTAACAAAATTAATATGTACTATTGTAACCCCTGTTATTATGTCCCCAAATTATATGAGACCTACTGACCCATATACTTTTTACCTGGTCCAGAAGTATATTGGACCACAATCCTTGTATATTTTTTCCACATTCAAATATAAATAGAGTATTCTTCATGCGTTGACCGTGGTGGCTTCCTGTATTTGGTATTGCGGGATGGTGTTATATCTGGTGCTGACAATGTTCCATGGAAAGTCGGAAAGACCCGCTGGTGGTAATTGACTTTTGACCTAGTCGGGCATTGGGGTCACTAGGCATGTAAATATCTCGCTTACAGGTTAACTTGCCATCTAGCCATAGTGCTTGTGTTATTAATCAACTATGGAGAAGGTAAACAAGGACCGTCGTGGTGCCGAAATGAGATTTCATACGCCCAAAGCAGACTAGAAGTTTGTGTCTCTCAATTCAGGGTTCGAGTGGACGATAATTCATATTCACTTTCAATTCCAAAATGTCGAGCAACTTCAATCAGACCCGAGCCTCCAACTTCAATCCAGAGATCAACAAATCCCTCTTCTCTGGCTCGTGCAATCTCGCTACTATCCCAAGCCTCTTCCAAGTCTCTCTCGAGATAGATTGTCTGAAAACCACATTTTTTGGCGGCCTGCAAGTCCTCCAGATGGGCTGCGACGAGGCAACATTGCGAATTTCTAAAGCCAAATCTGCGAGCAGCACCATGATAGACCTCGGGCGACGGCTTGTAAGCACCAAAGTGCTCTGCACTGGTGATGTGCTTGAACGGCAGAGAATTGTGTTCTTGTAGGTCTTCGAGGAGTTTTACATTACCGTTGGATAATGTAGACGTCTCGAAGTTGGTGTTCAGCAACAACAGGCCTGGCACACTGTCAGAGTGTGAGTCAAGTCGATGCCAAGCCAGTGTCAAATGCTGGAGGTCGTCGTCGTTGAACAAATCCCGGAGATGCTGTTTCGTGAGAATACTTTCCAACGAGATGCGGTTGTACTCATCTACCGAGATAAAGGGCTTAGAGCTATCGTAAGTATCTCCAAAGTTCATATATGACCGATGCCACTCCTCAGCAATCTCCTGCCAGTCGGATTTAGTCATATCAGAGACACGTGCTCGCACCTCAGCACTGAGATATCGATCTTGAGCTTGTAAAGCCCTTCGTGCTGCGGCATGCAGTTCGTTGGCGATACAACATCTCCATTCCACAATTGTCCCCAAGACATCGAAAAATATCATTGAAGGGAAACCATCCCGTGTCATCTTGTCAAGACTTCTCTGAGGGTTACCAACGAGAGAGGGCTTTTGCATGAACAGTAGACTATCAATGGCCAACGATGGACCCAGCAGACAGGTTAGGAGGAAGAGCAATCGAGTTTACCATCACGAACTATCGCGATAGGATTAGGCTCCTTTAAGAGTCAACGGCCCTGAACATGCACTCCTTCGATCAACCTCGGGATTCTCTTGCTTACGGTTGCATGTGACCGGCGAGTGGAAAATCTCACCAACGCCCTCGGGTATCGCGGTGTCAGCATATCAGGCAATGGCCCCTCTACTTGGGTAATGTGAAGCAGAGATAATGTACTGCATACCTAACACAATCTTGCGGTTGCAGGGTTGAAGCAAGTTCGCTGCGAAAAGCAACATGAACGGGAAAGGTATTGACATACTCGTTCAACATGGACGTCTAGTAAAGAATGATACTCTCTCTAGCTGCCGAGGTCTTCTGTTCGTCATCCTCCAAATCCTGACCGTAATCCTTCAGAGCCGATGAGGTCTATGTAATGTTGGGGAAATGGTAGTGCGCGACCTTGATATCATTGGCATTTTGGTCCAGTGGGATTAGGATGTACTTTTAATCTATGGGTGGCCTCTTACAAGCTTAGCGCTGCGTCAGGGAGGGTTCGGGTTCAACAATTCTGGACCCGACCTGTAGACCATCCGAGTCTGGTTATGGATATTTGTTACCAAAACATCACGTCGAGTCCAGTTTTCCTTATAGCATCAAATCAATGAACGTTGGAACGACCTGGTTGCCGAGTATCATACTCCAGCCATAGGGCCCTCACAAGCTCTAGTGTACTCTCACTCGCTCAAGTTGGAGGTTACTGAGTCGGGCCCAGACAAGGCGCCTCTCTCTGGATACCTCAACACCGATTGCGTTCTGGATGTATCTGTGGCACATGGCGGCGCTGATATATCCTGACACGGATCTTCGGGGAGAGCCAATACCGGCCATGCAGCATCGCGCACATGCTGCTGCATCGGTAACGTGGATAGTTCCAAACCAGAGATACTGGAAAGGCTCACCACGGCGTCAGGTGCTCTAGCCACACGAAAGTCACCTTGCGGTACGTGGCATGGGTCAAATGTGAGGCTGGCGGCCGCGGAAAGGTAGAGCATATGATGGATAGATTTCAAGCCCGAATCGGCAGGAGTCTGCTACAGAGTTGCTACAATTGCAGGGCCATCGCAAGGAAGAATTCTGCGTGAGAATGTGCATTCATGACAGTATCGTCTATCTCGTTATTGGGCAATATATCTGAGGTATTGAAGGCGCCATGCCTCTCTGCTTGTGTCGTCCAAAGACCAGTAAACATTAAGTGCCACCGTAAAAGTGCAGCCTGGCGATATGTCTGAGCCGTTTGTAGCAGGTGGGAGACGGGTGTATTATCTACCGTCCTGCGTCTGGACGGGAGCCCTTGGGTCTCTTCCATGAGGATAAGTGTACTGAAATCCATAGCTAGCAACCTTTTCCACAGATCATGCGCAACGGATAGGCCAGAAGGTGATATACTTGGTACTGGAGCCGTGAGGGTACTGTTGCTCTGATTATCGTGGTACACCCTTGCGACACAAAGCTAAGGCCTGGTCGAAGACATCGATCACCTCGTTCGAAACGCCACACCCGGAATTGGGCCGGGTCCCCAAGGGGGCCTCGTATACATTGTAAGGTGCTGTGTCGTTATAGGGGGGGGGTCTTTATTGTTGTCCTGCACACCCATCACTTGCCGACGCCTCGCTTCGCATTTTGGCCGCTCCCGATCAACTGTAGCGGAGATCGCGCCACGGACCACTGCACTGAGAACCATTTCCCATCAAATTAACGCCTGGTAGAAATATGCGTGGAGCAGCACATCTCTTGGCGAAAGCTGGACTCTCCAAATGAAAAGTAACTTCCAAGCGGCTTCCAGCCACGGATGTTCCGAAACTGCATGAGCAATCCGATGCAACGAGGTTCCAAATGCGAAAACCGTCATGGACATCCGATGGGCTCCAGTACTCAAAAGAGGACCAGTCTCTTCATACTGCGTTAAGTGGAAGCGCTAGTTGCAGAAGGAAGTCGGTAATGACAGATCGTCTCGAGCAACGCTGCCAGATTACTGCATTTCGTGTCTGGCCTCTCCACCGTGGGGCATCAAGCGTTCCTGCCCTGCAAACTGTTTATAATTGAGTATTTCATACATCCATCATAAGTGGATATAGCGTACAATCGACGCAGCTATAAATGAATCCTTTCGTTTACACACATGAAGAGACAATTCGAGGTGGTATGTGTGGTACAGTGAAGTGGCTTGGGAAAAGGTCTGTCGTGACGGAGTTATATAGCGGATTATCTCAAGAACGATGATATATGCTTTACAGAGTTCAGAATAAGTCAGTTCAAAGAGATTATATAGGGTTGGTTCCATTTGTAGATTGACTGCGGTTCTACTCTCGTACATCTCAACAGGGCAGTCGAATGCCTCCTTAAGTCGCGATACTTGGAATTAACGGCAACATCCCAATATCCTTGTTCTTTCTCAAGAAGTATTAATAAGCCGTTCGTGTTCATGGTTTGCCATGAATCTAATATGCTTTCAACGATCTGAACTTACGCTGCAGCACGCGCAGTTTGCTAAAATAAGGATCTTTGTCGACATAGGTACCTCTCAGCCACCTGCGCTTTCCAATGTCAGCCATGTCAAACGCCCTCCTGGAATGTAGTATCGTTGTCTCGTTGAATAACACACACTCCGCGGATTTCTTCTTCCGCTCGTAGCGGCACTCTGGGCGCTGTAATATGGCATTGAACTTCGAGGCGGCCTGGTGCCACTAATCGACTGGAGTATTTAGTACTAGGAGAGCAGGTTCAGCAAGTTGTTCCTGTTGTATTGGATGCTCGTGGATTGAGAAGGGTGCCTGAAATGGAGGACCCCAGTTGATAGTGTCTATATAGTCCACAAGCTAGTGGTAGTTCACCGAATTGACTGCCGAGATGTTCCTCGCACGGACGTGCCCGATTCGGCTGTTGATGTGGAGCTCACAGTAACCAAGCCAGATGCTTTCTGGCCAACGAATACGATCTCCACAGTTGCCCCCGCCTCTGGTATTGTAGGGTTAATCCGGGGCAAAGCTACCCCGAGCAAGCTTCCCCCGCAGTTGCAAACGCGGGGAAATCGGACATGCGCCGATTGACGAGTGCCAACACAATGCACAGCTTTAAACCCACCATCAGTCCGGTTAATCTCGCTCTCCCACCCGTCCCAGCACGCAATATGACAAAACCAGAGGTCCAGGCTGAATATCATGAGAATGTCCAAAAGGTCGAGCAGTCGGAGCAGGATGTGATTTACCAGACTTACGCGTCCCAAAGTCCCGAATGGCATCGGAAGACGACCAAGCAGCTCCTTCGGAAGGTGGACTTCCATCTCCTGCCATGTCTGATCGTGATGTACTTGTTGAACTTTCTGGACCGGAAGTACGTACCCCTCATGCCTTATCCATGGCAGCGAAACTGACAAAGTAGTAATTTGTCTCAAGCACGACTGGGCACCTTGGAGAAGGACCTGAAGATGAAAGGGACCGACTACAACCTCGCAACCAGCATCCTATTTGTGGGATACCTACTCATGCAGCTACCGTCAAATCTCCTCCTCACACGCGTGCGGCCCTCGTTGTTTCTGGGAATCACAATGGCCATCTGGGGGGTGATATCAGCCTGTCAGGCTGCCACCCACTCATTCACGGGATTGGTCCTCTCTCGATTCTTCCTCGGATTTGTAGAGGCGCCGTTCTTTCCGGGGGCCATCATGCTGATGTAAGTCGGAATCCGCGATAAGTCGGATCGTGCTGATCAGATCAGGTCGAGTTGGTACACCCGCCAAGAGGTATGCTTCTATGCTCATCGGCCCCAGGTCTGGCGCGCATGCTGACTCGTCTTTAGCTGAGCCACCGTATTGCTTGGTTTTATGCCGGAAGCTCACTGGCCAATGCCTTTGGCGGTTTGATCGGCGCCGGGGTCCTGGGCAATCTAGACGGTGCCCATGGCATATCAGGATGGCGATGGTTATTCATCATCGAAGGCTGTATTACAGTGGGAATATCGCTGATGTCCATGTAGGTGCATGAGACTCCCTCTCGAAGGTAATGCTAATGATCCAGTCTGCTTCTGCCGAATTATCCCGCAACCACGTCGTGGTTGGATGAGACGGAGAAGTTATATGCGCAATGGCGTCTCATCCAGGACGCGGGAGAAGCCGACGAAGCGAGGTCCAACGGTCTCCGTGAGGCGCTATGGTTGGTCTTTTCCGACAAGCGCATCTACCTGTTCATCCTGCTCCAGCACTCCTCGCTGCTGTCGCAGAACTTCCAGTACTTCTTCCCAACGATCGTCCAGACGCTCGGTTATGGGAATATCGAGACTTTGCTGATCACCGCACCGGTTTGGATTGCCACCTTTCTGGTTTCCCTTTTGGTGACATGGTCGTCGGGTCGGACGAACGATCGCAGCCTGCACATCATCTCGCTGATGCTCGTGAGTGTGGTTGGATGCGTGATCTGCACCGCGACCACGAACATCGGTGCCAGGTTCTTCGGCATGTTTCTGTACGTATCTCTGTCCATTTACCTCTGACCGGACTGACCGTTTAGAATGCCGATGGGTGCCGTTTCCGCTTATCAAATTATTATCGCATGGGTGGCGAACTCCTTCCCCCGGCCCCTGGTTAAACGGTCTGCGGCGATCGCGACGGCGAATATGATTGGCAACACGGCCTCCATCTATGGCAGTTACATGTGGCCGTCGTCCTCCGGTCCACGGTACATCGCTGGTGGTGGTGCGACGGCCGGAATCGCGTTCCTGGTCGCGATACTCGCATTTGTCATACGGATGGTCCATTCCCAGATGAATAAGCGTCTTGACAGGGCCCAGGAGAGCAGCCAGTCGGGGATTAGATATATCTTGTAGGATAGACGTTCCATAGCTTCACTAGACTAGATAGAAAGCAAACAAGGCGACGGTCGCGACGTTAGAAACGGGATGTACGAGATGAATCGGATAACAGCAGAAGCAGATCAAAGAACGCACTGGGTGCTATCGTAGCTTGTTGTAGTACTAGACATTTCCACCACCTGGAACGAATACAGCTAGGGCTGAATTCCAGGTGTCCGGATTATCTGCGTTTGCGTCTCCCCGAAACCCTATGGGCCATACTGGCTAATGAACTTCTCGCTTAACTCAATTGCTCTTGCCCAATCCGCGTTGTTCTCCTCCCTCCAATCCGCGGCTCGCTCTAGATCCACCTCGATGGTGGAAAGCCTTGTGTCTAGAATTATCAGGCATTGATTAGTGTCTGCCAGAGAATCATTTATCATCAAAAGAAACAACTCACCTAATCGTATCTCCTTCAGGAGCTCATTATCATCCTCAGGTACAAGACTGCAGGATATCTCGATAGTATACATCTTCACCACCATGTCAGCTTCAAACACATTGAAGCAGAATAGAATGAGACAACCTACTGCCAGTGAATCAGAGTTATCGACTAAATCTGCTGAAAAGTCAAGCACCGCCATCATGACAATATGCTGAACCACATCCTCCTCGGTGTTGTCGGACTCTAACTTGTTGCGCACACTGTCGATCAAGTACGTGATGAACTCATCACTTTCGAGATTGAGTTGGCTTACGATGTTCCCGTCCTCGTGGGATGATATGAATTGAGATATCTTTCCACAATTACTACTGTTCTTTCCTATAGGGTAGCCAAACAGTGACTTACTTCATCTCTGAGGTCATTATCCTCAGATGAGAAAGGCGAGTCCGCATTCTTTGTGAAGGTCGAACTCTGGCAGTAAAGGTCCACCACTGCTGGCGTATATTCATAGAGTGCCCACTTCAGCGGCGGACCCGTCATAGAGCCGGCCTGGTTCAAATCGCCGCCGTTCTTCTTTATATTCTCCATCTGCACCAGGGTCGCAGCAAGGGTGTACGTGCAGCTGTGCTGCAAGCCTTTATATCGTTCCCACGATTCGTCGTCGGCTGTAGGAACATTGGGCACAAGGCGGGCTTCGCAATTGTTCTGTAGACGTCAGTACCCCCCGATTACATCTACACGCCGCGCTCACCTTATCATCTAGGACAAACCTGTCGACAGGGGTGGCAAGGATAGAGTCGTCCCCGAAAAGGTCTTCGATAAGACCCATTTTGTTCGAATCGTATCTTGGTTTTTGCGTTGAGGTGGGAGGATGGTAGATTGGGGGGAATCGGGAGAATGGGGAGAATGGGGAGAAATCTTATATTGGCGGAACACTTGGGGCTCCTTACGCGAGGCGTTCGATTCTCCTCACTATTGGAGGAAGAGGATCGGAAATGATTTCCAATCTTGAAAGGCTTCAGCTCGCCACTGCGGAGGGCGGGTCCAAAGTCAATCAATCATTCGTTCCACAAGTTACGATCGGCAGATGGTACCGTGGTACGGCACGGAGTAGTGGATAGCTGAGGTATTCTACGAAGAGATGGTGGATCAATATACTTTGAATGTGAATTCAACTTTGGTCACGGTGTGAAGATCGCCATTTGATAAAGAAGGCGTACAGCGCGAAAGTAACAACAGACACAGGCGCAATTAGAGAACAAAAACCAGACCCCATAAAACTACAAGATCACCACGCTAATAGGAAAATATGGATTTCTGCTTTTCCGGCAAGCCCAAAGTCGCCCGCAGGCCATCCTCGCGACTCGTCTGCGCCTTGGGCACAAACCGTGCCAGCCCCAGGGAGCTGCGTTCCAGCCGAGGCACCATGCCGTCGATCACGTCGATTGTAAAGTTATCGATGTTCATCTGGTCCTCGGAGCGAATGATCTGGCGAGCCTGGATGGTGGTGAGAGTGCGTCTTTCGTCGGCCGATAAGCTGGCATGGAGCTCCTTCAGTGCGCCCTCTGTGCCATTCTGCGAGTTCATCGCGGCCACCTTCATCATCACGGCGTCTTGCTCTTCACTACTAGCGGTTTGGAAGGCCTGCACGCAGAACTCGATTGTCTGGGCGATCTCCGCTTGGGTGAGATTCTTGTCCACGTCGGCTGTGCCTTGGATGACTATTCACCGAATTAGTGTACTTTTTCATAGGATAATATGGGGAAAGAGCTTACTTGGTCGGAAGAAGTCAAAGGCACGGTTGAAGCTGTCCTCGTCGAAGTCGGTCAACACAGGCTTCTCACGGTCAGAGATCTGTTTGAGTGCACTCATGACCACCAGCAAGAAGCGGGTATAGCCCTCGGCCACCTTTTTAGAGTGCCAGCTAACGGCAGCCTGTTCGTCGCAATCACCTCGCTGGGCAGCGCGGATCGTCAGGGCGGCCGATAGTCCACTAGCAAGGGCCAGGTGGACTCCGGATGAGAAGAAAGGGTCGATGAAGCAACCGGCATCACCCACAATCCGTAGGTAAGGACTGGCGTAGCTCGAAGCGTTGTATGACCAGTCGGATGCCGACTTGAGGTCTGACTGTAACTCGGCCTTATCCAGAAGCTGCCAGACTCCGGGGGTGTTTTTGATAGTGTCCAAGTAAAGATCCTTTGTTGTTGCGCCAGTCTCGCGCTTTTTTGCGGTTGCAGCTGCCTGGTTCATGACGACGCCGATGGACGTCGTGCCATTGTGCAAGGGAATGAGCCAGACCCATCCGCTTCCATCTGCAAGGTCATCGTGAGCTAAACGGAGTAGATTACTTGACAGCGTACATACCTTCAATAGCCTCAAAGTACGGATCCCCTTCACGAGGAGTTCCGACTCCGTACGAGCCGGCGTTGCTCCAATAACCCCAGCTGGCGACGTTCTTGAGACCCTGGTTATACCGGCGATTCTTCATGTACTTTGTGCTAACCAGGCCAGCCCGTCCGGTGGCATCAATCAGGTATTCGAAGGTGATCGACCCCTTTTCGCCCGTGGCCTTGCACGACCAAGTTGCGGAAACGGGACGTCCCAGCTCAGCCAGTGATGGATCCACCGTCAGTCCGTCAATCTGTTCAAATTCAATGCTGTTCACCTTAACGCCGTCGAACACCTGGGCGCCGTTCTCCCCTGCATGCTTGAACATGATGTGATCGGCTTCGGACCGCACGACGTTCCATGCATGGCTCCCCGGACCGCCGGCAGCAATGAAGTCGGTGTCTATAGCTTGTTAGTGCAACCACCTTTTGACGACTTCTGGAGGGATTACTTACAAGCTTCCGGCTTGGAGTTGAGCTTAAATGCAGCGCCATTCTATAGAACATTGGTTATGTTAGCTATCTCAAGTAGGGCATAAAAGAGGTGAAACCAACCTTGTTCACAAAGCCATAGCTGTCGAACTTGGAGTCCAGGTCAATAAAACGAAGAAAGTGTCGGATTGATGGCAACATGCTCTCGCCAATATGGTATCTGGGAAACACATCGGCTTCCAGGAGGACGGTGTCCACTCCCTCACGGGCCAACGCCGCGGCGGCGTAAGAGCCAGCTGGACCGCCTCCCACGACAAGCACTGTGCACCGGTTTGGAATAGACATTGTGATTATTCTTACTGGGCTTGGTGATATTGATCTGGGGTACCAGAGGTGGCATGGGTGTGGGTTAATATAACTCTCGCGGCAGTATTCTTCGCTTCGCCCCAAACCCCGGGAACCGACGAAGAGGCCGGTCTCCGGCATAACACTGACATGCTACTCTACTCTCTCTGTCTTGAATGAATCGTTTAGGGGTTTTGATTCGATTCCGACTACATGCTCTCCCCATAAATCTAAAGGTTACTCCGTACATCTATTCACAACCCTGCTTAAAGTTGCCCAGCGACCGAACCATCACCATGGCCTGAGGGTTTGGCATGATGCGAACTCCATCCACCACATTCGGGGGCCTCTCAAATATGGCTTTCTTGTCCTTTTGTTCATGATCAGACTGAAATTCGTATCTGGAAAGCAAGGACACAATCATGAGCTTGATCTGGTTGCTGGCATAATGACGACCAGGGCATGCATGAGTGCCGTATCCCCAGTTCAACTCCGATGCACTACATTGTAATTAGTCTATAGCTGTAGCAATCGCCATGGAAAAAGGAATCGTACCTAGTGGATGCATACTGAAACTTCTGCTCATTACCCTTGATGGTGCGCAGCTTCTCGAATCGGTAGCCGTCAAAGGATGTCGCATCTGTCCAAAGCGAGTCATCTAGATTTACCATCATAGAGGGCGCCGAGACGGAGACCCCAGCCGGCACTGTGCTTCCATCGGGGAGTCGGAAAGGTGACAGTACGAAGCGACTCACGCTCACTGCGCATGAGACTTGCCTATTAGCGACGATTCACCGTTCCGCTTGAGAGACGACATACCAATCCCGATCGGGTTCAATCGTTGCGACTCCTTCAAGAAGCTGTCGCATTTCCGCAAGTTCGACAACGCGGCTGGAGTCCAGTGGCCGTTGCAGGATTTTGAAACTGACATGATCTCTTCCCTCAAGGGCTGTAAATACTCCGGGTGGGCCAACAGATCGTAGAAGAAATGAACAAGCTACACCAGACAATATCCTGTTAGTCATGTCACCGTATATTGAGCTTCTTAAGTCACTCCTACCTGGAAGGCGAGATTATAAGTCGCCGCTTGAACGGCCTCCAGCTGCAAGCGCGAATGGAGCGTCAGGTCATCCTTTTGGTCTGGATAGTTACTGATAATCCATTGCATGAGATCGTTGGGCAATTCATCTCTCTGCTGTAAACGGGCCTCTAAAGTCGGTCGTAACAGCTCAGTTGCCCGTTTGAATTGACGACTCATCTCTGCGGTTTCAAGCAAAAAGGGCCCCCTGAAGGGTCGCAGCGTCCAATGAGTGTTGGACATCTTGCCCGCGACTGTCACAGTAGAGATGGCATAGTCGAGAGTGAGGTCAATCTATGGCTGTCAGCGAGCCATCCCTGGGGCCAAGAGCAAGCGCATCCCACTTACCCATTCCTGGTTGCGAGACAGTGGTGACTGAATGAACGATCGGCTGATGTGCAATGACACCAGCTTGATCATGGTCGGGAACAGGGCGACCGACTTCCAATCTGTGGGGCAGTCAGATATCTGGCTCGCACTGGAACGATGAGAACTTACCCGGGCAATGACCAATTTGCGATGAGACCGCCCGTTCGGCTTCTCCCTGCAGCAGAGCAACACTCTTGCCGGCGTTTTTCATCAATCCAGCTCGCACAAACTCAGCCAGATGGTCACTTTTCACCATCTTAGTATAGCGTCCCATGAGACGTTCATACACTTCGCGGCCCAAGCTCAACTTCTCCTCCGGGGCGTATGCTATGGTAGAGAGACATTTGAGCGGCACAATCACCGTTGGGATGTCTTTGGTCGCAATTTGAAAACACGACTCGGGATACTATCTTGGTTTAGCATGTTACTCTTGTGACAGTAGAGATAGCCACTAACACGCTGTGAACCCTCCTTCAGGGCTTCCAGAAGATTAGAGTCATTGGCGTCACCCACGGCTGGAATCGTATGCTGGCCGCGAGCGCGATGAGCTACCATCAGAATCACAGCTAGCGCTGCCACGTACGGCCAGTACACAATTCCTACTTCGTTCACCATACTTTCCATCTTTGGTTGTAACTGCTTAGAGCATAGCAGAAGCAATGGCCGTAACCGGGGCGTTTTATGCCTGTTCTGACTTCTCGGGGCCCGAACGTCGAGCAGGCATTCCGACGACGGAACTATATATCTCAACTACAGCACCTCGACACCGTTCTGCTTACTTCGATTGAGCGTTCATTGGCCTTAGGAGCCGACAAAATACTTAGGCATCATGCTGTTCTCCTCGGGGCCTTTGACGATCGTCTACGGTGTACGTCCACAACTCCCATTCAAGCTCTAACCAACTAACTATAACGATCACTAGCTCGTGTTGTTTGTCGTAGCAAAGACAATCTACAATCTGTACCTTCATCCTCTTAGGTCTTATCCTGGCCCTTGGCTGGCTCGCGCCACCCGCTGGTACTACTCCTACTATGTCAAAATCGGTCTTCTGCCGCAAAAGACAAAGGAATTGCACGATCAATACGGGCCTTGTGTTCGGATCGCCCCGGATGAACTGTCGTATAACACGGCAGAGGCATGGGAGGATATCTGCGGTAGGACATCTCGATAGCCATTATATAGCAAAGACTAACGGATCTCACTGTGGAACCAGGCCACCGAACTGGCCAACGGACCGAAAGCTTTGAAAAGGATTTGACCTTCTTCCCACCTGCTCCGAATGGGGTAGATTCGATTGTATGTATTCGGTATACCCTCAATGATGTAGGGGGTTGTGTTAACCGTGCAATACGTAGATCGTCGCCAAAGATGATGTCCACAGACGATTCAGACGTCTCCTGTCTCACCCCATGTCCGATAAGGCGCTGGGAAGCCAACAAGAGATCATCACCGGCTATGTCGACCAATTGATTCACGAACTCCGCCAGCGCAGTGAAAGGTCTGAGGTGGTCGATATGGTCCGCTGGTTCAATTTCACCTCCTTCGACATCCTCGGAGACTTAGCGTTTGGCGAGTCGTTCGGCTGTCTGGGCAGCGGTCTAATGCACCCGTGGATTGAGCTCATTTTCACGTCCATCAAATCTGTCATGGATATGCAGATCATCCGCCGCGTCCCCGGTCTGTTTTCGCTAATCCTCGCTATTGCCGGACTGCAGCAGAAGCAAGATCTGCAGGAGCAATTCATGTTTTGTCAGAAGAAGGCCCGCGAGCGATATACGAAAGAGACCACCCGGCCGGATTTTAGTATGTTGTCTATCACAGCCACAGTGTACGTCTTGTTAACTGTCCATAGTGACCTATATTCTCCGTGCGACGGAAGAAAAGGGCATGACGCCCGAGGAAATTGAAGCCAATGCGCAGATCCTCATCATGGCTGGCAGTGAGACCACGGCTTCAGCTCTCTCTGGTATGTTTCTCTCCAAGTTGTGGCAAAAGCGATGGTGACTTTATCTGACAATGTCCTCTACGGTTCAGGAACCCTATTTTATCTGCTGAAAAATCCAATGACCATGCAGAAGCTTCGTCAGGAAATCCACGCCACCTTCCAAACCGAAACAGAGATTACCATGCGCTCCACCCAATCCATGGAATATTTGCATGCTGTTCTGCAGGAGGCAATGCGCGTCTATCCTCCGGTCCCCTGTACGTTCCCTCGGGCCACTCCTCCTGGCGGGGCAATGGTTTGTGGTAAATTTGTTCCAGGGGGGTATATCGTGGGAGTCAACCAGCTGGCTGCCATGACTTCAGAGAGGAACTTCAAGGACCCTTTAGAATTTATCCCAGAGCGGTGGTGCGGCGATGAACGATACCAAGAGGACTCTCGCAAGGCCTACCAGCCCTTTTCGTACGGACCTCGGAACTGTCTAGGGAAGAAGTGAGTTTACTCTTTCAGCTTGTTCGGGTGAATATACTAACCAGAGCCCAGTCTGGCATATGCTGAAATGCGTCTCGTTCTTACGCGGTTGTTATGGAATTTTGAATTCGATCTGTTGGAGGAGTCGAAGGATTGGCATGCTAAGCAGAAGGTCTGGATGATGTGGGACAAGGGAGATTTGAAGGTTCGGTTAAAGCCATTGAGGCATTAAGCAATAGAATGGAAAATGGATTATATATGGAAGGCCGGTCGTGGGATGGTTGTTGCATAGATTGTCTAGCGTTTTTATATACATAACAAAAGAAATTCGTGATATACATGGGTCAATGAGCGTCTGCAATCGCAGAGCAAAGTTTCTTCACTCGTGCTTCCAGCGCCGTGCACGGATTGGGCTCCAATGGAATCGCATCTCGCAAGTTAGTTAATACCTGTAAGCATCGCTGGAGCTCTCTTTGCAAGAGATACGAACGTAGGGCCAGCTGCTCGTCTTGGTTGATCTGGAAGAGTCCAAAGCGAAGGTTGGGCAAGACATTTCCCCCCGTCAGGTCATCCCCGAGAGCAGACAAGTCTCGGCCTCCGATGCTCGCTCGATCGCTGTCGCCGGGGCTGCCCTGCTTCACACCACACTCGAACAAGGTTACGATCTGATCGATGGCGATCAGCAGCAACATGGCGCAGTTGGAGCCCTCTTTATGGGCCCCTTTGCTCAGGATCCGGGATATTTCCCCGAGGGTAATTTTATTCGTTTGCATAACCACGTCCAGGGCCACAACGCCGCCTTGGATGCGGTGCTCGAGGAATTCCACTATGCGGTTACAGATGAGAACTGTCCAGCTTCGGTAATTGTAGTGATGGGGTTGGCGACCGCAGTCTGTTTGGCACCCTATCTGAGAGAGCAGTTCACCGTAGGGGAACGTTGAATTCATGTATCCCTTGCTACTGTGACCGGAGTGCCCACAGGATGCGTCTGAATAGGGGCGTCGTTTGACCGGTGGGCCGTTGTCGAGCGGGCTAACGGGAACGTCCATCGGATGGAAATCTTGGATGTGTAGGTCGAGGTCAGGAAGCGCAGGGATTGGTGTTGTAGGCTTATTAAATGGGCAGAATAGTCCACCATCTGGCATGGCGGCCGTATGAGAGTCTGCGATGCTATGGCCACTGTGGCTCGGAGGCTGCAATGAGTGGCCTCGCGATCGACTTGGATCTTGATCTGAGGACATCAACTGGCTGGGGAGAATGAAGAGATCGGCCGCCTCGTAAGTGTTCAAACTTTTGTCGCTGGCTTCCGTCCAGTCGGGAAACAGCGCGCTGTGAGACTTTGGCGAGAGGGCATCGTGAGCCGCATCTTGCTCTCCGAAGTCTGAGTGGCTGAGGGGATCGTTCTCCGATCGCTGGTCTGTCTGGAACTCCCCGGTGCTGTCTGCGTCTGGCAGTGTGCTCGCAGTTTCAGGCCGCTGTAGCGCCTCTGTCGTCGTGCGGACGGCTTTGTTGCCGCGTGCCCGAACTCCTGGCACCTTTCCTACTCGCGAGATGGCATAGACACACTGATACTGGAGGTTGTTACACCGGTCACAGCCGGTGCGTTCCCCGCTACACCGTACCTGTTCATCCAGTCAGGTTACTATCCTTCTGCGTAACATCCCTGGTAGATCGTACCTTAGCTGCATGGCACTGATTGCAGGCAGATCGCCATCGTACCGGCTTGGTGGATGAACCTGGTCTTCGGGTCCAGGAGAGTCAGTAAATCGTGCGGGGAACCATGTTCCGGAAAACTAACCGTTCGGTTGTAGAAGCAGTAGAGGACATCTGGATGATGGAAGTTTCGCTGTTGAGCACGCAATATGTTCCACAGGAATGAAGCTCATTCCTTATATTTCACAGGATAGGCTTCACCAGAAGGATGCACCGAAGGACCGTTTCTATTTTCCCAAATCAGCAGTTGCTAAACAGCACAGCCAACGAGCTGACAGATCTAGAGGATATTCCTCTTTTGGCCGGGTCATCATGACAATTACCGCGCCATGCCTATACCACCACAGGATGCCGATGCTAGCGTTCCTGTCAGCCTGTAGTTGAGTTGGGACTACCGATATCAACTCACGGGAGGCCTTAGAGACGATTTGGCCCCCATGCCATGCATGTTCTAGGTCTGAAAAGGTTCGTTTGAAGGAGTCTGGTGGATCTGTCAGGGATATGCACGCCGGCTGAAGTCGGTGGTTTGGTCGGTGGGCCAGCATTCTGCTTTTTTCTCACGTCCATACAAGTTTCTTCCCAAACTGCTTACATCAATGTTGAATAAGAACATTACGCTAGAAGCTCCCCATCTGATACGTTGTATGGCTGCATTCTATCTAATTGACTACCTAAGAGAGTGAGTGATAATGTTAGGAAGAAATGATTCTGGGACTGCTCCCCACGCTCGTGAAGCTACCCCGCCGTAAGCGATTCTAATGCAGTTCTGTTTCATCGGGGATCCGCTTTTCACTCTAATCCTGCAATAATGATTTCGTAATACGCTCGTCGCTGCCGGACAATATCATAGCTGGCTCTGATTCGTCGGGACGGGCCATCCCGATATAAAAATATGTTGGCCCACATGAGTCCAGAGAGATGTGGAAGGAACTTCCACCACAATTAAACGACTTCTCCTCATCACCAGACCGCAGTGTTGGGCTAATCTCAATTCCCCCTAGTTAATGTGCAATAGGTTCCCCCTAGCTTCAGAGTTCTCCTGCATCCGACTGGAAGCAGTAATCAACACGAGCGTCCCGACCCTAAACCCTAACCCTACTTTAGCGTTGCAGATCGTGGGACACCAGTCAGTGGGGGGAAACGACTTCGCCTCGCTCCAAACATAGATTCGTCGATGCCGCTAATGTTCTAGAAAAAAAGGATTCTGAAGGAGCTTGTGGGATAACAAATCCAAAGCTCACAATCGGTCATCATGGTGTTGGTTTTTGCTGATCCCTAACGCGTCGTGAGGCATTCTTGAACTAGTTGACATTTTTAATTTAGAATTGTTTTTCTTTTCCTCTCGCATTCCAAAGAAACTAAACCTGCAGCTAAACTATGATGTGTCTCGACTTGCCCGGCTAGACCAGGAGCACAACTCCACATTTATCCATTGAGTTGCATTGCGCCCGGAAAGAGTCCGTCACCACGACCCCAAATTCTCGACCAGATCAAGTCGTGAACCCACCACATAGTAAACATGGCAAATCGCACCAGAGCGCGCACCCCTTCCGGCACGTGGCCGTCATCGCCAGGCCCAGCACGAGCAGCGGCATGAGTCAGGAGACTGAGAAGCGTTAGAACCGGAGTCCAGAACCCCAGAAAGAGGGTGGCACCGATGCGTTCCCACGTCGTAGACGGAGGCTGATAGCAGGGATGTTTGTGACGAATCTGGGCAATGTAACTGGCCGGAAAGTCTGCAGCTCGGGCACCGTCAAGAATGAGACTCTAAACAAGGATGAGAAATTAACTTCACGATCGACGGGGGAGAACAGCCTCAATGCGGCACACAGATAATACGAACCATGTAGCGCTGGCTCGGTCGAGGCTCCGGCCACCGTTCCATCGTGCTGACCAGCGTCAACACAGAGAGTTCTGCACCCCAACGCTGTTGATCCTGTGGCTGGATTGGCTGTCCCCGTAACAGAGCCTCCTTGTAAGCAATCCCGCCCCCTTCAGAGGCGACGATCTTTATCCACTGGCTCCAAGTGATCAGATATGCCGTCCCGTGCAGAGGCAGCTCGCACGGTCCATGTTTCTCGTCGGTGGGTCCTCCTGAGCCAACAGCTGCGATGGACGCGAATGAGGGCTCACGATAAGGAAAGCCAGCGCTCGATAGGGTTAAACGCCAACCGGGGACCGCAACAGCAACAGCCGCTTGAGGTGTGATCTGTCGATCCTCACGAAAGGTCTGCGACGAGAGGTTGGATCCATATGCCAAGTACCAGACCAGTCGGTCTCGGTCGGGCTCAAATTTAGGAAGCTCCAATGAACCAGCCATACTATAAGAGGAAATTGGCAGTGAAAACTTGTTTGCACCAACACCCCTGTTGGAAAAAAAGACAAGAAAAGAGAAAATACCACTCAAAAAAAAACTTCTCATGCAACAACAATGCAACAAAAATGAAGGCTCTGCAAAACCAATGCCTCGAAACTAACCTTAAACCCTCGATGGTCCCCAAAACGGCCCCCGAATGACAAATGGCGCCCGATGGAGGCATGAAACTATTGATTTCGTGGAGGCTGAGGCCCCCTTTCTTCGGCCACCGGGCTTAGAGGTCCACCCTTATTGCTCTCCTTGGCAGACCGAGAGACACAGAGTCTGGGGAGAGTGTCACCTGTTCGAAAACTTGAAGCATTGCATTGCCTTTACTATTCGTTCCTGGTGCAACTTTAAAGATAGTGGCTCATCGGTCTCCAGTAAGCCTCATTCATACCTCCTCCGACGGGCCGAGCACAGTCGACTCGTCATGGACGAACCATCGCCGTCGGCAGAGGACAGTCAACCCGAGAGGCAGTCAACTGACACCCGTGGCACGCGTTTCTGGGCGGTGTTCGTCTCCTTGTGCTTTGCATCCTTTGTGGCCTCGCTCGACATCACCGCTATCACCACCGCATTGCCCACCGTTACGCGCGAGCTAGATGGTGGCGAGAACTATGTGTGGATTGCCAACTCGTACACGCTGGCGTCGGCCGTCGTGCAGCCCCTGATCGGACAGATCTCCAACATCGCCGGCCGTCGGAATCCCATGATCATCCTCATGTGCTTGTTCGCGCTGGGAAGCGGTATCTGTGGCGGCGCGACCTCCACGGGGATGATGATCGCCGGTCGCACCGTTCAGGGCCTAGGGGCCGGAGGAATTCTTCTATTGCTGGAGGTCATCGTGTGCGACCTGGTACCGTTGCGTGAGCGTGCACAGTACGTTGGAATTGCGTTGTCGACATGCGCCTTGGGGATCTCGCTCGGTCCCTTGGTGGGAGGCGCCTTGGTTCAGCATGCCACTTGGCGATGGGTCTTTTACATCAATCTTCCCTGTGCCGGTGTGGCCCTTGTGGCTCTGGTGCTGTGTTTGAATGTGCAGCATAAACGGGAGGCCAGCTGGGGACGCGCGTTGGCCCGGGTGGACTGGGTGGGAAATATGATCTTTATTGCGGCGATTTGCGCCATTATGTACGCTCTGGTCATCGGCGGATCAGTCCACCCGTGGTCGTCGTACCAAGTGTTGGTTCCTCTGGTCCTCGGTGCATTTGGTTGGGTACTCTTTCACATTTTTGAGGCCTCGCCGTATTGTCTCGAACCGACGATGCCCCCGCGGCTGTTTCGCAACCGAACCTCCATGACCGCATATGTTCTGGCCTTCCTCGCCGCGATGCTGATGCAATGGGTAGTGTACTTCTTGACCCTATTCTTCCAGACAGTCAAAGGACAATCCACAACCATGTCCGGTGTAGACGTCATCCCCTTCACAGGGTTCATGATTCCCTCCGCTATCGTGGGTGGCGCTATCATGAGCAAAACAGGCGTCTATCGTCCGTTGCACTGGGCAGGATTTGCCCTTCTCTCCATCTGTATGGGTGTTTTTAGCACCTGGGACGCAGGTACTCCTCGGGCAGAGTGGGTGATCCTGCAATGTCTCGTGGGTCTCGGGCATGGATTGCTCTTGACAAGTGTTCTCCCTGCCATCCAAGCTGCGCTCCCCGAGTCTGACAATGCCGCTGCAACGAGTGCCTATGCCTTCCTCCGCAGTTTCGGCTTCGTTTGGGGTGTCGAGATCCCGGCCGTGGTTTTCAACGGCCAGGTGGACCGTTTCATAAGCCGTGTCCATGATGCGACTGTGCGCGACAAACTCGCCCACGGTGGCGCTTATTCTTTGGCTGGTACTTCATTTCTTTCCCAGTTGGGTGATGAAGCAGACGCTGTTCGGAGTATCTACACCGATAGCTTACGGACAGTGTGGCAGGTGGGAATGGCGTTTGCCTTGCTCGGGTTCGCCTTGGTCGTGGTGGAGAAGCACATCGAACTGCGCACGACACTGGAGACGGACTTTGGCCTCGAGGGATCTGAGGATCGTGCGGCGACGTCGGTTGAAGGAGTAGAGGCTGGTCCGCCGTCGAAGGCTCAATAGAGTTCTTTTGTCTTGTTATGATTGAGGTAGAACCACTACGTGATATGCATCTGTATGATAGACACGGATATCAAAAAACAAGTGATATCAATATGACAATTTCACAGTAATTCAGAAATAGATTCCGTGAATTTGTACCCCGTAGCTTGTAATATTCTAAGAGACTTTCGAGATGTAGTGTCAGAACGCTTAACCATGCATCTCAATAGATTCAATGGACTGCTGTATACTCTGATATAGTTTCTGTCTGTTGTGCACACATTATAATGGAAGTCACATTAGTTACGGCTATACTATTTGCTATAACCCGCTGTCAATGTCTCCTAACCTTTCCTCCTAAATATATATCATAATCCCAGTTATCCAGCATTGCTTGTATCCTTCAAGAATATATTTCCATGCTCCGATTACTCAACACATTCCAACTTAGCGAGCATCCTCACTGACTTTGTCACTTTAATGCTTTATACTGCACGGTAGAAAGGTATCTATTTCCTCCCAAGAGTTGGGACTTTGATCGTTATCGTAGTTCTACTTTACCGAAGCCATATTATGAGGTGCAAATTCCTGGGTCAATTTAATATCTAAAAATAAACTATACACATAAATCAAGCAATTTCCACAAGAGTCGCATTGGCATTATTTTTCTCCTTCGCCTTCGTCTGCTTCGCCCACATTTGACTATACCTCCCATTTGCTGCTAAAAGCTCTTCATGCGTTCCTTTCTCAACAATACGTCCCTGGTGCAAGACAATGATTTGGTTGGCCTTGGTGATGGTGGAGAGACGATGGCTGGACGAAGTTAGATATACAACCACACTTTCTAGAGGTGCAGTAAATGACTTACGCAATGGTAATTGTCGTCCTACCCTTCGCAATATTATCCAGTGCGCCCTGAATCTGACGTTCGGTTTGTGAGTCCAACGAGGCTGTCGCTTCATCGAGAAGCAGAATTTGCGGAGAGCGGAGGAATGTCCGGGCAATCGCGATCTGAAGTATCTATTGTTAGTAACTATCCATGCAGTAGTAAGCTATAGTATGACTGACTCTCTGTTTCTCTCCACCAGAAAGTCGCAATCCTCGCTCGCCAACCTTGGTCTCATAACCGTCGGGGAAGCTCAAGATCCGGTCGTGGATGCTGGCTGCACGACACGCCGCATATACTTCTTCCATCGTCGCATGAGGTCGAGCATACAGTAGGTTGTATAGTAGCGTATCATTGAAGAGGATTGTATCCTGTGGGACGACGCCGAGGTGGCTTCTCAAGCTGGCGATGGTCATATCCCGGGCATCGACACCGTCAAATCGAACAGAGCCCGCAGCAACGTCGTAAAACCGGAACAAGAGCTTCAGGATCGTGGATTTGCCGCTCCCACTCTCTCCCACGATGGCGGTAGATGTGCCAGGCTCGACGGTGAAACTTACATCCTGCAATGCCGGACGGCGCTCATCGTATGCAAAGTTCACATGGGTGAACTCCACGCGACCGGTGCAGGTGTTGAGGTCGATCGCGCCATCTCGATCCTGGACCAGTGGCTTTTCTTTGAACTGTGAAGCTTGGTCAGTGGCCAATGGTCGCTGTGTCTAACGAGAGAGATAACTTACCAAGTCGAGCATCCGCTCAGCATCGACCAGGTTATTCTGAACCTGGGTGTAGAAGCTGCCGAAGAAGTTCAAGGGAGCTTGGAGTTGAGCCAAGTAGGTGAGGAGCGTGACAAACATGGCGACTTGCTGCATGTCTGCGGAGATCTGATACGCGCACAGTAAGCAGACGATCGCCACTCCTGCCGTGAAGAGCAGGTTCTGCGTGGCGTTGAGCAGATTGAGGGAGAAGAAGACGAAGTACTCGGCTTTTTGGAAGGCTTGCACGAGGCGATTGAAACGGCTGATCTCATGGGGAACGGCTGAGTTGTGATGAACTGTCTCATAGGACATGAGGGCATCCGTCCTATCTTCGGTTAATACACCTGTGACGTTTCCTCGAGGTCATAGAGTGAGCTTACTTCGCTGCTTCCATTTCACGCTCCCGGTTCACCATCTCTCGGCGCGCGCGGCCGCGATACTTGGCCATATAGATCGTTACAAAGAGGTAGAGCCAAGTCACGGTGATTACAATCAGAGAGTAGAAGGCGTCGAACTGGATCAAGAAGTAGAGCGCAGCAATCCACAGATCGGCGACCATGGGAAACAGCTGGAATACCAATCCGTCAAGGAAGGTATTTAGCGCACTTCCTTTGCTCAGTGCGCTCATGACCTCTCCGATGCGCTTGCCCAGGTGGAATTCGAGGGATAATGAAAGAACATGCTCGAACGCAGAGGAGGTGAGTCGTCGGTACGTCGACTGGCTGACGGGGATCCACAGAAGAGCACGAATAGATCCAATCACGCCTTGCTGTCCTTGAAGTGCGCGCAAGGCAATGTAGATGGCAATCTTCTGGTAAGGGATCGTGCCGGAGCCCAGGTGGGCCACGACAATTCCGAGTTGATGAGGAACCATGATATTCACCACGCGCTGAATTACGAGCAGAACGAAACAGAAGATGGCTCTTAGTTGCAAGCGTCGGGAATCAGATGGCCTATCCCCCGGTTTAGTAAACATCCCACCGAGACGACGAAGACGACTGACCATAAGAATGGGAACAATGTGCTGAACCCAACGACATAATCCAACCATCCACCATGCTGCGCATCTCGGACCGGCTTTGAATCCACTTCCCCCAGTAACGGCTCGGTTTCATCCAGCTGGATCCGCGACCATGCGTACATGGGCTGGAAGTACAACGCAACCATGGCGATGAACAGGACCAATCGCACCATGACCAGTCCCAGTTGAAGGTACTCAACTCTCGAGACAACAGAGACTGGACTTTGTTGGTACCAGAACATCGCCAATTGAAGCGCCTCCATGATAATCCCTGCACTCCATGCATGAGAATGCGACAGAGATGGTGAAAACGGCACGTCGGGATCTGGAAGCAAGCCTGCGGCCAGGAACATGAACACCGCGATATTCGATGCCTGCACTTGTCAGTGCCTCAGAGCATTGAAGAAACCTGCAGAGACATACCAAGAACTCTTTATCAACCCACCAAGCCTCCACCTGAGGACTAATACTCATTGCATATCCAGTGATGGTAATGGAAATTGCCTGCCCAACGCTCACGATTAATCAACACATCCGATATAAGAATTTTGCCACTGACCAGGTCGAAACATTGTACGAGCTGCAGCCAGAAGATGGCCGTAAACGCAGCTTTCCGATGCTTTTCATACCAGGCGCCTGTGGTGCTATCTTTGTGCTTCCGGTACAAGGCAATCCCTAACCTTGAAAGGAGATAGGAAAGATAAATAGTCACTGGATATGCCCAGCACAGGGCCAGTGTCAGCACTGCCAGCTGCATTTTGCGATAAATGACAGTGTAGCAGCTCACAGGAGTTAGTTAAGACAGCTTTGGCACCTCGAGGGTCATTGATAAGTAGTAGATAGATGGCGCCTCAGCCCTGTTCGGCCCCCGAAACTGGGCCACCGACGCTAACCATGCCGGATATTATACTCATAGAAATTACCTGCACTTTCTATAATGTGGCACCAAGCAAGATAACGATTTTTTCAAAGTGAAATATCATAACAGAACAAGATGGCTTCTGCTGGTGCTGGACTGTCGAAGCGTGGTGCGTCTAATGTCGATGCGATCATGCCTGGTATCCGCGCTGCCTTGCTGGAGCGCACTCGACCAACTGTACCGCGCATTGATCTATCGACTGCCGAGAACTGGCTGTTGCGAAATGAGATCATTGAGTTGACCAAAGATGCCATACGAGATGGGTTGAAGCCTCATGTACACCTCCACTCCCCTTCTTGAATACTCGTTCGTGCTGATAGGAGACGTACAGCACCTGTCATACCCGAATGAGTTCGCTGGAGATGCCGACTTGATTAAGGCTCTGGCAGCATTCTTCAATGAATACTTCCATCCCCATATCCCGGTAGAGCCAGACCATATCGCAACAGCGCCTGGTGCGGCGACCTGCTTGAATACTTTCCTGTACAATCTCTGTGAGCCTGGGGAAGGCATTCTCGTCCCTGCGCCCTTCTGGAGTATGTATCACATTCTGATGAGTAAGGGCTTTGCCTGGACTGACATCTCTCTTGCAGATGGCTTTGACTGGCTCTTCACGGCCCGATCATCGGCCGTGCCGGTGATGGTTCATGTCGAAAGAAGCGCAGACACTCTGACGGCGAAGTTGGTTCCAGCGCTGGAAAAGGCTTACGAAGAGTCTAAAATTCCGATCCGGGGTCTTCTACTCACAAATCCACAGAATCCGTACGGACAATGCTATCCCCGGTCCGTCATGGAAGATTGTATTCGCTTCTGTCACTCCAAAGGTATCCATTACATCTCCGACGAGGTGTACGCGCTATCCAACTTCGAGAATCCCGAGCTTCCAGATGCGCCGCCATTTGTGTCTGCGCTACAAATTGATGTCAATGGAATTGGCTGTGATCTTTCTCGAGTGCACACATTCTGGAGCACCAGCAAGGACTTTGGCTCCAGTGGCTTCCGCGTGGCAAGTCCTCCCAGAGTTACACGTCTTCTCTCATTCTGGCTAATGATCTGAATCCAGGGATGTAGCATCACACAGGCCAACGAGGCGATGCACGTCGCACTAGCCCTCGCCTCCAACACTGAATCATCCAGTCTCAGTGCGGTCGCATCGACGGCCCTTCTCACGTCTCCTCGACTCCCAGAGATTCTCAAGTTGAATGCACACAGGCTGCAAGAAGCATATTGCCTCATGACGAACTTCCTGAAAAAGCATCAGATTGAATATATTCCCGCAAATTCTGCCCCCTTCCTTTTTGCCCGTGTTGCTCCGCAGGCTCAGACCTGGGAAGACGAGAAGGCCGTGATCGCCCAACTGAAGGAAGCCGGCGTTAATGTCAGTGGAGGCAAGGCGTATCACGTAAATGAAGATCAGAAAGGTTGGGCGCGGTTGACATTTGCGCTGGAACCATCCCGGGCAGAGGAAGCAATCAAGCGCATGGAAACGGTTTTGGGGAAGCAGTAAATTCAGTGGCTGTGAGAATGAGAAAGTCTCGGTCGCCGAGTGGTTTTCGGTCTTCACAAATAGTTAGGGTATATCAATGGAGTTCTCTATCATTCACCGTCTTGATTAATCTTCCACCGATCAGTGAGTATCAACCTGGTTGTGCTGTCAGGATGTCGAGTACCGCAGACACATCGTTCCTCAGTAACTGGGACTTATATCCCACCAATGGCTCCATTACTCCTCATCTTCTGCTTGTCGGGGCCCAAATCCTATTCCTCAGTAGCCCACATTTTCACGGTCGACGGACTCTTGCTGCGACAACGATCCTGAGTCTAGCAGCCATTGCGCAATACAACCGATTCACCAATAACCCTGGAGTCGCCAATCTATTCGCACTGGCCTGGCCGCATTGGCTCTCCGCCGTGGAGAAGATTGTCTTTGCCTCTCCCGGGGGACCTGAAGCAGACTTATGGAGAGTAGACCGTGTCCCTCGCGAGGCGATGTCCTGGCCCGTGTTCGGATGGCGAAAGGTCAAATGGGCCGTGACTCTCTTGTTGAACCTGCGAGGCATCCGCTGGAGCTTCCAAGTCAAGAACGTACCGAAAATGCCAGAGCGCATGACGCGTGGTCAATTCCTGCGGTGGCGACTGGGCGAGTTGGTATGGGTCTTGCTGATGACGGATCTGGTCTCCCAAATGATGCTGCGTTTCTTCTTCACGGATGCTGCGGGAGCTGTGGGAAATCTTGATTCTAAGTACATCACCATCCGCGATGCTCGTTGGGGTTGGAGCTTTCTCAAAGCTTTGACATTCGGACTGGGTCCATATTTCTTTATCAATATGCAGTATCTGGTGGTATCCATCCTGGCAATAGCCATGGGGATTAGTCGGCCAGAGGTAGGCTTCTGGTCCATCCTGCAAGAGCAATAGACAGCCACGCTAACCTTTCTTTAGGACTGGCCACCCTTGTTCGGCAAGTTGAAGGAGGCTACGACCGTACGCAACTTCTGGGGGACCTTCTGGCACCAAATGCTCCGCAAGGTATGTTCCGTCCCGTTATTATTCCCTCGTCCAGAGCTCACCAGCGTCATCGAATAGTCCTTGAGCACCATCACCGGCGCCTTCGTCGACGCCGTCGGAATCCGCCGTGGAACTAACGCATCATCCTACACGCAGCTTTGGCTCGCCTTTACAATCTCTGGTATGATGCACGCTCTCTCGCAGCTTCTGATGCCTCGCCCTGGCAACGTCACCGCCAGCGAGATCGCTGTCGGTATCTACCTGTTCTTCCTGTGGCAGGCATTAGTGATTACGACGGAGGACTTTGTCATCTGGCTCTGGAAGCAATGTTATGGTTCCTATCAGCCGCGATGGGCGCCAGTCGTCGGGTATCTGTGGGTCATGGTCACCTTTTGGATTGCGCTGCCGTGGCCTGGCGATTCCCTGTGCCACTTGAAGATGGGGGAGGTGCCTCCTCTGCCGTTTTCTGTCGTTGCGCCTCTTGTGCAAATGATCCCGGTCCCGTGAGGCATTGCCTACATTCAAGTATGTAAGTCTACGCGGTCATCGATAGTAGAGTAGAATAGATATGATGCGTTGGTCTATGTGTTTTGGACTACGTTTCTAGAGGGCAACATCAAACCACGTCATTGCTTACGAGCACAATCTAACGAATATAATTCGAAATCTCCTCTTTTAAATTCCTATTTTCAATATTAATTAGACAGGTTCCGGCTACGCATCAAGATTTCGGCGTCCGGGGCAGCCACCAACTGCGCCTCAATGGCGAAGTCCTCAGGACGATCATGAACAGGGCGCGGTTGGGCCCACTGGAAGTCAAAATCCATGATCAGCTTCGCCAGCACCAGTTTGATCTTGCGAATGGCGTAGAATCTGCCCGGACAAGCATGGTTACCATAGCCGAATCTATATCAAATTAGTTACTGGAATGATATAATCCTGACTAGAGACACTTACTGAAGGAACTTCTGGTCAATAGTTGACGCAAGCCATCGGTGGTTCTCGCCTTGCTTCTGACGATATCTGGCAAACCGGAATCCATCGAATCGGTGGGCGTCCTCGTAGTTGTCGGGGTCATAGTGGATGGCCAGTGCCGGTGCGATGATGTTTGTGCCTTTGGGCAAGGTTAGACCGTCATGGAATCGGAAATGGTCATCCATGACTGTTCGAGCCACAGTCACTAGTGAAGTCTTATCAGTCTGTGATGGTTTTAATCAGATGTTAGGACGGCTATGGCACTCACAAGAACCCGCCGGGTGAAGCCGCATGGTTTCCCGGATGAAGCTGTCGAGTAAAGCCATCTGCGACAGAGCTTTATCGGTCCAGCCACCGTGTCTCTCGACCACGGTGGAGATCTCCTCGCGAAGAGGCTCCAAGTACTCTGGATATGCCAGCACATTGAGTAGACACTGAGTGACGCCAACACCGGACGCACTACTCGCTGCAAAGGTCAGATGCAACATATGGTACACTTGATGTAAGGGCTCATCGTCGCCGGGAAAGGACGGAGCCGTATCAATGATCCATTGCAGCGCATCGGGGTACTTGGTGGCCACGTCGACGCCGGATTCCTTCTCCTGTCGTCTAGCAAGAACATGGGGCAGGAGGACCTTTGCAGCGGCATTACGGTCCCTCAGATGAAGTCCGATGGTCAACCAAGCGACTAGTTTACGTAACGGCCCCAGGCGAACAAAGTTCCAGAAGATACCGCTGATGAATAGCGATCGTGAGAATTTGGTGGTAATCGCAAGGTATTCTTCGTTCCGACAGAGTTCTTTTCCCACGAGGATGCGGTTGGTAGTCCGATGCACGATGGCGGCGATGAGGTTGGAGACATTGAACTTTTTCCAGTCTACATTCACCGGTCAGTTATGAACTTATGCTAAGGCTCCTATTCAAGGTTGGATGGATAAGTACTTACCGGGTAGAGCCCCTACTTCCTTCTCAATGGCATATTCCGCCTCATCGCAGAGCAACGGTGTCAGTTGGGCTAAGGCGTATCAGTATACCTTTCTCTCGGTGGTAAAAATGTGAACATACTAAGTCGGGGATTCAAATGCTTGACAACCACGTCAATCTCCGTTGTACTGGCGTAGAGATGGCCGACTGAAGCCTCCATATTCAGGCCCTATTCGTCGACTCTATCAGCGGACATTGTCACACTCACTAAACGTTCGGGGTCATACATCGCTTAGAGCTTGAAAGAAGCTCAAGCTCTGTGGGCTCGCTCGCTTGATATCATCGAAGTACTTGGACGGCAGAACCACATAGTCATGGCCGAATACTTTCGTGAGGAAAGGTTTGCCCAACGCTTTGTTGAACTACTCATTGTCAGCTTCTGAGTTCAACACACGACTGAGTCGGTTACTCACCTGCTCGTAGCCAGCTTTAGCATATCGGGGGAGATCAAATCGTGTCGGTTTCTGCCAAGTGATCCAGGTCCATAGGCGCGACTTTCCCATCCGTGGAAATCCGTGGGCGCTGCGTCCTGACAAAAGAGCAATCGCCACACAGAGTCCCACCGTGACGGCGGCCCATGCAGAACTAAGAAGAGACATTATGGGTTTGGGAAAGTGGAATACTAAATGTAGAAGATGAAAGTGGTTGGTTCAGAGGTTATATAGATTCATGACAGTGGATTAGGGCTACTGTGGGCTGAGAACCGGCGAGTCGTTGGTCTCGGAGCCCGAGATAATACAACATCGAGATAGAGCTAAACATTGCCTTCTCGCAACATTACTATTGAGATACCACCGAATCCAGTGGCTTCGACCATTTCTCCGCATTCACTTGCATCTGCACACCACCAGCTGCAAAGGCTCCCATCACCACCGCCTGCGTCCCGATCTTGAATTGCGATCCGGCGTCTCCCGCGACAAAGACGCCGGACACGGTCGTCTCATTGAAAGGAAATTGCGTCTTGATATGGCCTTCTGGGGTCATCTCTACGCCTAATTGCTCCGCAAATGGCCCGCGAACGCTGGTTCGCGGCCGATGCACGATGAAGCCAACAGTTTCTGACTGCCCGTCCTCGAAGTGAACCTCCATCTGCGCCCGTTCGGGGTGTTGCACGAGCTTTGCGATACGTCGCGACTCAGCCCGGAAGCCGCAAGGCCTCAGCTGCGACTCCACCTCTTGCGCCAACTCGTCATTTCCATGGGTGTAGATAACAACATTATCAGTGAGGTTCCGCGCCTGGAAAGCGAGATGTCGTGCTGCGAAGAAGCTGGCATCGCCGTCAATAGCCAGGACGCCACCAGATGCGCTTCCACGCTCTTCATAGCCCCGATGAACGAGGCAATGGAAGCTATATGAGTGTTAGTGGTATTGAAGAGTAACTCGGCCTGTGTATCCATGAGATACGTACACTCCCTTGGTCCAGCATTCTGCAAACCCGTCGATCGTAGGAAGAACATCCTCGACTCCCATGGCCAAGATCACTTTCCTTCCCAACCACTGTCGCTGTTTGGTGTCCCAGACACAGAAATAGTCTTTGTGGGGTCCATCGGTGAGCTGAGCCACCTTCTCTAGTTTGACATTTGCAAATTCAACTGTGCTGTACTTGGAGAGAATGTTGAGTTTGGCGGCGTCACGGAAGCGTTTCGGGTCCTGGCTATCCCAGGTCGGAACAGTGGCGAGATGAGGCGCCTGGTCATTACGATGGATGCCTTCATCGAAGACGACAGCTGTGTGAAGCGTACGCACCAGGCTTAGTGCGGACGACAAGCCCGCAATGCCGCCGCCAATGATCAAGCAGTCATAGAGAGGGGTCGAGGATTCAAAAGTCATTATGGCAAGCTTTGGCGTAGCGCTTATTAGCAAACTTGTTCGGATGATGGCAAGATGAGTGGTCTGATACACGGATGGACACTCCATCGGACATGATATACGTTGGCCTCCATAGGCACTTCCGGTCACCGATCGGCTTCCCAACTGGTAGACGCAGCCCGGGGTTGCGAAGAAGTACATAACATGTCGCGAGTCAGGGAGGAGAAGCCATACCTCACTGAACTCGTTAGCACTGACATCTCTTCGCACAATCCAATCGTCGACTGATTCCAACATGACTTCCCTCGCTCACTATCCAGCTCAGATGAGCTTCATTGCTCCTCGTCAGGCATCGGATGAGCCCCCTTTCTATCGATCAGCTGCAGATGAGGGCTTCGAGGTATGCAACTTCACCCAGCAACCACACAGTGTCTCTGTCCACGACGCTCGCCCGCTCCGCGATTCCTTCCAACTCGACACGCATGGATTTGCTTTCGCCGTGGATCCCGACGGCAACCACCCCGAAATTCTGGAGACTATTCGCTCCGGCGACAAGGAGGCGGTTCGCGAGGTCTACTATCCCCTCGTGGAGCAGATCATCAAGCGGCAAACGGGCGCATCACGCGTGGTTATCTTCGATCACACCGTGCGACGGCGCGAGGTCTCCCTGGCTGGGAAGAACCCCAATGGTCGCGAGCAGCCTGCAAGCACAGTAAGCAATCTTGTCCGCATGAAACTGGCCTGTGACTAATTAGTGTCAGGTTCACTGCGACCAGTAGGTGGCATACGCCGGTTCATTCTGTACCCTATTGACCCTATTTTGCAGGTCTCCCCTGGGAGCCCGACGTCGCGTCTACCAGCATCTTCCCGAAGAAGCCGACCGGCTCCTCAAGGGTCGGGCGCAAATCGTCAAGTATGTAATCCCTTCCCTGTCTAAGTCTCCAATCTCATGGGGTTGACTGCAGTGTCTGGCGTCCTCTCCGCGGGCCCGTCCAAGACTGGCCCCTAGCCGTCATGGACTGTAGTACATTAGCCCCAGCGCATATTCATCCGACCAAGCTCTATCGCAACCGTTTCGAGCTCCGTGGTGAGACCGTCAGTATCAGCCACGACGAGAACCAACGCTGGTACTACCTTGATGGACAACAAACCGACGAATGCACTTTGATCAAGATCTGGGACAGTAAGGAAGGTATTTCGGGACATAGTATGCTGACTTCTTTGGACTTCACACTGGGACGGAGACTAACCGTGGTTTTACAGTGTGTGCCCATTGCGCTTTCCAGCATCCCAATACCCCGGAAGATGCTCCCCTGCGTGAAAGTGTTGAAGTGCGATGCCTGGTCTTCTATGAGGACAAGGAGTAGGAAGTCTCAGCGGAGGGAAGCGTCTTAAAAGGGACAACGTCAAGATTTGTAGTATTAGCTCGGTTATGATTTCAATGGTAACTGGTTTTCTTTTGAATCTACACAACATTCGTCGTAGGCGTTGAGTTGTGAATGAGTCTGGATGCGAGTTGTGCAATCTTGGCCTTCGAGGACTTTAAATCGACATCGTGGCTTGAGCCATTCATACATTCGTCAGTCTGAGTGATTGTAAGCGAGACCACGCAATACCTGCATGACAAACTCTTTACTCATCTCCAGGCCATTGATCCCTACACTGTACATGCTGTTCTCACGAATTTACCACGATATATTACAGGAGCGGCTCCGACACAGGTCGCTGGATAAATAAATTATTGAAACAAAAAGATTCGCTCATTAACTACTCTGTCATGGATATCACATTTATTTCGCCTTCTCATCAAACGCCAGCTGCGAGACCACACCCACCGCCGCCAGCGATCCATTACTCATGGACATACTGGCCGCCTTGATGGCCATACCGCAGTCGCCCGTGGCGAAGCAGCCTGGTGTGGTCGTCTCACTGAAGGGAGGACTCGCCACAAGTTCCGTGCCCTGCGCCGAGAGCTCCAAGTTCAGGTTATGCTCGAAGTCCAGGCGCGGCGTCGTCTTCATGGCATGAACCAAGAAGCCTTCCTCCTTCGTGGTGCCATCATCGAGCTCCACCCGGACGGGAATGCCGTCGGTCTTGTGGAGTTGCTTGATGACCCGGTTGTCCAGGGTCAACCATTGGTCCTTTTCGATCGAGGGGCGGAGCTGCGCTGCGAGCTCCTCGTTACCATTGGTATAGATGGTGACGGTCTTCGCGAGGTTGTGGGCGAGTCGGGAGAGATGTTCGGCGGGTTTGGCGTTGGCGACTGGGCCAATGGCCAGGACGCCGACGGATGGGGCACCGCGCTCTTCGAATCCGTGGCAGAAGAGGCAGTGGTAGCTATACCAGCATGTGAGAATGGAAGCTGCGCGCATCAGATCATCATGACTTACATTGACTTGGGCCAGCAGTCGGCATATCCTGGCAGCTCCGGGATCTCATCCTTCACCCCGGTGGCCAGGATCAACTTCCGCCCCTTCCAGACCTTGCCGACAGCATCGGTGGCCTCGAACTCACCGGAGTCGAGCTTCCAGATCTTGCGCAAGGCCACGTCGGCCAGCGTCACTGTGTTGTAACGGCCCTCGGTCAGCTCTTTGCGCGCGGCGAGCCGGTAGTCATGGGGATTGGCATGATCCCAGGTGGACACATTGTGCATATGCTCAGTCGGATTGCGGTAACTCTTGGAATCAAAGACAACCGCCGTGCGGATCGCGCGACAGAGACCGAGGGCAGCAGCCAGGCCAGCGGGACCCCCACCGACAATCAAACAATCAAAGAGCGGAGCAGCCATGGTATGAGAAGAGAAAAAGACAGCACTGAGATTGATGGGGTAATATGAATTGCAGGATCAGCTCTGGAGGCGGAACGCCCTTTAAATCTCTTCCATCTTCTCCCCAAAGCCCACCTATGCCCGGTCACCGACATCTCTGTGATTTGAAGCCGGAGACTTTTGGGGCGAAATGTCGCCGAGGCCTTTTGTGAATCCCCTGTGGATCTCTGTCTTTTAGCGCGGGGAGTCTTCCCACGGATGTCGATCCCGGTGTCCTTAGTGCTTACTTTCGTGCCATGGTGAGAGTGGAGTTGACCCACTGCCTAGACTGAAAAGCAAAGAGAGATTAAAAATAGCGAAAGACAGGGGGAAAGTGGACGGGTGGCATGCCTGAGGATTGAAGATTTAAAGAGAGCTTTTGACCGCCTTCCATAAAGGGTAATCTGTTGATACTTCCCATCAATGAAAACGCGTCACAAATTTTTTTCAGAACTCGAAATCATTCAATTGGAGACTACTATGCTTTTAGTAAAATGGTATGTACGTGTCACAGAGTGTAAAGGAAAAGGAGATGTAGTTTATGTGGCACTTGGATGGTAAATGATCGTACGTTAGCTGAAGATACAATGTCGCATTGAGTCTATGGTGAAAATATATATTCTTCCCTCGTACACACTGTGCAGAATATGACTCCAGTGGTCAGGAACTGGTCTGAACGATTCAGATTAAAACTTTATAAATTACTGTATACAATGCCAGAAGGAAGAGATTGCTGATCAGCTCTATCTCATCATCCTCGAAGAAGATTAAAGCCCTCGTTCTCGATCGGAATCGTGACTTCCATCTCAAGTTCGTTTGTTTGGGTTGAACCCGTAACAAGAAGCACCAAGCCACATTGGGAATGTTTGTCTGATTGGCAAACAAGAAATTTAGTGCACACTCAAAATAACAACTACAACACGAGGACACCAAAGTCGAGACTCCAGATTCAGTCCTGTTCCTCCACGGCATTCCCCCAGTTCCCCCGCTCTAGCCGCGCTGCCACAGCCGCCGCCAGCCCTTGGCCCATGGCTAATGCTTTGAACAACGTGCGTTGTCCAAAAGACGCACAATCGCCCCCCGCGTACACTCCATCCAGACTGGTCATGTAAGGGACACGCGCCGAGATGCGAATGGCACCCGATTCGGTTAATTCCAAATTCAACTGACGGGCAAATGGCCCTTGCAGTTGAGATGCCGGACGATGATAGACATGGGACTCAACGATCGAGCTGCCATCCGCAAGGTGAACCACGACCTGAGATGGGGAATCGCTCCCGGGTTGTAAGGACTGGATGGGGGTCGTCTGAATGGCGATACTTGCGTCTGGGGAAATCCGCGTCTTCAGGGCTCGGGCGAGATCCTCATCACCATGGGTGTAAACATGGACCGACGCCGCGAACTGTCGTGCCTGCCACACCGTATGCAGCGCCATCGTCAACTCCGCCAGATCGCCGACCGCCAAAACGGCCAGACAACTGGAGATGAGAGAGCGCGGCTCATCTTCAGCGGGGTGCGTCGATCTATTCTATCTGTCAGTGGTATGAGAACATCCCATGTGCAGAGGACGACTTACATGCGCTGTTGTTCCCAACATGTGTCGTACCCGTCAATATCAGGCAAGATCTCCTCAGCGCCGTCGGCCAGAACTAGGACTTTTGCCGTCCAGACATGACCAACATCGTCCTCCGCTTGAAAGAACCCGTTCGGTAGTCGTTGCACTTGAGTAATCCGTTGATTGTGTACACTGACCTCGGAGCTTTCCTTACCGATCTCTTGTCGAAAGGGGTGGAAGACATCGGGAGTCTTACGACGGGAATGGAGAAGGAGGTCCAGAGCCGGTCGCGTGGAACCCGCGTTCACGTCTGGATCGCGGAGACGGTCATTGGATGCATTGAACAGAATCACACGGTGGTGGGCTTGTCCTAACTCCCACGCCGCATTTGAACCAGCAGGACCACCGCCGATGATCAGCACGTCCGCCGCCGACTGAGAAGAATCACACATAGCGGAAACAGAAGATGGAGAATGATTTGCAAAATACTTCGACGAGTTAGGGAAAGCTTGTCGTTCCCGGTTGGATATATGGTTGTTGCAGTCTGTCTGGCGTAGTGTCCGTCGTCGGTCGCCGATTAAGGGCCGAATGGCCGCTATCGAGCGTCATCAATCATGGCGCGATGGGGTATAACATGGACAAAGTGCTCCCCTATCCATCGTCCGTCAACCTTTCACAACCACCATATATCTCCTCTACGGGAAGAACCACGACCATGGATGCCCCCTTGACCGACGTCGAACGAACCGCGCTCCAAACTAGCCTGGAAGCTTTGAACCGACAGGTGGAAGCAACACGCAATATCCTCCGGAGCAATAGCCAAAAGGCATTGCTTCAGACACTCCATACCGATCAGGAGCTGCCAGACCCCGCCCTGGAAGCCCTGGCCGGCAAGACCATCAATCTTCTGCATGAAACCCAACAACTGCTCGAACCGGGCCATCTGGTCCTTGCAGATCATTTCCTAGGTCGGGCAATACCCTGTGTCGGCCTCCAGAGGAGTCACTAACAGGGACCGAACAGGTTACGTGAGCACCAAATGTCTCTGTGCAGCCGTGGAGCTGAAGCTGGTCGACATCCTCGCCGACGCCGACGAGGCGGGTATGACTGTAGACGAACTAGCTGATGCCAGTGGTGCACACCCAGATCGGCTGCAACAGGTGCTACGAGTCTTGCGCAACGATAATATCTTCGATTACGACGCGGTCTCCCACAGGTACCGCAACAACCGGGTGTCGGCGCTGCTGCACTCGGAGCATTGGACGCAGTGGCACAACTGGGTAGACCTTTATGGAAATGAGTTTTACGACATTGCTCGGGGGATCCCTCGTTCTATCCGGCGCGAGGAGGCGCGATGGGCCGCCCAAATAAATTTTGATACCAATGACGATATGTTCACCTATTTCCAGGCGCAGGGCTGGTTGCCGCGTCTGCACCGGACCCTCGGCGGGGGTGCTATTGCCCAAGCGCCCGGCATCGTTGCCGACTATCCCTGGCACGAGATCGGTTCCCGGACCGTCCTCGATGTCGGCGGCGGCGGCGGTGGATTTCTCGCGTCCCTGCTCCGGGAGTATCCCCAGATGCGAGGGGGGATTCTGGACCTTCCGCGTACCATTGAACATGCGTGCACCCTTTTCCATGAGCCACAAGGACCATACTTTGATCTGCGCGAGCGGGTGCCCCGCGAAAACCTCATTGCGGGAGATTTCCTGAAAGCAGTCCCGGCATTTGAGGTCTATACGATGAAGTGGGTGCTACATGACTGGAAGGATCCGGACGTTCTTACGATTCTGCGCTGTATTCGCGCCTCCTTGATTCCGGGACCCGACAGTCGATTGGTGATTCTCGAATCCAACCTCTCGGATGGTCAGATGGGACGTCTGTCGCGTTACGGCGATATCAATATGATGATGACCGCAAACGGTCAAGAACGATCCGAGGAGCAATGGAGGGCGTTGGCTGCGGCGTCTGGTTGGGAGGTTTCCCGGATCTATCCCATGCGGCGCGCATGGGTTTGTGCTATCGATCTTCGGCCATCCGCCTCAGAGTCCGGGGACCGAAAGCATAGTTGAATTCCTTAGTCCACCTATTAGATATAACTGACATTATCCCTTTAATTCGTCTTATTGCTCCTGGTCTTTCTAACCTTTATACTTGTTTGTAACTTTTATCTCCTCCAGCCGACTGGACGCGTAATCCCGGTCTGTAAAGAAAGATGTCTAGCAACACTATCGCGTCAGATCCCAATGGGGCCGTCGTCATGGGGGATATGGAATACGATGGCCGAGTGATTCTCTACATTATCAAAGGTAAGGTCGCCATCTCTGTCCAGCACGTATCCAATTAACCGGACGGCAGCGGACGAAACCTCCTACATCAACTATATCAAGCCCTTGATCCTGGCCGAAGAAATACAATTCCCGCATGTCCTCTCGGTGATTGACACCCGTGATGAATGGTTTTACAGTATTCATCCGGAGCGGATGGTGCCATCCCTGAAAGACCAAGACCCGGTCACCGGAGAGAAGGTGATCGTCTTTGAGAGCACGGCCTGTCTGCAGTACCTGGTCGATCGCTTCGACACCGACGGCACCTGGAGTGGGCGAACCGTGGCCGAGAAGGGAGCCATTCTATCCTGGACGGCATACCAAACTGCCGCCCTTGGGTAAGGATATCCGGCCTGGGAATAGAAACGCGATGTGTTCTAACCATTCCATGCCACAGACCGACAGCCAAGTACTGGCTATACTTCAAGCGAGGTTATCCCACGCGGGCCAACCCCGTTCAACTCCCTCGGACAATTGAAAAGTAGGTCCTTCTCACTGTTGATGGTCGTTGTGGATACGACTCTGACTACTTGTGATAGACTACACGCAAATACACTCAGACAGTGGGATATCCTGGAGAAGAGGTTGAAGGAACCTGGACAGCAGTACATTGCGCTGAAGGATCGGCCCACATTGGCGGATCTCTCGTACTTTCCCTTTGCTATGCCTTGGATGTTCACCTTCCTGGGCGTGGATATCAAGGATTGGCCGCATATTCAACGCTGGAGCGAAAGGATGCTTAGTCGGCCTGCGGTAGCAAGGGTTCTACAGCGCGCTCCGACTCTCGGACATTGAATAGTATTGTACAACTTGAAATCGATTGTATGTTGCTTGTCTGTTGCAATATCCCTATGGTCCTAGCAACTGTGAAAGATATCTGTAGTGACACAATAATATTGGCTGTTATTTGAGTGTCACTTCCCCTTTAATCGTTTCTACGTTGAACACACCTCAACTGCAAATCCGGGATCGTAATCCACGACTCCAAGTCTCGTTGCCATGTGCTATTCTTGTCCGGGTCCGTTTTCAACCAGCCCAGCTCGTAATGAGCTACGAGATGGGCCAGCAGTGTCCGAATCACCAAATCAGCAACATATCGGCCCATACATTGCCGGGGCCCAAATCCGAATCGCCAGTACTGGTACCGCAGCTCCGTCGCCCGATGTTCCAAGAAGCGATCGGGCCGGTAGCACTGACTGTCTGCACCCCAGAACCCGTTGCGGATGTTGAGCGCATATGTGTCCACGACCAGATTTGTCCCGGCTGGGATGTTATAGCCCCCGATAATACGGTCAGTCGGGGCGGATTGCGGAACGGTGAATGCGGCAAGAGGCTTCAGACGGGCGGATTCAGAGATGCAGGCGGCGAGCAGGGTGGAGGAAGATAGCAGATACGCGTCATGGTCCGTGGAAGACAAAACCTCTTGTCGAACGCGTTCCTGGATGTCCGAATGGGCGGCGAAGAAGACGAGGTTCCAGGAGATTCCGCCGGTGGTGACGTCGAGATTGGCGAAGAGCGCTTCGTCAATGGTCTGGTAGATCTGCTCAAGTGAGGTTGATCCCTCCCTGGCAGCCTCGATCATGAGGACGATGGGCAGTTTACGCTGCTGTTGGCATGCCCGGTCGTAGGCTCGCTGATTGAAGGCCCTCCATCGGCGCTGGAACTCGGCCAGAGCTCGGTTAGTCGCCGTAGGGAGATACTTGGACCATTGCCAACGCACGATTCCGCCCTGAATCATTCGCTTGAAGAGGTCTTCCCGGAGCACACAGAGCTGCTGGAGCTCGGTTCTCATCTCTGCATCACATCCCCCGTAGAAGATCTCGGCGACAACCCAGAAGGGCAGCATCTTCAGGTCCTGAGCCGGGTGGATTCTTTCCTGCCTCAGGTCACCCGAAGCAAGAAGGCGATCGAAATGCTGTCGCGTATGTCGTTGTATGAGCTCCAGGTAGGAGGGCATCTTATCATGCTGGAATGGGATTTCTGTGACGGCGCGAAGAGTCCGCCATCGTTCGCGGCTCACTAGTCCCACGCATTGACCCAGGAGCTCACTCATGAGATAGCCGGAGTTGTTGTTCTCGGCCTTGTAGTGTTTGTTGGAATCCCTGAAAACCGCCTGCAGATGGCTCGGCTGTGTGAGGACCCTGTCCCTCGTTAATATCATGATGGATGAGACGAGTTGGACACCACTTACACCTCGGACTTCATGCCCGACCAAATGCGATAAATCTGTCCATGTTCTTTTTCCCAGAGGTCGCGGTTCTCAATGCCTTGGAGGAATTTCGCCACATCGCCTTGTCCATTGGGCCATTTGTATGGGCATGTCGGCAGAGTGCGACTGCCGTCCACCGAGAAGATCGGAAAGCGTGAACGGAGGTATCGCTGGCTATGATTAGAACGAAGATGGCTTGAGCTTCTGGATTACATACGTCAAGAATAGTAGACAAGATCTCGATAGTAATCCGTCTTGTAAACGGAGACGAGATTCCAACGATAACCACCACTGCCACGAGGATCCACAGCATCTTTCCATCTAGAGAGAAGCAATCCATTCTGATGATGGAAGGTGTCTATACTGAATTGGGGCTTTGCGACTGCAGACCATGCGCGTATAATATTGCCACATCCATAATCTGACTGGTGCAGCTGAGGGCTCTGCCGGCAACCGTGAGAGCATCGGTCTCCGTTGGGCAATATTGCCATGGGCAGCATTACGGGCAACGCCACGGATATCCTTGACCAAGAGCATATAATGCACCCCACTGAAAGGCTTCATGGCCATGACCAATACACATAGTCTCACCATGGCTATGGACAAAAAGGGTGATCTTGAGTGGATGCCACCGCGGCCTGAGCCAGTCCATTGGCGCAACCGTCAACGAAGTCTTACCTACTCCGTGACTCTGACGCTTGTCGCTCTAATCTTAACATTTACTCTACGCCCTGAAGCCTTGTCCTCCTTTCTATTGAGAAAGAATCTACAGAAATCTCCCTTGGAGCAGGTGCTGACTCGGGTGCCGCTGACTGGTATGTTCTCGACGCCATTATGGGAGTTGGATTCTGACCATTGTCTTAGACGGACATAATGACTTTGCGATTTGGACACGTGCTTTCTACCAGAATCATATATACCAAGCCAATTTTACCGACCATGATGAGCTTTACGGGCAGGTTGATTTTCCCCGACTGCGGAAGGGCAGGTTGGGGGCGCAGTTTTGGAGTGTCTACGTCGAATGGTAAGACCAAGACAATAGGGACATGTAGCAGTGCTAATAGACTCCATCCAGTGCACGCAATCCCAATGAACCTGGAACTGAGTATGAGATTGTGCGGGACACCTTCCAGCAGATTGACCTCGTGCACCGGATGATCAACCACTTTCCGGATTTTCTCGTCCCGGCATCGTCGGTCGCCGATGTCCACCACAACTTCTACCACTCCCCAGGGCGCATCTCTAGTCTCCTGGGCATTGAAGGCTTACATCAGATCGGCGGCAGCGCTAGTGTCCTGCGCATGTACCACGAGCTCGGGGTGCGGTATGCGTCCCTCACGCATACTTGTCACAACGAATATGCCGACAGCGAAGCTCCGGCGGAGCCCCGGCATAGGGGACTCTCCGCCGCTGGCGAGACAATCATCGCGGAGATGAATCGAGTGGGAATGATGGTAGATCTCTCCCACACGAGTCTGGCCACTCAACGTGCCGTCTTCAACGTGACTCGGGCACCGGTCATGTATTCACACTCTTCGGCGTACGCCCTTTGCCCACACTCTCGGAACGTGCCCGATGATCTTCTCCAAGTGCTCAAGGAGAATGATGGACTTATCATGATTAGTCTCTATCCCGAGTACACCAACTGCCAGGATGCAGACGCCGCCTCTCTCGCAGATGTGGCCGATCACATCCAGTACGTCGGCAACTTGATCGGGTACCGCCACGTCGGATTGGGAAGCGACTTTGATGGAATGTCACATGGACCAAAAGGACTAGAGGATGTATCCAAGTATCCGGATCTGATTCAGGAGCTACTGGACCGGGGGGTCAGCGTCGATGATTTGGTCGGAGTAACGGGCGGCAATGTGCTTCGCGTTTTGGGCGTTGTTGAACGTGTCGCTAGGAGTCTGGAAGACACGTTGCCGCTGGAAGATGATATCAAACCCTTCTTTGAGTAGATATGAGCCTATAGATACGGACTAATGAACTCGTTTGATTTTAAATCCATCTTACTCTGTTGTGAAGCGTACAGAATCTCATGAAACCAAGAGTTGTCCCATGATAGATCTGGTTTAGACTACAGTAACAGTTTGATAATGAGAGAGCTAAGTGTCTACTGAAAGCGTAGCTTTTGTAACCGGAAAACAGTGGAATCAATGTGGTAATTACTCAAAGGATACACCTGTAACTATTGATGAACGGTATAAACAAAGAACACTATCCAATGGACAACTGCAACAGAACATTCTAATCATAATATATATCACTGAATATCAGAGAGAGGAGTTCCAAATACCACATCCGGTTTCAACACCTTGACTGGCCCAGTCTCCGATGGATGAGCCAGTGTTTGCCGGATCATATCATACGGCACATTCTGCACCAAGAGAGAAAGGGCGAGCGGAATCCGTGCCTGAAGAAGCTGTATATTCTCTTGCGTAAAGCAATCGGTATCGTACTCCAATCTCAACAGCAGCCGGTCCTCGGATAGAGCGCTGAACTCGCACAGGAGCCGGAATTTGGCTCCCTCGGCGTACGTGTAGCAGGTCCGGAGTCCCGGGACAGAGAGCTCCAGCCCATTGGAATGGCTCTGACTGTGGAAGGTGACCACGACATCGAACAGAGGGTGATCTGGAGGTGTGGTGGGCACCTGAAGATGCTCGAGGAGCTGATCCCAGTGGATGGCGTGGCCCACGGATGATCGGACGGACCGTTGCACGGTGTCGAGATATGATACCTTCTCGTTATTATGTGTCTCCTCGCCGAAGCTGATGCGAACTGGTAAGGGCTCAAGGAATAGACCGACAACATCTAGATCTTCTTGGGATTTGCGGTTGATGTATGGAATTCCCAAGACGATGTCGGTCTCTGTTGGCATCGGCACGGACGGATCATCGAGGCAGAGCGCGATCGTGGCAAGCGACAATTGCTGAGCGGTGATGGATGACTGGCGAAGGAAGTGTCGCATACTCTGGTAGGTCGTCGGAGGGATTTCACAGAGTGCAGACCGGCCACGATAACCGCGTCGATAGCCACCATGCCCTAACAGATGCGTAGTGCCCGGGAGTTGACCAAGGCAATCGGACCAGAAGTCGAGATCGCAGGATGTAGGCTTTTCGTGCCAGAGGGTGCTATTCATATACGTGTGTGGAATACTCGGCAGACTACCTCCCTGATAATGCGAGGAAATCTCACGAAGGAGGATTTGTAAGGTGGTCAAGTCGGCCACAATGTGGCTGATGGTGAGAATGAAGTAGGAATCTGACACGACGGCGCGGATGGGAGCAGACCGTGAGAGAGAGAAGGGCCGATTGACTTCTACCCAGGGGTTCACAGTCTTGACTGCCTGCACTCGAGGTGCCAACGGGCTGTACTGGCGCACTACACGCCCTGTTGCCCGACTGAAGCTATACCGAGAGCGCAGGACGCGATGCCGGGCCATAACCTCATTACAAGCCTGGACTAGTCGCGCACGATCCACCAGACAATCATCAATCTTGGCCATGAAGTTCACGTTGAAGCTGGAGGTACTCTCGTTGATTTGGTACTTATGCCACCATTCTCTCTCAATCGGAGCGATGGCTGATTCTCCCAGACCCATTGGATCAGGCGTTACCAGCTGTTGCAATCCCAGCCCGCTGTCAATGGCGGCGGCAAGGTGATCGATGCGATCATGCTGGGCGACTACATAGAGAGGAACCTGTCGATTGACCCCTTGGCTGATCCGAGTTGCCAACAATAACTGCAGAAGCGAATGGCCTCCGAGCTCCCGGAAGCTGGAATGCGTATGCAGTGCGACATCTTTGCCCAGTTGGAGGATATCACGGAACGCGTCGCCGACCAGCTTTTCCATTGGACTGGTCAACGTCCGGCCGGTTGAGGCAGGTGCCTGTGCGCTGAGTTTCGCAATCGCTTGGTAGTCTCGCTTGCCGGCCTTGGTGGTGGGAAACTCATCCAGGGCCAATATCTTGCGTGGTGTCGCATAAGGGGGTAAGACCTGGGCTACCCGCATCGAGAATGCATCCACATCGGTCGATGCAGGAAGAATAGCGGCGATGAGATGGTTCCCCTGCCGAGTGAGTGCGACCGCAGTGACTGCTGGGAAGGCTCGTATCATGCGCGTCTCCAAGTCATCCAAGTCGAGGCGGAAGCCGCGCAGTTTGATCTGGCGATCAGTTCGTCCCAGACAGACGACTTCCCCGTCTTCTGACCAGTACCCTCGATCTCCGGTTTTATACATACGCTCCCCAATGCGGATGATCGGATCGGCCACGAACCTTTGGGCGGTTTGCTCGGGCATGCCAATGTAATGGCGTGCCACTTGGACTCCTGCAATGTAGATCTCGCCAATGACACCCGGCGGGACTAACTCCTGATGTTGATTCATGATGTAGATGCGAGTGGAGGGATTCGGGGGCCCAATGGTCACCCTCTGCCTGGGATGCAACTGTTTGATAGTCGCGCCGCAGGTCCCTTCTGTAGGGCCGTACATATTGTAGAGCGTCTTTTGTTCAGACCATCGGTCACAGACATCCTGCGTGACAGGTTCCCCGACGAGGTAAACCTAAGGTAAATGAGTGTCAGTGAACTGAACAATATTGGAGGGAGTAAGCTTCGGTACTCACCGTACTGAGCCGCTCAAAGTCAGCCGGGTTGAGGACACGCGCCATGGATGGAGTGAGAATAGTCGAATCCACGTCGCTCAAGTGTGCGAACGGATCATCCCCACTTTGAAGAACCAGAGTTGCGCCGTAGCTGAGCGCTGAGAAGATCTCGTGGATGCTGCCATCGAAGGCCACGGACATGATCTGAGCGACCCGGCGGCCAGGTTGTGCAAACAGCCGAACTTCGAGGTCACGCTGGAAGGCAACTAGTCCCTGATGAAGACACATCACGCCCTTGGGCTTGCCAGTTGACCCCGACGTAAAGCATAGGTAAGCATCGGTTTGTGGCCGGGGCGAGTCACGATGGGTGATCGGGACATCGTCATCCTTCACTAGGTCTTCCACCACCAGGAGACGATCGCAATCGGTCGGGCAAAAGGATTGGTCGGACAATGAAGGGACCAGGAACAGACGCGATCCAGAGGCCGAGAAGATGGTTTCGCGGGCCTCTTGAGGCAAGGCCTTGTCCAGAGCACAGTAGACACCTCCTGCCTTTAAGATGCCCATGATCCCAATAATCCAATTAACTGACCGATCTGCATGGAGACAGACCACTTCTCCATCCTGGATATAACCCCTCAGTGTAGCGGCAACGCGACCCGCGTGAGTATCGAGCTCCTGGTATGTAAGGTGGCAGTTGCCCTTTTGAACCGCAACGTCCATCGGGTTACGAGATGCCGCGGACTCGAATAGCGTCACCAAATCTTCTTTAATGGCGACGGTTGTGGTCAGGGAGGAGCTACAATTGCCGAAGCCCATCAGGGTTTGAAGATCGACACATCCCAAGAGCCCCTGAAGGCATTCATCTAATGGTCGGTGTGGTCGAAGGAGGAGCTGCAGCGCCCTTTGGAAACACTTCCCAAGACGAATGATATCCGTCCGACTGTATTGACCGGTGTGGTAGACAAAGCGAGCTGCGTCATCGGTTAGGATATTGATGCTCAGTGGAACATCGGTGGTCTGGCGTGTATATGGGGGCTCTAATGGGGACACGCCGTCTTTGCATTCAGGCCCTGGCACTTGCATGGCCATAGCAGAGGAGAAGTTCCTCGTGTAGCCATTATCTGGTGTGGTCCATTGGTACTCAGCCAGCTCCACCATCCGAGAGAACAAATTCTTGAGAAAGTCTTGCGCCAACTGTTGCCGATCCAGAGTGAGACAGAGGGGGAGTGTATTAACCAGAGGTCCAACCACTTCATCGACTCCCTCCAAGGGAAGATTCCGACCAGCCAAGACGGCACCAAACACCACCGAGGCTGAATCCGCATACAGACTGAGGACTAATGACCAGGCCGCGTAGTAACAAGTGGAGAGAGTCACCCCTAACCGTTTGGCCACACAGTGCAGTTGTGTGGTGGAGACACTGGGTGCCACGTAGACTTCCTCACTTTCAGTGATTGCTGAAGACGTTCCTGCTTGTGTAGGGGCTGGAAGGAGGAGCTCCCCCTGGGCTTGGTCAAGCTGGGCTGCGTGGCCTGCCCAATACTCATCGCCTTCACTCTTATGTTCCTGACGCCATATGCGAATCCGCTTCTCGACGTCGGAAAACGATGGACCGGACACAATCGGTAGGCCCGCAATGGCACGGCGGACTTTGCAAAATAGCAGCATAGCGGAATAGCCATCGACCAGCGCATGGTGGACAGCCCAGATCACCGTGCTTTGACTGCTAGCAGGAGGGGATCGCTTCCAGTGGACTACTTTGAAGGACGACGATACTGACTTGAGCCAAAGGGTTTGTAGTTGCTCGCGATACTCCGCTTCCGTCTCCACCGTTACTTCTGTCCAAGTGAAGTATTCTTGGTTCCGGGATGATCCATCAAGAAGGGAGGAATGAAATATCGGCTCGCCTTCGATGACTGTCTTCCACGCCTTTTCAAGGATGGGAATCACGTCAGTTTGGTAAGTCTCGTAGTGATATATGATATTGGTTCCCGGGCTTTTGAGGGAGCCGTGCAAGAGGGACGCTTGCATTTCGCTTAGGCTCTCTGCAACATATTGGGTTAGGACGCTTCCTTGTGTCAGATAATCGTCCTCGGCTGCAGTGGATACATTGCTGGAGATTGGCGTGGCTACCCGTGGGGAGCCTCCAGTTGAGGAGGAGGGGTTTGATAGATCGTCACTGTCATCGGATGGGTCTGGGATAGGAATAAGATTGGACGATGAGGACAGCAAATCAGGGAATAGAGCTCTGAGGTTTGTGGAGGATAGGATAGAAGCTATTGACAGCGAGACCCCTAGGCTTTTGCATCGGGAGACAAACTCCACGGCGCTGAGAGAATTGCCACCATTCTGCACGAAACCAGAATTGAGATCTAGCTCGGCCGTATCAATCTCTAATACAGTAGCTAACTGCTGCACCAGCAATTGCGAAGAAGGATTCATTGTTGTTCGTGATGGATATCCGATATTGATGGGAGCGTGACAGGTTACAATCCGCTGCCATATATATGAAATAGCGCTCAGGAACATGGACATACCACAATCTCACCTCATAGCCACCCTTCGGCCATCCCGATAGAGGCATAGAGATGTGCAGTTCGGTAGCCGAGTATAGGCCTACTACCGGCTAAGCGCCTAGGGGAAGAGCCGAAAGGATCGCCGTGGACCGGGAGAATTAGGGCTTTGCTCAATAAAGACGTCCGTGGCTGTGCCCCGGGAGCTTTAATGTTCCCAAATGATACTTCCTCGGTAGGCTGGGCTAGTAATAAGTAGGGGTACTGCTTCAGGGTATAAGGGAAGTCTTGCTAGGAGGCTCTCCGTTGATCTTAGGGATAGCCATTAGATTCACCCTGGTTAACGAGTATGCTTTCTATCAGCTTGGGAATCATGTTCAAGCCAATGGAAGGCAAAGTACGGCAATGATTGTTCCTATCCTTATCAAACCTTCGAATCAAGCCCTACTATGTAATCTGACTCCCATTTCTTGTCAGTAGAATGCATGCCCAGGTTTGCAAGTACAGGTAGCAGAGCACATAAGACAGGATTTGATGCATTGTACACCATTTCATACAAAGAGAGGCTCTTGTGCGAAATATTAGTTGGGCAATGAGACCAGGAGTTACTGAGAGGGCGAGCGTAGCTGATGCTTTCACATTGGTGGTGACATGTTACTGGTGTCTGTTTGGCCTCTCAGTCTAGCATTTAAGTGATTAGTTAACTTTTAGCAGTAGGTTACGTAGTCAGATTATGGAGTCATATTGACATATAATAGAGGTGAGACTTCCTGAGAGAGTCCAGTGTGCATGTATAAGAAATATTCACATTCTCTGTTCTATGTTGTAAAGCCGTGTTCTCCTATAGAGACAACATTCTAAACCTTGGTTTCAATAACTTCTCGACTCTCACGGCTGAGGGACCTGTCACTGTCCTCCGTGGAATCTTTGTTGACGCCCAATTTCGCAGCCTCCTCGACCGTAAACGTTCCGTAGGTATCGTCCCGGTCAATCTCTCCAATACCTGGTGGTGGAAAGCACTTATTAACAAGAGTGTGGATGGCCATAGAAGACAGCAGCCCATATGGGAACCCGAGCGCATAAAGATGATCAGCGCCAACAGACACCTCAATGGCTGGATTGATACTGTGCATGAATCCAGGAAGCAGAGGAACCCATCCGACAAGCCAAGGCAGGACACCCCGCCAGTTGAAGCCCATGGTGTAGAAATAGATTCCCTCCGGCCGGGCGTGGTATAGATCGGAGAGCTTAAGCCGTCTTTGCCGGATAAACCAGTAGTCGCTGATATGGATCCCACAGAACGGGGCCATGAAGATCGAAAACGACGAGATCACACTGACAAAGGTGGTTGCCGAGGCCAGCAGCTCCCAAGGACACAGTGCCATCCCGAGAATGAGTCCAACGTAACAACCACGTCGGATGTTGATGTACTTGGGGAGCAGACCGGAGAGGTCCATGCCCACCGAATATCCTGCAAAAGGGTTAACCCAGCTTTTCACTGACTTGCTAGGGTACGACTTGCCGTTATCCACCACATTTAATGCCAGTTGCGAGCTCACCAGGCCGATTCCAGCAAATACAGCAGCCGCGCGCGAGGTGGAGCTGTAGTCTCTCTGTAACCACATGGCGAGGATGGTAGGAGGATTCCAAAGTGCCTCACCATAGATTGCCTGAGTTGCAGAACTCGTCAAACAGCCAAACAGGGGCATGATGGAACCAATGATGATGAATGTGAACCATTGGCCGAAGACCTGATCACTCGGCTTTCTAGCAAATCGAGAGAAGTCCATCTGGCTCGCTGAATCGAGGTCAGAAACATATTTTAAAATTAAGAAATATACGAAAGGTGACCTACTCAGAGCGATGGAAAGAGTTCCGACCACCGTAGTGATACCTTGCATGATTCCAAATCCCAAGGACTCGCTGGTCTGAAGTTGCGACGGTTGATGAATTAAATCTCCTGCGCCGTGAGCGTGCGACAAGGACCAGATCATAATGCCTAGCAAGGCTGCAAAGGATACAATATTCATTCCAATCATCAACTTCTCGCTCCTTTCGGGTCGGCGATAAAGGACGGGAATCGAAATGATGTTAAAGATGGCCCACCCGATAATCTGCTGAGTTGTGACATGCGCGGATGCGGGCAAAGTATTCGACATTCGAAAGAAGGTAGGAAAAATCCCAGAGAGAATTGCAGTCACGCAAAGGCCACCAGTGTAGGACTGAAATGCGAATCCGACGACTGTGAGCCCAATACGCAATAGAGTTGGGAAGAAGGCGCCCTAGAGAATCACATCCATGTTAGACTGTCTCGGTTCGGTTCGAGACACAAGGACAAGGCTTTCAATCACTTACAAAGACTCCCCAGATGGCTCGAGAATACACTGGAAACCCGATATGCCACTCGGCCCCAATGTATCCGATCAGAATCGCAACGATAGCCGCGATTGTCCTTCCCAGAACCACCGCAACCATGGTCTGCCATACCGACAACGACGACGCCACGAGCGACCCTCCCAGTTGCCAATTAGTCAGACTGAGCTGCCAGACCGACCACCATCCAATAAACGTCATGGTGGACCAGGTACGCCGGCTTGGTGGGAGGGGGCGAATATCATCGTTGATCCATACCGACACCGCTGTCTGGCCTTGAGGGGATAGTTTCACTGCTTCGTGAAGGTGTTCCAACCTCGTGCCGTACCGGATCACGGTGGCCATCTTTGTGTATAGCTCACCTGTAAAATGAACAAAGAGTTGATGTCCTGAGGAGGTGACGAAGCTAAGAAAAATGGAGAGAAAATGTTCCTAGGGCTGAGTGGAGAATCCCTCCAGATGCCTCCCGGTGGCCGACAGCCTCGCTCGGTGTCCAGATTCCATATAACCACCCACGCCCCATAAACAGTTCCATACCACGAGATTGTGAGGGCAATTGATTAACTATCATTCATTATAGCTACGTGAGACCTAGCCACTGACTATGTCAAAGCGAATCCGCCTAGGGATCGTCGGCCTTTCGGCTGACCCCAGTCATTGCACCAACTACATTCACAAGATTCCCTTGACAGCAACACCATTGAAAGAAAAATATGAGATTATGGCAGTATCGATGTCATCCCCAGAAAAGGCCGAGGCAGCAGCCATTGCGCATGGCCTACCGAAAGAGAGAGGATATCATAGTGTGGAATCACTAGCCAAAGATCCTGATGTGGACCTGGTCGTCGTCTCGGTCAAAGTTCCTCGCCGCGCGGAGTTGGCTATGGCTGCTATCGAGGCCGGTAAAGATGTCTATGTTGAATGGCCATTTGCCTCGAATTTGATCGAGGCCGAAGCATTGGCACAGCGTGCGCGCGAACAGCAAGTGAAGAGCATGGTAGGCTTGCCGACGAGGCTGGCACCACAGGTCTTGAAGGTAAGGTCGATTCGTCTATAGTCTGTACGGAAACCTCTAATAACGCCCCTGCACTAGATGAAAGAGATTCTTCAGTCCGGATCCCTGGGACGCATCCTGGCAACCAATCTACTCGTGACAGACGACCTGTTTCTGAAATTCCATGCCGACAAAAGACATTCTCACGATAAGACGAATGGTACGTGATGAAGCCCCAAGCTACGCACCTGCAACGGACAGTTAACACCTCTACTTATAGGAGCGAATATTGTCACAATTGCCGGTGGCCACTTACTCGATGCCATGGCCTTCCTCCTAGGCGAGTTCACCACCCTCCATGCACACACCAGCATGTTGTTCCCCAAGCCGGTCTTGTGCGATACCCACGGCAACCTCAAAACCGGTCAGTTTAATGATTCTCCCGATACCTTCACTCTGCACGGTAAGATTGGAGATTTTGAGGTTCCGGTCTCGGTGTGCATGTATTCACATCCCCCGACTACCCCAAACCTCTTTCAATGGATTATCACCGGTGAGAAAGGATCATTGAAGATGGAGGGACCAAGTTTGATGATTCACGCCATCCCTCCAAAGCTAATGATGACTTCCTTTGGTTCGGAGACTGTCTGCTGGGAGGAGATCTCCCTAGAGAAAACCATAGTCTCAGGGGCAGAATATCAGGCTTGGCTGGACAACGACACAGAGCGGATCGTAACTCTCGATGAAGCTGTGGTTCGGTATCGCATGGTGGACGCCATCTTTAGAAGCGCCGAGTCCGGACAGTGCACATCATACCGCTACGACTAGATAGTCATAAGAGCAATCCCAACTATTGAACGCCGGTAATGCTATCTAGTAACCTAGGTTGTCGTGTCCATAGAGTTAATTATTGTTTGACGAAGAATTGTTCATTTTTTCCAAAGAACGAATGAGAGTCAAGGGCATGTGAACATCTGCGCAAATCAACCAACTCTCTATTAGTGATAGTATTCCATCTAAAGGGGCAAATATCTCTGTGTCATTATGGGAAATGGATGAAAAGTCTTAAAATATAATAGTAGTTTAGTTACACTCTTCCAACTGCTCCACAGGTCGCATATCTATGGCGGAAGGCCAGGCACCCGGGAGTTGAGTGATACTGAATACCTTCCAGCCTGTACAGGCTGCTAACTGTCTCCACTGCGTCTCGGTGCGCTCCTGGCCATGCTCCGCAGTCACCATGACATTGATATCTCCTAACCGAGACATGCGCCCCCATCGGCCGTCAGCCAGCACCGACTCAAGTACGATGAGGCGACTGACAGGACTCTTGATAATGCTCCGGCGGATGTTCCGTAGAATCTGACATGCCTGCTCATCGTTCCAATCATGCAAACACCAGCGCATCACATATGCTTCGGACGGGATAACCTCCTGAAGAAAGTCTCCCGCAATGACCCGTTCTGGAGGGATGCGCAAGGCCACATCAGCGTACTTGCTGGACGGGTGGTGAAATGCTTCCTGGAGAAAAGGAAGGACCCGAGGGGTATCCATAATTCCACCCTGGAGGGTGGGAATCGCACGAAGGAGCCCGGCTATCAACGAGCCATCTCCACCACCCAGATCGAACAACGTGTGATTAGACAGTTCAGCCCATGGGTAGCCGGTGATCATGCCGGGGGTCTGAGCGATAGCAGCAGCCCCCATGCATTCTCGCAACTGCACCATGGTACCATTACGCTCAAGGTAGCTAAACATACTTTCATCTGTGTCGTAATGAACCTGTGCTGGAGAGCCTGGCAGTTTCGCTTCAGTATGGCTATTACTGTCAGAAATGCATACGAAGGAGAGACTTACGGGTTACACCATCCGCCATGGCGCGAGGAAGCCCCTGGGCCATCTGATAAAATTGCTTGCTGCACACACTCGCCCACCGATGCCATTGAGTCCAATGATCCTGCTTCAGCATTTCGGAGGCTCCATTGTTTCGAACAGAGTCGGTCTCCGCGTCGTAGGAGAAAACGCCATTATTGTACAATAAGCGGAGGACCTGACGCAACCGGTCGCGTCTGGCGCCACTCGAAATGGATAATTGCTCGAAGGTCTGAGGACCGGATTCCAGATAGTCCGGAATGCGTAGTTCTACTACCGCTGCTAGACATTGTGTGTGCTGGTAACCTAGAATAGTCTGTTAGAAACTTCATACTTCTCGGGTGAGCTGAAACGCACCGAATAGGTGATCGACAAGGGCTAGATACGCTGGCTCAAGCAACTGGGTAACTTCTGAAGCTAGGTCAACTACACGACTGGCCACTGCTGTGAGTGCTGGATCATTGTTTGGATCTGCTCGTCGGAGTGATGCGAAGGCTGCCGCCGCATTCGGTCGCTTGGATTCTTCCACGACAGCTCGCAGGGCGGTCTCGAGTTGCAACAATGATTCCATTATTGTCGAAATACTGAATTCAATCAAAAAGAGCAGATTAATGGCTTTTAGCTGAGTAATTGAAGCATTGGCGATAGGAAACGGGGGCGAATAGCCTCTTGAGTTACTTCCGGGCTCCGCACTAACCAACTCCGGCCACCGAAGCTCCGTGCAATTAACCCTAATGTAATCATTTATCTCGCACTGGCAAGCAGGGAACTCCACGAATACAATTAATTCAAGTCAAAGAACACCATGGAGTCTGACAGTGAAACAGCACCACTTCTCTCCGAACGCGTATCGACGGACAACCCACCTATACACAACGAGGCCCCCTCAGAGCACCATGTTACGGCATCCCAATTTCTCCCCGTCTCGTTGCTGGCTTCGCTGGGGATGGCGGCAACAGTGGCTACAACTATATATGCTTATGCAGACCTACTTTGCACTGACCCCACTGCCTGTGAAGACACCGAGCAAAGCGCTTACGCCGCAGTTGTTGCCATAGCAAACGGCATCGCTCATACCGTAGCCATTCTCATTCTGGGACCTTTACAACATTTGGTGAGCAAGTACCTCAAGGCTGGACTCTTTATGTGGATTATCTGCAGGGCGGCGAGCGTAGTATGTCTGGTTATCGGAGGTGATTGCCCTAGACATAATTGACAATCATGAAGTGCGGCTGACTATATGAAACAGTCGCCTTCCGGAGTGTGCCGATTGCAGTATCGGGTCGTGTCTTTGAAGGACTGGCATCGGACAATTTGTTGCACTTCAATCTGAATACTATTTATGTGTCTGTAGCTTCCCCCACATGCAAGGAAGCCTCGCGTCCGATTGCAGCATCACTAGCGCTCTATATGCTGGGTACTGCCGTGGCACCTATTGCAGTAACAGTTTTCAGAAGCTATACGGCGAGCTTCACGACAGCGTTGGTCATCTTCGCTATCACGATGGGCTACCTGGTCATCTTTGTGCGTCAGCCCGTTCGTCATGGTACTTGCAGTTTGTCGAATGAATCTGCTCAACCAGGGTGGCATAAATCTCCGCTAGGACTTTTGCTTTCGCCTCTACGGCCGTTCTATACTAATCGAACAGTCATACCTTACGGACTGTCGCTTCTATTATATACCGCGGTACAAGGACATTTATTTCCAGTGATTATGGTCTTTGCCTCCATTAGATTTCACTTCGGTACTTTCGAGAACGGTCTGATCGTTTCCACAGCCGCCATTTGTGCCGCACTCCAGATTTCCCTCCAGGTTTATGTAGTTCCGAGGCTGGTGCAACTCGGTCATCGGCTTGGATGGGTGGCTCAAGATCCCTCGAGGGTGCGGCATCAGGATCGCAATGCCGTAGTCGGCGCACTTGTGTTGCAAATGGTTGCCCTGTCAGCAATTACCCAAGTCCGCAGCCCCCTTCAGCTGTATCTAGCAGTTGCTCTTTCGTCCGCTGGGCTGGCAGTCCCGGCTTTCTTCAAGGCCCACTTTGTCTCGTTCATGCCGGACGCACCACAGGCTATATCTGCGCTGACCTTCATGGAAAGTGTGGGAGGACTGGTATCCCCTTTCGTCCTGGGGGCGTGGCAGGCGGTTATTCCCGGGGCGTCAGTATTCCTTCTGGCAGTGGCACTATTAGGAACTACTCTGGGTCTGTTTTTGGTGGCGGGCCTCATTCATTCTTCCGGTCGGGTTTGAGCGAGTTGTTTCCACTATTGTTCTATAGTTCGTAACGGGATAGACGAACAGTGCATATTGGATTGCTTGTTCTTCTTGAGCGCGTTGTCCAAATGTCAACCGGTTTACTATATATCCATGCTCTCGAGACCAGGCAAAAACGAACATTGGCATAGCTACCATTAATGTCGCGTTGCTGCTCCTGGGCCAAACAACACTTGAATCGTCCAGACCATGTGCTCTCCGGAGCTATTGAACTGTTCCTTGGACATTGTTGTCTTCCTCACCGTACAATGTACCCGAGTTGGTTATTATGCCGTTCATTGGAGGGGAGAGCTGCAACGAATCCCTCTTGCCCACTGTAATGTTATGTGGGGATCCATGCGTCGAATAAATGCACTCAATCTAAAGTTTCTCTATAAAGTGCGAGGATCGCCATCACTGCATATCTATAAGTCCGAAAGAGACAATTGTCAAACTTTGACGTTCTTAATTATTGTTCCTCTCAAACCCCTACAAGGGGGATCAGAATGACTAAAAGTGAGCGAGAGGAAACGAGATAAGACAAGGAGGGCTGTAATTTGTGGATGGATGTAAGTAATGGTCTGCCATTAGCCTAAATTGCCATTGGCTTCACGGGGGCAAATATACTTTTCGATTTGCGCTGCCGGCATGAAGTACAGGTCGAGGTACCCTTTATGCCTTAAGTCTTAGAGAGGGCGGCTCTGTTGGCCTTTAAGTTAGGCGAAGTATATGAATCTAAGCTAACAGCTTCAGACATCTAAGAATTAAAGGGCTACAATATGTACAAATCTATTTATCCACATCAACACCGTTGGTCACGGAGCCGAACACCTCCAGGGCGTGACCGAGATAATCCTGAGTCCCCTTGAGGCGAGGAGTCATGTCACTTCCCAAAGGCAACAGCTTCTCCGCCTGGTGCCCCTCGCCCACACCTTCACCAACCACAACCTGATAGAGGGCTTGCATGGCCTTGTCTTTGTCGCCGTTGGGCTTGATCTTCCCACCCAGCAGAAGCCCTTGCACCTGTTCGGTGAAGGTACCCTTGTAGTCGTCAGGCAGAGGAGTCTTGCCCAGCACCACAGAGTTGAGCATGTTAGTATTGAAAGTTCCCAGGACGACGGTCAGGGTACGGATGTTAAAAGGAGCAACCTCCTTAGCGAGGATCTTGGTGAGGGCTATAATGTCACTGTCAGCTACTTGCAAGATCCAGGAAGAGAAGGTACGCTATTGTAAAATCAGAAATACCGTCCAGACCAGCCTTGGCACCTCCGTAGACTCCCATCGTGGGAATTCCATCGAGGGAAGCGCCACTGCTCATGTTGACAATTACACCTGATCGGCGTTGACGCATGTGAGGGAGAACCGCACGGATAAGGCGCAGGGGGCCAAAGTACATCGCCTCCATCTGGGCGCGAATCTCCTCCTCGGTACTGGTCTCAATGGGTGCGTAGATAGAACCCCCGGCGTTGTTCACAAGAATGTCGATCTGTTCTCCGCCCTTCTCAAGCTCAGTAATCACATTGCCGCTCTGGGGGCTGTCAACCTCGAGCTGGACCCATTTGCCCCCCTTTCCCTCGATTTCTGCAACTAGATCGGGGGTACGGGAAGGGTTGCGTGAAGTGGCGATGACCTTATGGCCACCAGCCTGAGCGGCGCGAGTTAAGGAGAGGCCAAAGCCGGAGGAGCAGCCGGTGATGAGCCAGGTGAGTTTATGGGAGCCCATGATGAATGTGGAAAATCGATTGTCGTTGATTGTATGACCGTAATCGTCCCAAAGGATAAATAGGCTGAATTTATAAGGGAAGCTATAACGGAGATAGTGGACTTTATCGGCGGAGTAACGGGTGGAAGGTCATAACTCCGTCGACAGGGATTCTCTCCTTTACCAACATGGAGTGTCTGGTTGGATGCCCTAAGTATTAATTCATAGCATGGGGACCGACGTATTCAGACAGAGATCCCTTGTGCACCATCATTATCATGATTACCTTCATCCCCCAGGCTGACCTTGAGGGCCTTTATCAGCGGTCGCATTAGCTATTTCTTTGGCTGGACCATCTCCAAAGCTGTCGTGGCCAATGATAACATCCTTGGAGTCATCTCGAGGTCTGCTGTGAACCAGGGCTCGAATTGTAGCTCTATCACTGTTCTAGACTCTCGCTGATAGAACGCGTTGTAGAGCCGTGCTCTTTAGGTCAAAATGAATCCCGGGAGGTAACATACGTGGAGGCGCACGGCACTGGTAGGTGATATGCATTACGAATACCTCGATGGCACAACAGGGGTTGAGGCATCACTAGGAACGCAAGTCAGGGATCTAATTGAGTACAAAAGCCTCAGGTTAGCTCTGGCTAGTCCTGGAAAGAAAGAAAATATTCTATTAAGACCTACCAGAGATAATATTGGACACACAGGACCTGCCTCGGACGCTGAAGGGGTCAACCAAAACCCTATTGATGATGCAGAAGAGAACCATTCCCAAGCAGGCGAGCTTTAGGATACTGAATCCGAGGATCAAGGCATCAGACCAAGTTGTGGTGCCACAACATACACAGCCCTGGACAGCTGGACAGATGTTTGCTTTGGTGAATAACTACGGTTCAGCTGGTAGAATCGCCGGGATTGTCGTACAAGATTATCAAATATCCCCTGTAGCACCACAATCTCCTGCTGCGGCCGTTTAACCCATTGTTCTGTCTGCCAAGTCTGCAAGTAGCTTACATTGGCGCCTTGGCCGGTCTAATGCCAGTCGCTGACACCAGGAAGTCTTGGCAACATGATGATAATATGAAAGGTAGGCAACAGAGAAAGAAAAGAATGAAAAGGGAGACTCAATATGAGAATACGGTCACCTGTGGCCTAACTTCCTGTCCCTACTGGTCAATTCGGCAGTCGGCAGCGCAATCCGTACTACATAGTACTAAACCCCACAGGCTTGGCACCGTGGCTGAAGATATAATCTTGCCCTAGTGCTTCCTAGTTTGACTCTGATCCACGGTCGAGGCCATGTCGATCTCGCAGTACATGTCATCAACAATTGCATTACACGGATTTAACTCTCTTGTCTCCGATACGGCTTATCTACGCAGCTTCTCCGCATTCGGGTGCTTTTTGAGAATGGGGACAGGTTGTACAACTACAACTACTTGGGATGCTGAAATGAGTTTGTTTATATCACCCAGAGAGAAACTGGAGATACAGCAGGTTGAGGAGTGAGTCACATCATACAGAACTAGCATCATGCTCTATTCCTGCTCCCTATCTCAAAGTCCCTATATGAAATTCAAATTCAATCATACTTCGCAGATGCTGCCAAGGATGCACACGTACAACAAACCCTTGGCATATATCCATCTGAATGGAAGATCTACAAAAGTCTCGTGAGCACACTCGGACTTATGACGGCATCAACCGGCTACCGTATATATTTAATATCTGCATTCCAGATAGGGGTTTGCTTCAAACACAAAATAAATTTACAGACGGCCTTCCAAACATCTTGTCGAGAAAATGAGACTGCTCAATTATCTACTACCCGTCATCCCTCTGCTTCAAACTGTGTCCTCCTCTGCACCTGTTGCCATAATCACCCGTCCTTCCCCAGCAAACGAAACTCGTGTAGTTCTCGGTGACACCTTCACTGGAGATGCATATATCGATGCCAGCCACGCGGACAATGAGACCTGGATTGGAAACGTTTTGTTTACACCTTCCGCACGAACTTATTGGCACACTCACGAAAGAGGACAACTGCTACGCGTCATCGCTGGATCAGGATGGGTTTGCGATAAAGGGGCTAGTCCCCGACATTTAAGAGTTGGCGATACTGCTTGGTGTCCTCCGGGAGTCACTCATTGGCATGGAGCCGAGGAAGGAAGCTTTTTGGTTCATGAGGCGATTGCCTATGGAGCGACAGAATGGTTGGACGCCGTTGGGGATGAGGAGTACAGGCAAGCAGGATGTATTGACTGCTGAACGGATCACCTTTTGGAATGGAAAGCTCCTTTTATCGAATCGAATATGAGCTGACACGGTTTATGGTGGAAAGGGCCCTGGAACACAGACAGGTGTGCTGGTGCTTTGGTTAAACATGATGGAGAATAAATGACGGTTGTTTTGAGGCCTGTAATACCAGACGTCAGTGGATGGATGTATCTAAAGCTTGACTATTACCGGGATACCCTCAAGGTGCAAAGCAGATGCATTTGGAGTATCGAGAGACCTGGCTGGTGTGTTGGTGTGTTGACAACGGAAGCATGGTTCTTTCCTATTCGTGGCCCTACGAAATCTATTAATACTCACATGCTTTGCATTTGCTACGCGGAAACCAATACGTAGTTTATGAGTGTAAAGAGGAGCAGGACCCCCGCCAGGATTTCTAGATGGTGGCGCATTACAGGCCATCTTCAACACAACGGAGGAGTACACCCTCAAGCAGATCAAGACTCCTGTTGCACCTATCTTCTATATTGCTAACCTGTAGGCGAAGTGTTACAATGCATCCACGAGAGGTTCGATCAACGCGTTTTCTGTATCAAAGACTTGAGGGAGGCTGCCAATTAAAAGCTTCCAACAGTGTACAGAGGTACAGTACATTTGAACAGTATCCTACTCGGAAGGAAGTTGGTACTGATAAGACTAGGCTTTCATGATGATAGATTAACGGATATGGTCACGTAAGGCACAGAGCTATATTGCTCCATGTTCAGAGAAGGATAAACCCTAATAGGGCTTCAACAGCCTTCGAGACAACGAATAGACCTTTGACCAATCGAAAATCCGACCTCGGGTTCTGGTCAATGTAGACGAGATTCACGCTTCAACTACCATCTTCGGATGCAAGGTACGGATACTACATGGACTGGGACATGAGTGCCGTGCTCTAACTATTAGGTCTATCGTTAGGTTGCATTTCCTCTGGCCTTCAACCCTACAGGGATGCAGAAGCTTGCCCACACGGACGGGGAGTTCGCCACATACCGGGCAGCAGCTAGCCTTGGTCTGGGCATGATGTTATCCTCCTACTCAACTGTCTTCCTGAGGAGGTTATCGCACAGGGCGAAGGGAACCCTTACGCCATGCAGATGTGCATTCTGCGAGACCGATCAATCGCGTTACAGCTTTCGAGATGGACAGAAAGTATGTTTTTCTATCCGTCTCTATCCTCTGATGAAGCCTATTTGCTACTAACTGTACTTTCTTACAGAAGTCAGCTACAAGACCTTCTTTCTCTCAGTAGACCTTGCTGTTATTTGTCAGCGGTTAAATAAATCTCGTAATGGGTCGTACGTGGCGCGTTACATAAATTGGAAATAGTTTTTTTTGTAAGCCCCAGTCCAAGAATTCCTAAGCTTTGGAGGGATCTGATTGAGTAGTCAGTCTGAAACTACGGACTAGCTAGACACATTCCCCTGCTAGTGCGTATTTTGGCCCCTACCCAGACAAAGAGAAGAAAGAAGAGAGGGAGACTCCTATCGTTTCCCTTCTGCGTGTTGTCCGCATAAATACACATCATCCTCTTTACCATTTCACTCTAGCAAAGGCCCTTCCCCGTGAAATGCCCTCTAGCCCTAAAACCATTTTAATTACCGGCTGTTCCGCCCACGGGATCGGAGCAGCTCTGGCCATCAAACTCGCCGACCAGGGTCACTTTATCTTCGCCACGGCCCGAACGACCAGGAAAATTCCAGAGAGCATGACTTCCCTGGCGAATGTACATCCACTCCCGCTGGATGTTACGGACGCTACCACAATTTCCGACGCCGTGTGTGCGGTGACGGAGCGTGGCCATGGCCTCGATATTCTGATCAACAATGCCGGGGTTGGGTATACCATGCCTCTACTGGATGCTGACCTGGATCAGGCGAAGCAAGTGTACGAGGCAAATGTGTGGGGTCTGCTACGGCTGGTTCAAGCATGCAGCGACCTGCTCATCACTTCCAAGGGGCGCATTATTAATATGAGCAGCGTGGGGGCTGTTGTCAATACGCCCTGGATTGGTAAGCTGCTTTTCTTTGTAATCATCATCTACTCCGAACGGAGATGTATTTGCTAGGGCGCGGAGTTGGCTCTTGTTCCCTTTTCGAACTAGATTAACACTGAATAGGCGCTTATTCTTCATCCAAGGCCGCGGTCACACAGCTGTCCGAGACTCTTCGCCTGGAACTGGCTCCCTGGGGAGTCACCGTGGTTTGCCTGATGGCGGGCACCATCACCACCGCATTTCATGCCAATGAGCCCGAGGTGGTCTTGCTGCCGATCTCACGGTATGCAGCCATCCGACAGACCATCTCCGACTGGGCGACCGGACGAGCCGGGCCCAAAGGTTGCTCGGCCGATGAGTTCGCCGCCTCCATTGTCGACGATGTACTGAGCAGTACAGGCGGATTGGTGTGGAAGGGGTCCAATAGTGCTGCCGTTCAGTTCGTTTCTCGCTGGTGTCCCACATGGCTTTTGGTTCGTCTTTCTCCCTTTTCGTGGTCGACTGTAGGCCTGACCTATTGTATTTATTGGCGGTGCTAACTGGAGCTGCAGGATCGCATTATGAGTAGTGGACAGGGGTTGGACGAGTTGTCAAAATCAGTGACAAGCGCTGAGAGACACCAGTGAGAGAGAGACAGATGGTTCTGTAAATGTACCCCTTTCAGGATAGGTCACCAATTTGGACTTCATAGACAGCTATGTTATTTGTGCGATTAATCCTATAAGGAAAGATACCGCCTGCTAATATCCAATGCCCTCTCGATATTCATCTGCCACATGGCTGGAGTATTTGCAAGACTTATCGGGCGATCCATCTCGACACAAAGCGTTTTAGTGATGACCCCAAGCTTGTCACTGTGTTGCCATTGTTATATGTATTGTTTTGACATTGCGAATGAAACTACCTCGGTAGCGGAGGATAGAGCAAACAAGCCGTATATGCCTATACCCTCTCGGCTTCTATCTTTGAGAGGAGCATACATTCACTGGGCCTTCAGTTGGACCTTAAGCCCTGTCAGGATCTCCCTCGGAGCATGGGCCGCGTTCGATTTTATGTGGCTGGAAATGTGGATTCTTCTCTGTTATGTGTACCCCAAACCGAATCATTGGTGCTTCCGGAACGCATTTGCTGCAATTGCTAATTTCGCGATTTCCCGGCTAGTAAACATATGTGTCTACCAGGGAGTTCCTGAGCCGAGTGTCGGAGCTCACCTTGATATTATCGTCCTGTGCTGGGTCATGTCTACAATTGACCTGCAAGAATTTCATGACATTCAAGGGGATCGTATCAGCGGTAGAAGAACTCTGCCACTAGTCCTCGGGCCCGTTGGACGAACAGGGCTCCGAATTGCTACGGCGATATTTATTTGCTGTGGAGGAATGTGGGTTCTGCCTTCAGCCTTTTGGTTCGTCGACTTCTATTTAACGCCCGTTGATCCTCTTACGGCGCTGTTGCATTGTTTCTCGGCCATGATCTTAGCATTTCGGACCACAAAACGAACATCAACAAGGCACGACGAACTTACATACCGCTTCTTCTACTATATGACGCTCATGTATCTGAATATCCTTTGCGTCCAAAAGCAACGTCAGCAGACCAGATGATCTGGCTTGAGGTTAGGCCGTAAGGGGGCAGTGATTGATTCGTGGAGAGTGACACATCTGTGGTATATACGCACGTAAATACAGTGAAGAACGTCTGGAAGTCATGCCAGCAAGGATTCCTACAGAGAGTCAGAAGGAGCACCTCAATCTCAATTGGTATTGCAAGGTACTCTGGGATAGGGCTATTAATCAGAGAAGTTTAGAGGAAGATTCTCCCAGGCCTGTTGACAGCGGAGGTCCATATCTTTCCCTACGCGGGTCTGCTCCTGGAGCTGAAAAAAAGTCATGCCAAAAATATATTTGGTCTAACTAGGTTAGATGCGAAAGCCTGGGCCGATAATTAATCTTAGAGATACATGAATTTGAATACGCTGGCATCCATCCGCAAATCCCCAAGTTCGCTCAATTTCGCAATTCCCCCATTATTTTGCAACCAGCCAACAGTTTCTTTAGTTTGAATATCATAGAAGTCCATCCGAACCCAATCATGCGTTCCAATTTTGTCCGCTCGTGTGGCAGCGTCGAAATCCATTCGGAAGGAAACACCATTCGGCTTCTTCTCTTTCTCGAGTTTCGAGAACCTCACAAGCACATTCGGCTCTTCATTCCTGCCAGCATATAAGACATTCTCATTCTGGTAATGCTCTGCTGTCGTAGTCCGCCGAACGGCATACAAAGCTCTTTCATCTGTCTGTCTGTTCCAGACGGAGAAGCGCATTGGATACAAGGTTCCGAATTTGAACTATCAACGTGTCAGCCTTCGCAATTTCCTTTTACTTCTTGCTAGATAGTGACCGTGAAGCAAAGTATCTCTTACCCTGGGAGTGGTTCCATTTGAACCTTCCCACACCAGCTGATTCTTGAGTGCAAGGACCTCGAGACTGCTATCCAAATGTTCTTCGCGAGTGTGTGATTTGTTCAGTACATGGCGCATGGCGCGTCTGGAAAAGTTTCCTCCTCCAGCTTCGGGTCGTTCAAGGAGCTCCTCTGTGAAGCTTGTTAGTATATTCTTTAGGGGACCTAAGGTTATATTTTATCACTGACCATTGCTAACCATTCCCAGGTATGGCTTTGCCTCTGGACGGTCATCCCACTTAATGATCTTGAATTGGACATTGGCAAAGTAGATATTCTGAATTCGCAGAGGAATATCTTCGTAGCCCTTGATCTTGCCAATAAGCTCGATGATATCGACCATGCCAATTTGCTACTAGAATTAGAGATTTCTTTCCCAGACCGTTTATATTGCTCAAGATAGACTCACATTCATCACCCGCCAATTGTAGAAGGAGTGAACAGTGGGGCACCAAGCAGGGGGGCTGTGCAGTAAGTGTTGTATCAGTGCTTGCTCTCATATAGAGTTATGGGCATTGATGATGTACTCACTTGTTGCACAGCAAGGTGTCTCCTCCATCGGCATGCCATGTAATGGAATGATTTGAGCTACTATGGGATTTTTCCGTTTTTGAGTTACTTGTAGTCTCATGGCTGGCACTCACGGAAGCCTGGAATCCCCAGCCCGAGACGGAGGCACTCGCAGCTGCCTTGAGTGCGGACGCCTTCTCTTCAGTGGTGGCTCCGGCGATACTTGTAGTGGATTCTACCGAGTGAAGCCGACCACCCAATTGTACATGAGGGACGAAAACATGTCCTAGAAGATATAAGCTTCGTTCGTATCTTTTAGTGAGCAAGGAAAGATTGATAGCTCACCAAACTTCTGGAAGAAAGTGTCCGCGTCTTCCTTCTTTGCCTTTGGGTCTCGGATCTTATCCAAGTACTTTTTGCATTCCTCGGTTACTTCGAGGTCATCAACATCAAGGAAAATCTCGACTCGGGGAAACTAAAGAGCAAGTTAGATCCTCCATTCGTTCAAGTAGACATGGTAAGATCTGACCAAGTAAGCCACATGCATACGGCTTTCATCCTTAGAGGACGACTGTGCAAAGGAGCTAGATCCAGAGGTTGTGGCACCAGCTTTGACTCCAACACTAACCCCAAATCCTCCGCCACCTCTGTACCCGGCGTCGAATTAGTTATTTCACCGATGAAAAGGTGGTGGGGCTTCTTGTACTCACGCAGAGGCTTCGACCGTCGTCTGACTGAAGGCATTCGACGCCATTGAATCAGCGATTGCACTCTTGGTCTCGAACACTTCGACCCTGGAGCTATCGCAGATTTGAAAACGTGGGATCCGAAATTTGATCTGGAACAATTAGCCTTGTGGTAAGGATGAAGTCCTGGTGCTAAATGGTAGTAGCATACTTCAGGCTTCTTCGTATTTCCTGGGATATCTTTAGGGGCATCGAAAGTGACGTCGTAGTCAGGAATGGATCTTTCCTTCAGGGCAAATGCTGGTCAAGGTAACGTCAATAACGATACTTAATCTTCATCAATAAAGCGAAGTTGACCCACCGGTATATCTGGCTCGTCTGATGCTAGTAGGGACAGCTATTTTTGAATTGGTATTCCCCCCCTCGAAGAATTTACCGTTGAGCAGGTCGTTGTTTCGCATCACAATTCCCCATTGTCGCTCATTCATATCGGCCGCGTGACTTTACACATCAGCTAGACTAACATGGTAAGAGCGAGAGATCTACTTACGTGTCTGCCTTGCCAGCGGAAGCCTTCCAGTCATCCTTTTTAATTGAAGATGTGAGCTTGTTCAGAGACGGGTTCAGGAAGGCCATCTGCTGGGACTGTGCTGACATTAGCCAAATGACCAAGAAGCTGTTGATCAGGATTAAATACCGTTTTGAGGTCGAGCCCTTCCTTCAGAAAGGCAGCTGTGCCATCGTCCATGCCTGTCCAGATCGATTCCTGCTCGCCAGGCGCTATGAAGTAAACGTTGAACGAATCCTAAATTTGTCAGCTTTTGGACCTGGCAACAGTTATAGAACAAGGCTTACCTCCTCGGACTCCTTGTTCAGCTTGGTATAAACGCCAAAGGTGGTGTCATCCGGGACATCGGCACCATCCTTATCACAGAACTTCTGGTTCACGCTATGAATGAGTTAGACGATGTACATCGTGTGGAGCGTGTGTAGTGTATCTCCTACTATTCTTTCGGCAACCGCTTGTTCTGGACCAAGTACCATCGCAGATGCTGTAGTGCAGCTTCCCGGAAGGCTTTTGGAACTATAGCCCTTGATGTCGGAGTGGCACCCCTAGACTTGAGGTCATACTTTTGCAGAGTAAGAGTAACTATTGAACAAGACTTTTGTCAGTCCAGACGAAGCGAACAAACGGACGGGTTATCGTACGATCACTTTCACCCATTGTGGTTGAATTTTCGCGTCCCCGCCGAAAGGTTTCAAGATAAGACTGAGCAAATACGGATTCCTTAAAATCTTGTCAGGAGGAAAATCTTAGCTTTGGTCCGAAGAGAGTCCATGAGATCTTAAGTAAGACCAGGATCGTCGGCAAGAATGCTAACTAGGCTCCTCTTCTTTCTCATTATCCTCAACGAATTTTGCGACTAGCCCCATCTGGCAGTGATTTTCGAAAGCTGAATATCATTTCAGCTTCTCGGTGGACCGTGTGGATACTGGCTCTCATGCAGAATCTCAGCTTTGATCCGTGAAGTGGAGCGCAAAACTTTATAGGTCGCTTGGGAGATTCAACACGAGATCTTGTAGAGATCGGTACTTGACATGGAGACTCTCACTTCTTAAAGCGAATCGCTCTCGTCAGCTTGGTGCATGTCCAATCACTCCGCCCCACGTCTTGCCTACGTGGACAATTACTGAAGTGGGGTGATAGCTTTTGAGACATATCATACACTGGAAGCACAATCGAGGGATGATTTGCGCTCCCGGCCGAGACTGTGGGGCTGCCAGGACGGATCGGCATACACTTAGCTTCAGATCATCGAATCGGCGAGACTTGGTAGTTGCTACGTGGTTATCTATGTAAAGGTCCACAAGTGATGGTTATGAACCGGGGTTCTTTTCGTGTGCACTGAGAGACTACTGACTGAAGACTATGTACGTTGTTATGCAGTTATGCACAACCACCATACCCATATGACTAAGCAGTGCATCGTGACTACCGCATTGAGGTTAGATATAGTCATGTGATTGCAGTGTCTGTCTTGGCGTGGTGCCTACGGCAGAGTTGAGGTCTCAGAACAACAAGGTAACATGGATGTATTGAGCTGGTATACTTAAAGCTCTCTGGTTGATTAAACACCGGTATTTCCTCTCTAGCAACTGTTGCCCCTAACAAGCACGTCCCAGTTGTCCGAATGGAAGTCTTGCCCGCCTGCCACATGGTAACTTCGTAGGGGAGATCCACCTCTCCTGCCCTATATCCAAATGTACATGTACTCTCGATGGAAGCAAGACTTGATATCGCGTGATCAGGTATGTTGTCGTGAATTGGATTGTACTTGATGACATTTTTCGGCCCAGGAAGCCTCCAAGGCTTAGGGGGATGACAGGGTATTGGGAAATGAACGGACCTTCGAGCTAGTAGACAAGATGCAGCCAATCAAACTAACCGAACACGCTCCTTCTTGTTGGCGCTGGAAGACATTCAATTCTTACGATAATATTGTTTCTGTTATGAGGATTATTATTGCGAAATATTCCTTCGGGATGACCGAGGACAATGCTTGTCTGTGGTTTGGTTATCCCGATTGTCCAAAGCCTTGCAGAACTCTCTACATGAGCGTCCGCTATTCATTTGCAACTTCTCTATATTCGCCAAATTGGAAGCGCAGGAATCTTGAAGCGTCCCGTACACCAGGGATCCAGGAGCGTAGATACATGAGCAGACGAGAACCAAGGGGGAACATTTCAACACCTGGAGCCTCTGCTAGACGGATCGATTCCACCAATTTCAAGCCAGGATGGAGTAGTTCTAGAATCTTGGGATCATCCACAGATGAATGAAACTCAGCGCCGGTGCTGCTGACGGACTGTATTGGCTTCGTCCCATTCAGGGCCTGTAGAGTCGTAGAATTGATACACTCAAAAAGTAGTTCTCCTCGGCGAAATGTTTGACACATTCGTTGCAACAGCTGTTTCACATCATCTTCTGACAGGTAGCATAGCAATCCCTCCATCACGACAAGTACTGGCCCGTCAGTGGAAATGTCATACATCCAGTCCTCATCGAGAACGTCAATTCCGAGAAGGGAGTAATCTCGACCAGGCGAGGATGTAGGCTGAACTTTTCTTCGAAGCGCAATGACCTCAGGAAGGTCAATGTCAACCCACCGAGTGTTTTCGCCCCATTTAACACGTTCCATCCGGCTATCGAGGCCGCATGCCAGATGCAGAACAGAGGTGTTTGGGTTGTGTTGGAGGAAGTTCGAAGTCCATCGGTCGAAACGGCTCGTTCGAACAGCGATGCACGCCATCTGGAAAGGTGTCATAGTCATCTTGCCAACATCGAAGTCTAGCCGATCTAAGATATCTTGAGCGTATGGATCGCCGAGAATGGGTCGAGGGACGGAGAAGTCATAGGCTCGGGCAATAAGAGTGATGAGGAGGGTCTTTGCAACGCCGTTGAGATCAACTTTTGCCTTCTTAGTCAACCCACGCGGTTCACCCGAGGGCGAAACACTGGCATCCATGGTAGTATTCGGACCATCATTTGCGTGCGTAGCCATACTTGTCTGCGACATGATAGTTTCTTCCGTTGGACGGCTTGAGTCAACGCATATATAGGGGTTCGGAGACGGGTAAATTGATCAGAATCTTTGATTATCCGACCGTTAGGGTCATGACAAGTGGCGGTTTTATAATAATCGAGCCCCCGACCACCCGAAGCTTACGACCAAAAGCTTATATATTCCGAAGGATTCAGAGTGGCGGTGCACGGAGTAAGTCTAGCTAGTTCACGAGGAATTCCACCAACTGTATTTTGCGGCGAGTCATGGATTCCTGAGATCGCTCATTATATATTATTCATTTTGGAAAACACGGACCAAAAGGTTCTGCGTGTGATCCAAAATTAGCCCACCCTTAACCTCCAGTTCTTGCTGAGCATCAGCTCTAGCCACGTGATATGTGTCATTCCAGTATCGTGAACTGCCCATAACTCTTCCAGAAGCTCGAGAACCCACAGCGTGGACACTAAACGATTGGTCGAATAGACCTCTTTTAGTCTTTGCCTGATCTGATTGCGCTGAAAGCTGTCAAGTGATGTCATTTCTGAGCCAGCACTCAACAGTGGTACGGCTTGGATATTAACATAAGGCGAACAGGACCTGATGGACAATATGAGTTCAATGATATCAAGTGCGAGCTGGTGCGCGTAGTGTTCGGCTTCCGAGAGAATGGTGCCGCTAGGTTGAAAGGCCCCTGGTCTCCCACAAAATCGGTAAAGAAGAAGAAGACCATGCTTGCGGAAGGCTTCAGTAAGCGACTTGGCCATCATGTCGGTTTCAATGGATTCATATTCGATTAAACTCGTCTCGCAAGATACTTCAAAAAGGAGGTCACGACGCCCTCCGTCCACGATAACTCGGCAGTATCGCCCAACCTGTCCGAGAAGATGATAGAGGTCGATTGAGTGAGTAGTGATGGGATGGAACTTATGACGAGCTTCCTTCACATATGTCTCAAGTGAGCCGTTTCGTTCAGTGGGATGATCTACGGGGTCCAGGCAAAAGGAACAAGCCATATCCCAGTAGACATAAATCCCCATGGTGAGGTGATCTAACTCTTCGTTGTTCGAATCCTTCTCCTTCAGAATCATGTCCGCTACCGCTGGTGCGGCGAGAAGGTGCTCCCTTCCGTAGTCTGTGGGGCCCATTGCCATCCACGATGAGGACATGCCGAGCATGAGTAGGGTCAGAAAGCAATGTGATAAGGAGCTACTGCGGGTTTGGAGTTCCTGTCGCAACGCCGAAAGTGCCTGACCTCGCTTTGCTAGGCTCACTGACATTTCAGGCTGGTAGAAATATGCTTCTTGTGCTGCACTTGCAGACTGAAGAAAGTGGACCAGAGACGGAGAACCGGCCACATATTTGAGGATTGGGAATGAAAAAGGGTTGTTACTAGAATCGACAGACAGCATCTGACTCGTTGCCTCAAGCCAGTAGCGCATTAGCCGTGCATCAACCTTAATATCTGCGATTGGCGGAAGGGAGATGGTGTTCAGGGGGGAATTGGCGAGCCACGGAACTTCGAATTGCCATTGAGAGGTGCGTAGGGTGGGCTGACAGACGGACCCTCGCCGCTGGCAGCGCTGACACACAGGAAATGTCTCGTCGCATTTGACCTTTCGTTGTCGACATTCGCGGCAACCCGAGCGACTCCTCTGTCGCGTGGGTGAGGACTCTGGCGTATCCAGGGAATGGGATCTGATGAACGACTCGGACCTGACAGTATTGCGGCAGGGCTCGCCTTGTGAGGCGAATCGGACTCGGTACACTGTCATGGGAGGGACATCCAAGAAACTCTTCTGCGCTGACCTGGCAATGAATGCCTGGCCTGGATAGGCTGCTTGGCCTGGATAGGCTGGGATCACCGGTCGTTGTGTCGAGGATGAAGAAGAAGAAGAAGAAATAGAAGAAGCGACTTGCTTTTGAATTAGGGTTCCCCGCAATGCGGGGTCGTGCTATTCATGAATTTGTCTGCTCTCCGCCGGTAGTGGCATAAATCATCTCTAATCTGTGCGGTGGCCTGGATTCATGATAAGGACCAAGAAAAGACCTGTGAAGCCTACGAACAGCAAAGCACCAACTAAGTCCCCTGGATGAAGGTTAGATGCTACCCCACTTGCCTCTTTTGTCCGTTATGCGAGAGGGGTCCACTTCGGCCCTCGATAGTCTTGCGCCACCGTGGTATCTCTCTCTCCCGGCCCTTAACAAAATCCTACGCTCTCTCTATCAGACGTGCGAAAGTACTCCGTATTGGAGAAAGATTGATGACTTGCAGTGGTCATAATTGACACGCTATACAGAGTTGGAGTTGTCTGCACAAGACCAGGCAGCTGAGCCGCCGGACTCTTTATAACTATCAATCACTTCAAGAACGGAGCCATAGGTCCCGGCAACCATGAGAAACGTTCCCGAAAGGATGACAAACAGACTCCAAACGACCATAAAACACCAGCGCAGATTCCGCTCCCGCTTGTTGCCTTTCCAATTATCGTACAGCCACATACAACCCATAGGTTGAAACGACATCAATGTACCGAAGAGTGCACCAACCAGGGATACTAGGCTATTAAAGACAGGTATAGCGCTGGCGATAATATATGCGATAACAGTCGCTCCGAATGTGCAGCCAAGCCAAGTAGCCCAATGCTGGAAAGTATTCGCGGTCAAATGCTCACTACCCTGGAGCAGGCGGACGAAAACGTACTTGCTCGACACCTTATCGTGAACAAATTAGACCAGAAGACCAGAACTCCGATATTTGGAGTACTCACATGAGAAAGAATGATTGTCGACGCGAGAAGACCAGGGATAGCTATTCCATATGTCACTTTCTTCATGAGAACGCCAGCAGACCCGAGAGCCGGCGACGCGACATATGAGCCGCAGAAATAGTATACCACTACGCCGATGGTCAGATATGTCCCAGTGACAATGGTCTGGCATATAGTGAGTGACCTGGCATAATGTCTAGGATCGCGCATCTCTGCTACTATCGCAAAAAACGCGCTGGTGCCCGAGTACGCGAATACCAGGGTGGATATTGCCGAAGCAGCCTCTAAGAACGACGGCGTCTTGAACAGCTCGTAGTCAGACTTCCAAGGTCCCTTTGGTGGTGCACTTGCGGGCCTATCTTGGACTCCAACCGCAACAGTAAGGGTGAAGACTGCAAAGGAGTTAGAGAGATCATTATAAGATTGTACTTTGTCTTACTGGCTCCCAGGATACTGAAAAGGCCGACCCAGGCGATCCAGCTTATGCGGCCCAGTGTACGAATACTGGTCAAGCTGAATGTTACAATAGCTGCAACCGCCACAAAGACTGCAGTGCAAGTTCCGTGCGCTGAAATCGCATTTAACGCTATTGAAATACTGAGCAATCCAGACCCAGAAACGAAGATCCAATCTACTTAAGAGTTAGTGACTATCGACTGAGACGTGTCTACTAACAGGGCATGTGGATTCCCACAAATGCAAAATGTAGTCCCCAAAAATACGCGTCCGCTGACACCAAAAAGCTTGTAGCCGACATCGTCGATAGCGTAAACCTCTGGATGGTTGAGCTTAAATGTGCCGACCACAAACATCGACCAGATGGTGATTGCTGCAACGGCTAAGAGACATAGCACTCCAGGTATGAGACCCAAGACGTCGAAGGCAGCAGGAATAGATAGGACTCCGAGCCCAATCATCGTCTTGGTCATGAGAATAGAAGTGGCGAACCATCCAAGCTAGTGACATTAGTCGGTTTCCCAACAGGTAAACCGTGAATGTGTTATACTCACACCGCGATAGTTGGGGCCATCCTCTGTCATTTCCCCGAACACAGCATCTGTGATAGTGTCACGGACAGTGCCAGCCTGTGAAGGAGAGCGTCCAAGGCCCTCCATATCTTTGGCGTCCATTTTCTCAGGTATGTTTAGATTAAGGACGGACATAGCACCAGTGCGACAAAGGGGGGTATGAGAGAGAACGAAGTGAAGTCAATCTATGAGCAATTAGCCATCATGGTCTCCACGAGCTTTTAAGTCATTCTTGACTGTGTATAAGGGCATTGGCAGGATGGCCTCCAGACGGGTTGGTTCCCGAGAAGATATGATAAGAACGGCGTTATCTGTAGTGTCTACATGACGCTCCAGGATCGAGGCTTCGAACTTCCCCAAACCTTATCTCTTTCCTAATCGATCGATTTGCCGAGCCCCACTCGTCGAGCGCTGATATGGCTTCAAACAGGAGCATCGTTCGTTTTTAACACGTCTTTGTCGGTCCTGCGGGCCGATGTGACTACGGATACTGCACCGAAGGTTTCTAGGTCGATTGAACGTTTTCTGTTGCACAAGTCTTCTAATAAAGCATTGCCCCCATTACCACGCTTCAAGCCTGCGATACTATATAAATAAATAGTACCCATTAATAGGGATGGAACCTCCGCCAGCTACGGACCCAACAATGATTTCTGACAAGGCCGGAACAAGCAGACATGTGGATCAACGACATTACCGTCTTCAGCTATAGTGTGGACTATGCCTATGTCACCTACACAATGTCTCGTGGGCGGGTTTGCACGGGCTAACTGTCTATTGTTGTGCGGATCCGCACCGATGATGGTCACGAAGGCTGGGCTGAAACAGCACCCCTAGGAAGCGATTACCTGCCAAGTTCTCTCACTGGAGAGCTTGCCGCGTTGAAGGACCTGGGGCCAGTACTCCTGGGATTGGTTCCACGCTCCCCAGTGATTGTCAATGCAGGTATGGACCATGTCATGATGTCTGGTATGGCTGCCAAGGCAGTTCTGGATGTGGCCTGTTGGGATATCTTAGGCAAGGCGATGCAGCTGCCTACAGCCACTTTGCTTGGAGGGCGCCTGGCAGACGATTTGCCAGCTTTCTCTGTCATTGGCGTTGGTGACCCCATAACTGGTGTTGAAAAGGCACGCGGTGAGCTTGAGAAGGGACTCACGGCCATGCAACTGAAGGTCGGAGACGACCCGCTCCGCAGGGTTAAAGCCATCCGAGAAGCAATGCCAGATTCCATCGAGCTATGGGCGGATGCGAATGGCGGACGGAACTTAGACCAGGCCCTGAGGTTTTGCAGAGCTTTAGGACAAGACATCACTGTTGCACTCGAACAACCATGTAGACTTTTGTCGGACTGTGGGGAAGTCGGTCAGCATACCGGGTTGCCCATTGCTCTTGACGAGAGCATCGTCACCATGGCGGATCTTGTTGCAGCCTATGTTGCAGGAATCACTGGTGTCAATATCAAGGTCTCCCGGGTTGGCGGATTCACCAAGGCACGCGTATTGCGCGATGCAGCTGTTGCACTTGATATGATGGTCACTATCGACGATACGGGGGGGTGTTGCTTTCAATCAAGGCCTGAAGCCTTGGTATCAGAGGCTATTTGTACCTTTCACCTGCTGTACGTAGCATTGCCGGAGCCTGGTTTATTCATATCATAATATACGCCGGACTGTTGGTGTTAGCACGGTACTTTTAAACGAGTATCATATATATATTGTTAGGCCCCAATACGGGTTGTATTATGCAGAAAAAGTTACAAGTCGTAGACTGTTAACGAAATAAGGTATATAGCCCCGACCATCAAAGGTAAAGGAGCAAGTACTCAAGGAAATCTAACTAAACATCTCCGGTGATCTGGATGTTACATTAAACGGACATTCGGAAGCAAATACAGCCTTCTCATATCGATTCGGACTCATATCCACTTAGATTCTCATATTTCCCCGCTTTGGAGACTGTGAGCTAGATATTTAGCAGAATAAATGACTCGGGTGCGTTCCCGGCTCAGTTGCGTAGGCACGCATCCAATTGGTGTTCTTGCGCATCCCTAAAACGGAAGATAAGCGAGGCTATCCGTTCAACTCCTGGCACATGGACATCTTTAGTCTTTTGTCGCACACCTGCCAACGAAAGGGAATCGGCACAGCCTCCGATAGGTCTCTCTCTAAATTGCATGCTGAACCTATCAGTGCCAGTGGGTGACCGTCACACGTATTTTAAAAGCGCAATGCTGTTACACTTGACCATGTTCTCACACCTATTTTCCTAGAACAACCAAGCATTATACAACATAATGGCTCAGATAACCATCGTCGGCGCAGGGTATGTGATATCCGAGACCAAGCCACCTATGTCTCTCTACTCTCCATATTTATATGGCCGGCTGACCACGATGCTTTCACTCGCAGGATAATTGGCATGGCAACTGCCTCCATCCTCTCACGAAACCATAAAGTTACCATAGTGGCGAAGAACCTCCCCGGCGACGAGCCAACAATTGAGTGGACCAGCCCATGGGCCGGTGCCAGCTTCATCGCTGGAGGTTGCGCTTCTGCTCGCGAAGCCAAAATGCAACTCGATGCATTTGCTGAGTTGTGGCGCTGGAGTATTGCTTACCCGGAGTCGAGCATTAAACAGATCACTATCGAGGACTTCCACGACGACAAGACAGAGGAGGATATCTGGTGGAAGGATTACATGCCGGAGGTACGTCCAGCTGATCTATCTGATGATAATCGAAGTTCATGGGCTGAAGACCTCTTCTAGTTCCGGTTCCTTCCTCCAGAAACCTTTCCCCAAGGCGCGAAAATTGGGACTTCCTGTGAGTCAAGCTCAAGCTCAATCTCGGCTAAATGAACTGAGCTAATAGGAACATCAGACAAGTCCCTCATACTTAGGCCTGACGTCTTCCTCCCTTGGTTCAGGAGGAAACTAGAAAAGTCGGGAGTACAGTTTAAACGGATGGAACTCAAGGCTTTGTCAGACGCTCGTGAACTTGGTCATGACATCTTGATCAATGCTACTGGATTTGGGTCACTCACGTTACAGGATGTCCAGGATCAAAATCTTGAGCTTATCAGAGGCCAGACCGTCGTCGTAAAGAGCAGTTACAATAAACTGTTCATGTATGATACCGGCGAAACATACACCTATGCGATCCCCCGCCTGGATGGGACCGTAGTCCTGGGTGGCACGAGGCAAAGGGACTCAGTGTAAGACCCTATAATCCAATAGACCGCTGTATTGTTCAATAGTACTCACAAACATACTACAGCGCTCCTGACGTTGACTGGGACCTGGTTCGGGATGTAAGGATACATCAGACTCCTTTCCAGATGAAGAATATTGACCCCAAATATAGATTTTCAACAGGATCAACCAGCATTTGCCGCAGCACTTCTCAGCAAATCCAATGGACAATGATATAATTGGACACAACGTGGGTCTTCGCCCTTCGAGAAAGGCCGGTGTCCGCGTTGAGAAGGAGATTCGGGAAGGACAAAAGATAGTTCATGCGTACGGTACGTTAAAACCAATCATCCCAGAGTTATCTAGCGCTCACAATACACAATATCTAACAAATCATTCATAAGGTGTTGCGGGAGGTGGCTACATATTTAGCTTCGGAATTGCACGCGCGGTTAGGGATCTCGTCGAGGAAGTCTTGTTCCCCTTCCCGGAGGCTAAGCTGTGAGCTGTCTCCTTAAATGATGTCTTAATTATTTCGAGTAAAGTCCATGGAAATATTCATCTCTGGTGGTGCTCCCTTCTAAACAAATAGAGGGAAAAGAGATCTGTACATGGTCTCACCATTGCTTCATGGTGTAAAGACTTACTACGGCCGCGTACTATTCCTAGTGTAATGGAGACTATGTCATTCTTCAATTCGTGTGTATCATGTATGGTACTATCGGAATATATACAAGGGGTTCTTCAATAAAAATCCCCATAGCTTGATGCCTGGGCGAGATAGCGTCTCCTTGTGGCCAACAATGAAAGGATATATCTTTCATGTCCTTTCATCGTACCTTTCATTGAGACCCTCTTGGCTGAACCGACAATCCCTACTATCCTATGTAGTCAAGGTTATATATTAAGTTATACGGTTAACTTGAATAAGGATTGAATGTGACGATTTTATTGTTAGTCTTCTAAGACTATTGTGTGAAGGACAGACCCAAGGTTCAACTTCAATTTCCTCCCCACTGGCCCAGTAGTTTAAGAACAAAAACCCACAATTCCCTCCATCTGGAGACATTTAACTCATAGCTTCTGCTGTCGTTTCTTTGCTAATTTTAAAATGGCATCGCTTACGGTCAGGTCAGTAAGGCTTACACCAACGCTTTTGTAAATGACGAGTCCTTCAGAAAGAAACCGGTCTGTCTTTTCGACGGCCATCTTTGTCATAGACACAGGTGACAGCTTGCCACTCCTCAAAGCAAAGATTTCACCCAGCTCAACGACGTCCCCTGCCTTCGTGCGACTTTTAACAAGCTCACCAGAATTTGTGAGCGCAAAGTCTCGATCATCGACAAGAATCACACCATCATCCTTCCCAGTGAGCGGATTATATCCAGCACTGGGCTGGACGGCAAGCCTCAATAGCTCAGGATCCAACTCAATCATGTCCGACTGCCAAGAGCCGATCGCGGAGATCAATGGGCGCCGACTGCCCCTGTTGGCAACATAGCTTGCCGGAAAAAGAGGTTTCTTGGACGGCGTAGTGCAGAATATACAATCGACATTGCACAAGCGAAGTTCCAGCTTCTGGTGAAAGTCGGGGGAGTTGTTATCGATAAACTCAAAAGAGCAATTGGCCTTCCAGCGAGCGGAGTTCTCGACAGAGACTGTCGCAATCAACTGCTTGGCTTGATCTCCGACAGGACTGACATAGGTAATGCTCCTCACTTCGGCGCCCCGTAGCATGAGGATCAGTCGAGTGTGCCATAAAGCCTGCATGCCACTCCCGAAGATAATAATGTCGCCGACATGTTTCCTCCATGAGAAGGGGACCATTACATTCATCGAGGTGCTATAGCCGGTCACTTCCTCAGAGCTCAGGAGACCCTTTGGATTGCCTTTGCCGTCACACAGGACGATGACCCCGTGGAGAGGGTCCTTCTTGCCATCTGGTCCGGGTACAGGCTCGACAGTTATTTTGGTACCAATCCCCGTGTTGGATGTGAAGGGTCTGAAGAGGGTGTTTTGCCCGTTGGGACGGTTGGCAACGATTGGCATGGGTTGGTATTGACGTTCACCGTTGGCCGAGAAGTCTTCGAACGTTCGCTCAACCACTTGCCGAAACTGGACTGTTTCTGCTTTCGAGAGATTGATCAATAAGCCATGGATCGTGGAGTTATCTAGGATTCGAATCTCGGACATTTCAGCCATTGTGTTGCTCCAGGGTTGGAAAGCATTCAAGAAAGGGGTAGATGATAAGATTCTCTTAGGATTTATGGAGCTGAAAAAGAGAGGAAATGAGAAGCAATTTAAGCCCTAGTGAGGAGGATGCGGTCGCTTCAAGACCTCTGGAACGCAGAATAGATAGCCATGAGTGACGCCATTATCGACTGTCATGCGACCGGAACGCCTCCCGAAAGACCCCCAGGAGCGCGGTATGGTATAGAGCGAATTCACCCAGAAGATATTACATGAAAAGCGCATGGAGAGGATTCGGGTCCAAGTGGAGCCTCTCGCGTGTTGGCCGGAAAGGGCAAGTTTCCTTGAAGTAGTCGGAGGCAGGGCCGGCAGCGGATTCCGATATGTGTCGCATTTTACCCATAGTACTCACAGCCCTAACTCTACTAGGTACGGATCCTTTATAGCTCATGTAACATCATCTATCCTACATAGTCGTCGTTTTTCCCACTACGGGCAGGCTGCTGATCTGCCACGGACCGAAATAGGATGTTCTACAAGATTCACGGAGAGGTGCATATGAGCACCATTGCATGGCTTGTTGGAAATGGACTATGTCGAGACGGTCGCGCGTGGACCAAAGCTTGGGGCCACGATCATGATGGGTTGGCGAGCCCGTAAGAGCAGATCAATCGCCTGGAGAGGCGGTGCGGGAGACAGCACAAACTCCCACTGACCAGGGCCTGCCTCGGCGTGGGACTGTTCCAACGCGATCCCCACCGTTGCTAATGCACGGACCATGGCCTCGATCAAATATGTCCGATCGTCTGGGGCCAAACAAACTCGACCCGATCATGCTTGGCGATGAATGTATCCCAAACCGTGACGGACTGTTCCAATGCTACAGAGCTACGTTTCCAAAAAAAGAAGGGGACCCCAATATGCAGACGAAATCAACGAGTGTTAGTAATGGAGAAAAGACTAAGAGAAGCAATGGAAGACAGAATAACAGGAAATAGAATCAGGCAAAGAAGAGCAAGGAGGGACAGCTAAGACCTGGAGAATCTTCTCTATCTCTGGCCAGACGCATTGATTAGTTATAAGCAGTGGGGAGTGCAGCTCGCCTTGGTACATTCTCGAAATGAACCCACTTCGTAGACAGCATCTTGAAGCTCTACTGGCCGTTATGCAGGAAGATCCCTCTCAATCAACCAAAGGGGGGCTTTGGACACGTAATCTCCACATGGTACTTTTATATAGCACTAAATCGTAGTTGAAGAAATATCAAACCAAGTGAGGAGCTTTCAGGTCATGAAGATGGCCGACGGTTTCACCCGTTCTTCTGACTAAAGACCTCGACTTCGCCTTAGAAGAGGGAGGTTAATGATGCAGCGCATCGTACTTGACTTAGCTATAGATGGATTGGCTAATATTTGATGTTCTAGGGTTATGGTACCGCAAAAGCTGTCACTAATCCTAGCCGCATGGGTGTATCTCTGGGGAAGGTACAAGACTGTATATTAGAAACTAACATCAACGGGGTACGTCTGCGTGATAGGTCCTTTGGGTTAGACGAGAGCAGGCAGGTCGCTCTTATATATCTCAAAATATAGATAGATATCCCCGTTTGAGGAGCATCACCAACTTATCTTATATGCTATAACATCAGAAATCACCGGATAAAATAACGGCTAACGATGTCCTTGTATTCACATCTCTCATCTAATCTGTCTAATCAATACGTTCAATGAACGCATGGTTAGGGAAGTTTGGAGTCTTGATTAGGTACATCCCTGCAGTACCGGGTGTTGGAATAACATCATGACAGATGTTGACATGATTCCAGAAGAGACCCTTATATTCCCGGTTTTCCTGTCTCTCACGCAGGATCTGAACAATCGAACCAGGTGGGCAATGTCGATCAACATACCAATGGCCCTTGACGAACATATTACAGTTGACGCGCCACCTGGCAGTGTTGCCAGACGACGTGGTCGTCGTGAATTCTCTTCCACCAAACTGGGGGCAGATGTTATATTGTGGTGTAGGGCCGACCTCCGTCAACCGTTTAGCGACATCGCTACCGTCATGCTCATGCGAGGCAGTTCCTCCAACTCCAGTCTCCTTTAGTGCGTCAAGTGCTTGCTGAAGGTCTGCTTTCTCAGCTTCCAGTTTAGCTTTAGCAACTTCCCATTCTTTAGCCTGGTTTGACTTCTCCGCTTCACACTTGTTTTTCATATCATTGGTGATATCAGCCTTCGTCCGTTCGAATTGAGCCTTCAATGTTTTGACAGCACTAGAAGTGTGGGTCTTGCACTTCTCCGCCGTCCTCCTTTCACATTCAGCTTTCTCTATCCGAGTGACTGCAGCCTTTTGCGCTTCACACTGAGCCTTTGATGTTTCAACGGCACTCGCAGTCTCAGCGATCCTTTTGTCGCACTCGACGTTCGCAGCGTGACCGAGGGTAGCCTTCTCCTGTTCACATTGAGCCTTCGACGCTTCGACAGCGGCAGCAGCGTCATTGCACTTCTTGGTGATCTTCCTTTCACATTCGACTTTCTCCGTTTGACTGAGCGCGGCCTTCTCCACTTCACACTTGGCTGCACCCTCCTTTTCACATTCAGCCTTAGCTGCCTCGACGGGAGTTCCGCAGCCGCCCTCCGGTTCCGGCTCATCGACTATGCCGCCCGTTTTTTCAATCAACAAGAAGTTACTACCCGAGGCGGTGCTATAGCCCTGAGTGGTCACTAGAAAGCACTGGCCTCTAGGAGTCCAAGATGTTGCTAAACAATCACTGTCGGCGGCACAATGCTTAGCACACTCACGAGCATCTACACCTTTGATTGGTGTTTTATTGGATCCAGAGGCCCATTTTCCACAGGAGTACGTGAACTCGACCCCGTTGACAGATCCTTTGCCGGATGTGCTTCCCCCGGAGCAGCAGGTATCATAAGCTGTTCGGTGGTTGCCGCTGGACACGGAAAGACAACCATTTCCACTTGCAGAGCCCAAGGGGGCCTGAGTGGCCCATGCTGCACCCGCAGACAGGAATACAAAGAGGAAGGGTTGGCTAAACATCATGGTGCTCTTGCGCCATGAAAACAGGTACTAATGGCTAAGCCGAAATAAAAAGAATACAGATCTATATATTGGGTTCCAAGTGGGTGGGTGGAAGTACCCAAGTAAGAACAGGTCGCAAAATATACGCCGATGGCTATTGGTTTCCAATGTCGAATCCACAGCAAATGCAGGGTGTTATGGACTTCCTTTTAGCACGCAGCTTGCTGTATTGGTAGTAGCTGTGCAGTGGTTTGCACGGCAGTGGGCCTAGTTGCCTAGGCCGCGTGTTTGTGATAGGTACGTCAAGCAGATCTGCGCATCTCCTCTGATCCCCAACCCTTTGAAATGCCAGCTGGGGCGACTTTCAGCTGCTCCACAGTGCGCCTTGCGGAATAACTCCGAGATACACGCAGGAAGAGACAGCTCTGGGGTCGAGCAAGCAAGGGATTTCCCCCCATACTAAGGGCTACTAAGGTACCCGATAAGGGATTCCTGGTTACTGGCACATGTTTGAGTGTGCTCTCCGAGTTCCTCCTTTACACATGGCCCAAAATATTATTCAGTAGTCCGATAGTAGCATGAAATATGGGAAATATTCCTGGAGTGGCTTCTATGTTCATCGACCAGGGAACAAGGGTTTGTTTTGCGTGGGAATTAGGAAGCTGATCTCCACGTCGCATGGACCACCACAATCATGGACACAGCCAGAGCTCACGCGGGTTACGCAGAAGTGACCGTCAATCATATCTTTAGAGTTTTTGGAGCTCGTTCCAATGTGTTTTGGTGGGTTCTGTTGGGACCAACCAGGCGCAAAAAAGGCCGACTGCCGTGTTAACAAAATCAGGACTTTCCACGCGAATTGCACAAGGTTCAACTAGTCTACACTTTCTCGCTAGCAGTGTCGCTAGCGGAAAAGAAAGCCGAGAGAAGAATACACCTGACCTTTCAGCTGTCGATACCAGACGGTGCAGCGTCTTCTGGCGGCATTAGCTTCGGCATGTTCAATCTTCAGCTTTCTTTTTTGGGCTACAGCGTTCCACCTAGGAAGCTAATCATGCAAGCTAGTACCCGAGGCGAGTTCAGCTCCCCCACAGCGAAGTGGAGCCATCCATGATCATCGCGAGCTCAGCCCCGAGATTCCCGGCGGTCGAATCAAGATCTGTTCACCTTGCCGTGGGGAAGACTCTTTGGAGCTCTGGGATTCATATAGTGATAATATTATACCGGTGCTTGAGTTAGTGGAGGTTTGATATATCTTCATAAGTGGCATATTATAATTAATGACGGAAAGACCTTAAGCAAAACCATCCATCAACCAACCAAATTAGCTGGAAGATGAGGGGGATCTCTTGATCGAAATAGTGAGATATCAAGCTCAATGCCCCTAGTTCGTCTGCAAATCATTGCTGTTTATGGAATCTCGATGAATACACCGTCCTATCAATTCTCTTCCTCACTTCACAGTCCCACCCCGGATTCCACCGCACGACTAAGGTCTATCCCGAGATCTACTAGGATATAGCTCTCATGAACTCAAGCTCAGCTTGCCACATATCCTTTTACCTTTTCGGCGCGATGATCGTCGCTTTTAAGTTCATGGCGACAACACAAAGAGGGAAAATGATCTGTTTCGTGGGTCTTGGAAAAGGCGTCTGCCATTCTGAACGGAGTCAGGTGCCAACACGGTGGAATCTCGATCTCTTCAGCTTCGCAGCATATGGCAGTGGCCAATGCGAATATAAATAACATCCTCCCTCTGTCATTCCATTCTCTACTTCGCATCACCATCCATTTCTCCTTTAACTCGGTCATCATGGTCAAAGCCAATGGCCTGTTGGCCCTCCTCGTTGGCATTTCTGCATACCATGTAGAAGCCCGAGGCTCCTCCCGTGGTAAAACCAAGTACACCCTCGATAATATCCTTCCTTTGACGGACCCGAGCTCCGGCCTTGTGAAGTGTTGCCCGGAGGGAACCGAATTCGACGGCCAGGCTTGTGTCCTTGGTGTACCTAGCTGCCCAGAGGACTTCATTCGCAAGGATAACAAGTGTGTCTCGAAGTTCAAGCCTATCTGCCCCGATGGAAGCGAATATGATGGCAGCCTTTGTGTCTCGGATGGACTCCCCATTTGCCCTCCCCCTACCACCCTAAAGGGTAACTCGTGTGTGGCTGGACCACCAACCTGCCCTTCTGGCCTTGAGTACAACGGCAAAGTATGTCTATCGAAGCAACTCCCGGCGTGCCCTACGAACTACACCTTCAATGGCAAGACCTGTGTCAGTGTGAAGAAGCCCCAATGTCCTGAGGGACTGAAGCTTGGCGACGGCAAGTGTATCAGTGTCGGCTCTCCGGTCTGCCCTGCTGGTGCAGAGTACAATGAAAACCTTGGTCTGTGTGCCTCTGTCGTTGAACCTGTGTGCGAAGAAGGAAGTCAGCTTAAGAACGGCGAGTGCGTGTCTGATACTCCACCATCCTGTCCCGAGGGCGGTAATTTCAACCCTACCACAGCGAAATGTACCTCAGCCGAAAAGCCGACCTGCCCTCCTGGCTCCGAACTGGATCTACACTCTCAGAAGTGTGTGCTTAGTGAGGAGGCTGACTGTCCTCCCGGTAACGTCCTCTCTACTGATCTTGCTTCTGGTGTCGCCCGTTGCTGTCCTCATGGTATGGCTTGGAATGGTGACGTCTGTCTCTTCGAAACTGATGCAAGCGGCAAATGTCCCCCTGGCCTCACTCAGGTGGGCAAGTACTGCCACAAGCAAGCTACCAAGATCCCCCAATGTCCTCCGGGCGCGAAGCTGGATGGTAGCCGCTGTGTTCTAACCGAGCGTCCTGAATGCCCTCCTGGTCACATCCTCGAAGGATCCACTTGCGTTATGATCGAGAAGCCAGAATGTCCTCCTGGTTTAACACTGTCCGGGGGCAACTGCATTTCGACCGTTGAAATTAGCTGCCCGGCTGGAACCAGGTTCGAGAAGGGTGTTTGCACCAGCGTCACCCCACCCGCCTGTGAGGATGGATTCGTTTTTGACGGCGCTAACTGCGTCTCCACCACCCACATCCCCATTTGTCCTGAGGAGGGCCACACTTTAGACGGTGAGGAATGTCTCATTCCGCTCATGCCCACCTGCCCTGAAGATACAGCCTTCGATGGTAGCCGTTGTGTTTCCACCAGCACTCCTTCTTGCCCGTCCGGCTCTGTCCACAATGGTCAGGGCGACTGTCTTACAACCTCCGTGCCTCAATGCCCGCCAGGATCTACTTTACTCGGTGGTGGCTGCGTCGTCGGCGTTCCTGCCTGCCCCAAGGGAACGGTTTGGGACTCCAAGCAGTGCATCAGCCCGAAGGATCCCGAATGTCCCCCAGACCACAAGTGGAGCAACGGAAAGTGTCTCAACCTGGTTACCGTGGAATGTGAGCCCGGCTACGCCTTGGTCAATGGCGAATGTGTCTCCGACAGTAAGCCAGAGTGTGGTCCAGGAACCACGTTCAACGGCCAGGAGTGTGTTGGTGAAGTACCCAACTGTCCCGAGGGACTTGTCTTTGATGGGGAGGACTGTGCCCATCCCGAGGAGCCTGCTTGCCCCGCTGGAATGAAGTTCAACGGCAAGAAGTGTGTAGCTGAGAGGCCGCCTTCTTGCCAGCATGGCACCACCTTCGACAAGAAGACGAAGGAATGTGTCGCTGTTGAGCCACCTCAGTGTCCCCCTGGTCAGGTCTTCAATGGCAAGAACTGTGCCCTGGCATCTGGTGACTGTATGAGCTTCGAGTACTGTCCTGTTATGGGCGGTCTTTCCACCGGCGGCCTTACTACCGGTGGTCCTTCTACCGGCGCCGAGGAATGTCCTGAAGGAACTGTGTATGATAAGTATACCGGCATGTGTGCTGATTGGTGAGCGTGGATGTGAGCTCTCTACTTTGTATATGTGATGGAGAATAGTGCTAGGTAGGGCGAACCTTTTGTAATCAAGAGTGTTTTTAGCGTGCAACATTGATCCTCAGTGTCTTTACCACTATATTATGCCTACTTCTATATAATGCCCTCATTCCTATTGGATACTTCGAGCCCAAAGTTAAAGTAACGTAACCTTAGGCAGATTAATTTCTCATATTATATTCCATAGCGCGGTATCTTTAAATCGAAGGGTGTGTTCCCTTGTAGCAAAATATCGGCAAGACAATTCTCCAGCACATTATGTTTTAACCATTAAGCCTGTCGTGACGTCTCAGATTAAATCAATACATCAGCAAATCTATCATGCTAACGGCCACAACCATGGATTCACATTACGGCCATATCATTTTACGTTAACAATACCCATGGAAGAAAGACCTCAATTAAGTGCTGGTTAGAAGATGACGTCAGCCCGTTCGCTAAGACATAAATTTAGAAATCGAGCTAGGAGTTTATTCAGCATACATAAGGGATGTAAAGCATTGCGGCCTCAGGCATCAACAGCTGCCCGAGGCATCAAGGGCGAGTATGAGTCAGCATCTCGGAGTCGGCCGACAAATCCAATGCTCTCGGAAGAACAGAACAAAGGCTAAGAAGCATCACAAAGGCACTCCACAGGTGCCCTTGGATCAAATACTTGCACGTGGCTGGTTAAGTACTCAATGGTGTGTCGGAAAATTTCTTTCATACGTTTCTATAGAATAGTTACTGTACTAGCACTTTCATTAGTTCACATCAACGAGCCTCGAATTATATATTTTAGTGGTATACTCGGCGTCATCGAAGATTCATCAGATATCATAGTCCTTAAGTACGGTATATCGGTGATTTGAATGAAATCTATGTCCAAAGAATGCTCACTGCTTCGTACTACCAGATCGTAGCCTTCCTTCTTCCTCTGGAGTGTTTACAGGAGTAAGAATTGATCGTCGCGTTCAACTTAGAAAATGTCAAAGCCTTAAATTCTTAGACCAATGAATATAATAGAGATTAAGCCGAACTTTGTAATAAGAATGGATGACATTGTGAGGAATAGGCGTCGCCGAACTTCAAATTGGCTCCTGCTCAACCCCGTAAATAGTACTACAGTTGGCCTCTACTGCACTACGGAGTTGATAGTATAAGTCAAGTTATGCCAGCCTATCTGCTTACCATAGTCAATCCTAAAAACATTTAGCATCTCAAAACGTAGGAACATAAATGATGCCTCTGACCTAGATACTTTGCGTGAGTGGGTATAAAGGTTTGTCTGGATTGCTTAGACATCTAACCCAGGAAGGAAATGCTATAGGTTACACATACAGCTCAGGAGAGAGGTCTAACCCCCTGATATAGTGCTCAGTAACCGTACACAACGAGAGAGCTGAAGTTCATGAGCCAAGTGGAGGGGAGGTGGAGAGGTTGTGGGGCTTCGGGGGTCGCCATTTTGGGCTCTGATCCTATCGTTCGTGAACCAACGCATTTGTCGTGGTGATGTAAGTAAAGACGTTGGATGCTCTACGAGACGCAATGTTTCCGAGGTTATATGGTTTTAAGACGCCTACTTCGTTCTCTGGGCACGGAGGCCCATAGCGGCTACTCCGCAACAACAGCCCGGACGCGCGTTTTATAGTTCCTGGGCTGAAGTCAACTATGGTTGTGATGGAAAACAGAGCAAATGAGAGAGGTAGGAGTGGCGGTCAAAACTTGGCATGTTTGATACCTGCTGGTATTGGGTGCTCACATGAGCTGCTGCTCGAAGTATCTTTGTAGCTTCCTAATTGATGAATGTTGTTCTCCTCTACTGCTTGGGCTTCGTAGATAGCTGAAGTTGTGTCCGTAGGCCGTCATGCGAAGCATTACGAGAGACTAGAACCAACGATTGCTTTTGTGGTGCCAAAACAAATTACAGATAAGGTACACTTACTTCATTCCACTGAGCAGGGTTGTATGGAACTAACGGGGTATGTGGTAGTAGACCTTGACGATAATCCGCCCTAAGACCCCAGGTGATCTGTGCATAAACTTCTCCGGGCCTTGGCCCTACCCCGCATCTCTGGGGTCGTGAGCCTGCAGCGATTCATACGTGTATCTCTATGCTGGGGTGCTGGAATTCTGTGCGGGGTTCTTCTTATCAAGATCGTCATGAAGGCCTAGGCCTGGTCAATGTATTGATTGGCACTAAAAGACTCGCGCTACTTGGCCCCACAAATTCGGTTATCTACCCCGTGGGGTAAACGGGGTCGAACCTAACATGGAGGGGTTACTTTGTAGGCTCTTTGTTTATGGCAGCTGCTATATGCCCTCAGCGGAGTCTCAATGAGGAGATATAGCCGCTGAGCCGAGGGTACCTATGCAGGTCTTCAATACCATGGGGGAGGCTGGACTACTTCAAGCGCCGATCAGCCACCAAAGCAAAGAAACCTAAGGCTTGTTCATGTTTCTCTTTGACCCAAGATCCGCATAGGACACCTGTACATCCTCTGCCAGAATGAACGAAAAAGATAATGCAGCAGAGGAGATCGAGGAGGCTGGTTCTAAACCACTTCAGGCCTTAGGTTTGGTCAATGGCGGAGACGGTGCTCCACAGTGGACGAATGAGGAGGAAAAAAAGCTGGTGTACGTATGTCACTTGCTGCTCTTGTACATAGATGGACTAACAACTGCCCAGGCGAACAATTGACTGGCGTGTGTTCCCAATGCTATGCACCATCTTCGGACTCTCACTATTAGACCGAACAAATATATCCTCCGCTTACATTGCCGGCCTCGGAGCGGATATTCAGCTTTCGCAAGGGTAAGCTATGCTGATGGCCTACACAATTGTTTGATCCTAACGTTCGCAGACCACGATACAACATCGCCCTACTTGTCTTTTTCATCGGTAGGCTCAACACGCCTTCGTGGAGTGCTAGATAAGTCTAACCGTCGTCAGGATATGGCTTATTCGAAATCCCATCGAACCTCGTCATCCGCCGCATAGGAGCCAGGGCATGGCTGAGCTTCCTGATTGTATCATGGGGCGCTTGCGTCCTCGGGATGGGCTTTGTTCGAAGCTGGCAGTCCTTAACCGTGTGTCGTGCATTGCTCGGGATCTTCGAGGCTGGACGTATGATTCTATTCCTAATGGTATCATCTACAAACATTAACATGTGGCCAGTCTTCCCCGGTGCAGTCTTCATCATTGGATCATGGTACCGGCAGTACGAGACAGCTACGAGGATCTCACTTTTCTATATGGCCGCGCTGATTGCATCTGGATTCGGGCCGATCCTCGCTTACGTGTTTTCCTTGATTCGAGTTGGGGATGGAATATATACACAGGGCTGGCGGTGGATCTTTATCATCGAGGGCATTGCGACCATTGTGGCCGGGATTGCTGCCGCGTTTTTCGTTGTGGAGTGTATGCTCTACCTGCACCGTTCGGCACTTGGAGGCTGACCTCATAAAGTTCCCGATAAAGCACGCTGGTTGACGCCCCGACAGAAGCAGATTGCGATCGCTCGGCTATCCGTTGATAAGCAGGAGAAAGAGTACAAACACCCTAGTTTTAGGGAGGCGATGGTGATGATCTGGGATTGGAAGATTATTGTTTAGTAAGACGCTCCCAGCCCTAACCCCCACACCTTGTTGGTATATAGTCATGGACTGATGAACATAGTTCAATTCAGTACTTCATCGCCGCTTCAAGTGTCTACTCAATCGCCTACTTCAAGACTATCATTCTCCGAGAAGGAATGGGCTTCAGCTATGCCCTATCCCAAATACTCTCCTCACCACCGTATGTATTCGCCGTAATAATGTCTCTGGTTATGGCCTGGCTGTCAGATAAGTATAAGATTCGCTGGGCTATCCTGGTAGTCCAATCGCTTTCCGCTGTCGTCGGGCTCCTCATCACACTTTACAGCGGACCACCAGGCGTTCGGTATTTTGGTCTATTCATCGCCGTATTCGGGACGCAGGCCAATATACCTGGGACGCTATCATATGGCCAAAGCCAGATTCCGACTGTGGAGAAACGCGGTGTTATCGCGGCAGCTATGATATCTGTGGGTGCTGCTGGGGGCATTGCGGGGTCCACGATTTTTAGGACGCAGGATGCGCCGGTGAGTGCCCTTCTGGCGCTTTATTCTCTCCCCAAGTTGGCACTGATGTTGTTTCTGCAGAGATACCTCCCTGGAATGTGGGCCACGATTGCGATGCAAATGCTATATACTGTTGTGACGGTGATCTTTTCGTTTTATCTCAAGCGACAGAACCGCCTTGTGGACGAAAACAAGCGAGGTGACTTGGAGGGTGTGCCAGGGTTTCGATATGCCCCTTGAGATGGTCTGGGATAATGTTATGGAGTGAAAAAGCTAAAGAGAGCGAAACCCCGTGATGCTCTTTTGGAGCCTCGAAGACGCAGAGGCTATTGAGAATTGAGAGTCTTTCAATCAAGGGAAGCTTGTTGTACGCCATGGTGGAGCTATCAAAAAATGGATATAAGCCACAATGATTCTTGTCGGGAAAGTCAAATCTGTACATGGGACGCCCTAAACTCTCTATATGTCTTTGCTATACAAGGTATGGATACGCAGCTGCCTCACGTTTCATGCTTAACTACACTCAGTTCAATCCATGTCCTGTATGTTCACCTCCAAAGCGTAATCTGAGCGGTTCTTCGATGTCAGATTGTCCACCCTCACGTGGGCTATCGTTTGCGTAGCCTCACATCCCGCCAAGGTGTCAGATTCTGAAGAGTGGCTCAGCGTGCCGTGCAGCGCCGGGAACCAGGGGATTGGTGCGCCGCTGGGCCGTAGATACGATTAGCTCCGAGGAAGCAACCTGAATGCATGCAGACCGTAAGCTGAGGCCTTGTGGGACTAGTTTCATTACCTTTGCCGTTGGGCAAGGATTTCGTGTGGGAAGATCCCCTCCCAACGGCATAAGGTATTATTTGATAGGTGTCGGTTGTCTGAGGCCATTGCATCCTTGGCAAGCCATTTCGCGGGTGCCGAGACTCGCTCGTAATTAGCCCCCAAGCCCTAAGACTTGCTTCGACTAATGATAGGAGAGAGTTATATTACCACGTTCCTTCCGCCAAGGATTTCTCACCATTGCCAAGGGTTTGTACGTCATGGATAGCTGGTCCTAATTGTGATTCCGAGAAGTACGAACTACTCTTTTGGTCTAGCTACGATTTAGCCGACAAGCCACTTCCCCAGGACGGCCACAATGGCACGTCCAATCCCCGCAAAGCATAGCGTCCTTCCCCATATCTTGGCCGTTCTTATGCCCTGGAGAAATCCAGTGGGCTCGGATTACCGCATTGATCAAGCCGAGAGCGCGGAGGGGGGTCAATACTACATTTAAATAACTTCTGGTAGCTGCTCGCGACCTCGCATGGTCCCATTTTTCTGTCTAAGATTCGATTCGCGCCATTGCGCAGTGCTTGAACAACATGTTTGGGTTACCAAGGTTCTTCGGATTTAGAGGCAGAGCCTTGAACTTAGCTATCAGTTCGCTAGGCAGTCTTGATTTCTTGTACGGCGCCGCCTCTGTCGCATAATCTCCGGTCTCGCAACTGATAGGTGTCGCACACAGGCTTTTCGGATATGATCAGGGTGTCACCGGTGGTCTGCTGGACCTCCCGTCGTTCATCAAGTACTTCCCCGACATCAATGACAAGGCTGAGGGCATCGACCAAGCTTTGAAATCGCAGCGCAGTTTGAACCAGGGTATTGCCGTCGCATCTTACAATTTGGGATGCTTTGTTGGCGCCATCTTGACTATCTTTATCGGAAATCCGCTCGGTCGACGAAAAACCATCTTTATCGGCTGTTGCACTATGGCGACTGGGGCTTTATTGCAATCAACCGCGTTTCATTTGCCACATTTTATCATCGGTCGGATTATCACTGGTATCGGCAACGGTATGAACACAAGTACGGTGCCCACATGGCAGTCAGAGTCATCTAAAGCCCATGACCGTGGAAAGTTGGTCATGATTGAGGGTATGCTCATCACAGGAGGCATTACACTCAGTTACTGGATCAATTACGGTGAGTTCCACCCACTTCACTGCCATACAACAGAAGAATTACTGATGACTGTGGATTAGGATTTTCCTTTATCCCCAACAGCGAGGTGGCATGGCGCTTTCCACTAGCCTTCCAGATTCTCTTCGCCGTAGTGATTTTCATCTCGATTATGAATCTGCCCGAGTCTCCGCGATGGCTGGTGATGCAGGGCCGCAACGATGAGGCATTGGAGATTCTCGAATGCCTTAATGAAAAGCCGCGTGACGACCCTTACATCATCAATGAGTTTAGATCTATCCAGGAGACCGTCAAGGAGATGTCGAAGGGTTCTTACCGAAGTTTGTTCGATATGAGCGAGTACCGGGAATTCCATCGCGTCGCACTCGCCTATGTCAATCAGATGTTCCAGCAAATTTCCGGAATTAATCTTATCACGTACTATGTAAGATATTCCCCCTGCTCCTGGTATTGCTACACAGTACTAAGACGGTTTTTCAGGCTCCCTCTCTGTACGCTGAGATCGGTCTGGGTGAGGGAAATTTGCCAAAGTTGTTAGCCGCTTGCAACGGTACCGAATACCTCATGGCTGCATTTATCCCCATTTTCATCATCGAAAAGGCTGGACGTCGACCACTCATGCTCTTTGGTGTACTTAGCCCACCCCCTGTCTATCTATTGTAGCTTTGCCGCTGCTAACACAAATCGTTCTCCAGGCCGCGGGCATGTCTATCTCCATGGCTGTCCTGGCGGGAACCAACTACCGCTTGACGCATCTCGGTGACAGCAAAGCCGGTATTGGACAGGCCGTGTTCCTCTTCGTCTTCAACACCTTCTTCGCCATCGGTTGGCTTGGAATGACCTGGTTATACCCTGCAGAGATTGTGCCGCTGCGAATTCGTGCACCGACTAATGCACTGGCAACCAGGTAAGAGCAGATTAGCATCATCCATACGGGCCCCAGGTGTTGCCCAGGCTAACATATTTCCAGCGCAAACTGGATCTTCAACTTCATGGTCGTGATGATTACTCCGGTGTCATTCACCAACATCGGTTACAAGACCTATGTCATCTTCGCTGTCATGTAAGAGCACCATGTACCAGTAAGACTGATTTTAAGCTGACAAAACCAGAAACGCATTCATGTTCCCCTGTGTGTATTTCTTCTTCCCGGAAACCCGCTACCGCTCCCTGGAAGAGATGGACAATATCTTTAAGAAGTCCACGAACGTTTTCAATGCGGTGACTATCTCGATTAAAGAACCGTACCGCTACGATAAGCATGGTCAACTGAAGCCGGAGTACCTCGAGGAGGCCATCCGTCGCGAGAGCGTTACGGCCCCGGCCCCCGTCAAGCCCTTCGAGAGCGATGACAGTACCACTGAAGTCAAGGCTTGAGTGATATGGAGGAACAGGTAATAGACGTCGAGTTGGTGGCATGTATATCACTTATACCCGGCCGCCCGATGTGATTTTCCTTTGGGTTGCTTTTCTTTCCCAAGTTAGCTTTTAACACCCTGCTTTATTCTTTCCTTGTCCTTCTTTCGGTCGAGTTCAGGTTACTAGAGACCTACAGATTTCTCGTAATTATACTCGAAATCTAATGATATCCCAAGGCTGATCATGGCGAACTTTCCACAGTAACACTGCTTCTTTGCTATCCCGACTCTTTCCGTGGATTTGTCTGAGTTTTCTAACCCTCTCGCTATCCATGGTGTATAGAACTTCACAGCCGTGGCGCCGACCAAGGAGTATCTATGGCAAGCCAAGTTCGAGATGGCGCAAAACAAGCCTACTGCCAAGGGTACAGCCCACTGAATCTCATCGGAAATAAAAATTTAACTGTAGCCATGCTGCAAGCCATATTCCTTCCCATCTCAGCCCCAGCCGGGTCCAGGGGCCATAGTGTCGGATCCTAGAACTGTTGTGTTTGTGGATGACTTGATTGGAGTATGACTGAACGGTATAGATTAATACTTTCTAGGATTAACGAGGCAGAACTTTCCGAATGGATAATTCAGTGCTCAGGCCCTATGGCGTTGGCCGTGCGGGACAAACAAAGCTACGGGGGCTTGGCGGCGCGGTCCGAGTGTTGGACCCGGGTTGGCATGACAAACGAAAAGAAATTGGAAAAGAAAGGGTTCATGAAAAGGGAAATAATGAGGTCGTACGATAGATAATTTTGGAGCCTAGCAAGCATCAATGGGTTTACATCCGACATAACCGGACAGGTTTCTGTGTCATCTCTTTATTCTTTCGCATGTGGCTTGGGGCTCACATCACGGTGGCTTAGACGCTTACACCTGCTAGGCGTTTAGCTTATAGCATCCCTGCAAGATAACAAGAAGTAATAAGCGAGTTGATCCGATGGTGGTACGTTTGACGAGAGTTGAGGTACAATTTGGGAAAGTATTCCGCTTGACAGGATATTATATATACAATCCACTGTGATACCATTGCTGAACACGACTGCCCATTGGGTAACGGGAAAACGGCGATGCTTTTGACATGCAAAAACACGATATAGGGTGTAATCTCAGACAGCGGAACACGAGGGCCAAGCCTCGGTCATCCCACGGATTGCTTGATCAGGTAATCCGGTGGGAGCGGAGATCAGACTAAATATCTTGGCAGAAAAGAACCAATCACACGGAGGAGGTCACGAAAATAATCAGGCAGACATCGCTTTGGTTGCCTGTCTTTTCGGACTCAATTTCCACTTTATTCACCAGATCTTAATCCGACTACAGATTCCTTTGATGAGATTAAGGTCTTTACCAAGCGAAATTATACGATCTACAATAATACCCCTAGTCAGGGCTTTGGCAATTTTTATATAATAGCAAATACAGGTTGTGGCCACTCGGGAAAAAAGCACCGAAGGCCACTCACTCATTTTCAGTTATGTAGGCATAATAACAGATGGGGTCTAGCGGAGGTAACCATCTTGGGTTTCTAAAGCTCAAACCGCATAGAGTGTGCGGAATAAACACTGCGTTCGATATCATAAGGCTGATACAATGAGACTGGGGGACTGATTATCAGGATGGGATTGCGACGATGCAGAACTTCCATTCTGTATACTGCTGTGGATAGCATTCATTCTACAGTAACATTATTACTAGAATCAGTGATTATACAAAAAACAAACATAAAAATAAGGCCTTTATATTCCTGACCTCCACTAGATGATTGGTTTATCCAAGAATGGACCTAGTTCGAGCAAAAGTATAATAAGTATAATAATCTAGTATAGATTATTCAAGTCTTTACAACGCTTATTAGTAGAGATAAGACACTTGTAGAGTCATAAACTTGTCTAGGATTTGGAGCTAATAGAGTTGTTAACAGGTCGGGTTGTAACAGCGGAAGCTATATAGGCCTGACCAGGACATTCTGAATTGTTGATTCAGAATTATTTGATCTTTCGGCCCTGTGGGATATTGAGCCCTGGCAATATTGCTGACACAGTAATACACAATCAAAGGATATAAACACTCCATTCCTGCTATATCTTCAGAGGAACAACTCCATATGCAAAACTCTGTCTCGAACTCCCATATAAATACAATTTTTAACAAAGGCCTTTTCCTTTGACATCAGTATAATCAAATCGTTGTTGCATCTCTTTCTATGAATGGTTTTCAAGATTGTACCTGGTGAGTTTTGCCTTCCTTGTAATATTGTCCCGAGTCACACGTCAATTACCCAAAGCAAGAATGAGGATTTATCCATACAAGGGCATCAACAAAATAGTCTACTAATTAATCTTCTTCTTCCAGTCATTTTCGTTGGCGATTCGTACTTAAGCTAAACGGAAAGGTTTGGGCACAATCAAAATAAATCCAAAGAACCCTGTCTGAATCTTTCTGGACCATTATATTCGGCGGAAATAGGTTATTATAATAGATCCCAGCTCGATGGGTATCTGAAGGTATCCGACGAAGTTTGTTGACTATCTCTACTGCGAAAGTAGATAGATCAATCTATTGAATATTTGGTATATATTTAGGCAAAACAGCATTCGGAGGTTGGTAGGTATTGAGAAACTTGTTCAAGTGTGGTAACCAATCCCTTAGGTTGATTTGTTTTACAAAACCACAGAAGTCAGGGAAATATCCTTTGTTGTATAGATTATCTGTCTTGAGTCGAGGCTTTGCATTCACATCTAAAAGTATTGACTTCGCGGGCCGGGGGATCGGGGTGGGACACTTCAATACTGTAGTGCTGCGATCAAGTTAAGTAATGAAGACAAAGATGAGTATCTGGTTGCATACTACTTTCAAGATGAGGTCTCTACCATGCCAGTGTGTGCGGAAAACACCTGAAAACTCAGAGCTTTTAATAGGTGCAATATATTCTATCCCTGATATGCTAATCTATAACCTCCATGGTATCGATAATTTTCAAGCCGCAATTGAATTGTGTAAAACCGCTGAGACGTTTGTTTTGGAAGAGAGAATCCAAGTATGGTGTAGGACTCCATTTGTTTTTGCATTATGGCTTATTCTCAATACGTGACATTCCTCCCAGTGGGATCCTTTTGGGACACGGTATTGCTGGCTTAGGATACATCTTTTAGAAGCCTGGTTAAATATGTGGAGCCAAGTGGTACGCGGGAGATTTATGATGAAATCCCTGATAACATGCGGGAATACCTGTATGTGAAAGAGTGGCGACGCTTCCTAAAGGAATAGATCTAGCTGAAGTCTCACGCATGCCTTTACGTTTCCATAGATTAATATTGAATGTCCTTCTATTACAGCTATCATAACCTGCAGGCTTCCCCTACTTTAGAAGCCGATCTTCCAGGAACTTGATCTGTATTGAAACGTTTTTATCATAGATATGCCCGTCATATCGGTCAGAATGTCCTGCTGTGAGCAAGTGCAACTGTTTCGGTTCCTTTGCCCGTGCGAAGGCATTATGTGCAAGGTCAGTAGTCGTGACAACATCTGTGTCCGCCACGACCATCAACAACGGAGTAGGAGAAATATGCTCGGAATGCCTCGAGCCTTTTTGATTATTAGAGTTAATATTCATGCCAGGGTTACTCAGAAATCAATAAGTACCTCTTAAGTATTACATCGTTTCTCCACCCTGATGGCAATCCGGAACTGTAGCCGACAAAGCTTCCCTCGGAAGGGAGAACAGACAATGCACGAGAATCTTTGTCAACAACAGGCAGCCGACCCGGCTCTTCGCCTTTGGCACGAGCTTGACGATCTATATATTCGATTTCGACCTCGTCAGAAAAAGCCCTCTCTCATTAACAGTGGATAAATGAACAAAAGGAAACTGACTGTTCTGAAAATAATTTGTTCAATCCTGGAATAAAGTCTGATCTGTGTATGCGATGGAATGTTTCCCACCCACTGATCAAGGGTCTATTCGTGTGATCGTCAGTTAGTTAGACAGAACAAAAGATTAACGGTTCGATAGACATGGGAATAGAAAGACTCACACCTGGCTGATAACAGCTTTAACTCGACGATCAACGGCGCTAACAGTGAGAACGTGACCTTCACTGTACGAACTGCCCCAGATCGCGATATTGTTAGGATTAACCTCCGGCAGAGTTTGTGCAAACGTAATAGCATCAGCATAGTCACTTAGTTGCAAAGAAGGGACGATTCCCCTTCTCGGTTCGCCATCGCTAGCGCCAATGCAACGATTTTCATACGCGAACAGTGACAGGCGAGTTCGACGCGAAATACTCCACGAATTACCTCGACCCGTTTCGTTCTGCGCTGCAAACCCGTGCGCCATGACTAGGCATGGCAACTTTCCACTAAAGGAGCTGGGAGTGAAAAACCAACCTCGCAGGGTGACGCGGTCAGATGTTTTGAATGCAATATCTCGACCAGGCATAATGAAGACACTTTGTTTGAGGCACCTTTTGGGTTGTAGCTGACCGTCAATACAGATACGTGAGGAAGGGAAACTGCCGCCTTATAGGCTGGTTGGAGCTCCCAAGCCAGTAACACAAGTTCTGCAGCATGGATGCCAAGGGACAGAATTAGATACAGTAAGCCCAGCGACGAAATAAAGTTTTACGTCGACCACACGATATGATGGGAAATCCGGACAGATTCCACTTGATGATGTGCTATGAGAGACCATTGGTGCAATCGGTTCTCAATCTAACCATGACATCAATTCGATTACTGATCCCGCCGACAACCTCACGACCCAACCGCCTAGCAAGTCTGATCCTGATCAGTAAACCGGAAAAATCATCAGTCTCGCCGGGAATAGCACACCGATTATGGCATATTAAGGCGCCGTAGGTATGATTCGTTTAGTTTAGTCAAAAAGTTATAAAGGTGTCCTGTCCATATAGAAACTTGGAAACTCTAGGCCCTGTGAACAGCAATCCACTTCTATTCGTAAACATGCCAAGTTCCTTGCAAGTCGATGTCTACGTCGCACCCGCGATTCGGGCAGAAACTGGCCTTGAAGAGCCATCGAAACAATTGTGGTCACCAATCTGCTGCACTTCAATTCAGGGACCGACATCGGCAGTCCTTGTTGACACTCCTAACCCAGTGGAGCTTGCACAAGGGCTATCCGAGTGGGTGAAGAAGGCCGCCCCAGGCAAGAAACTCCCATATATCTACACCACTCACGCTCACGGGGACCATTTCTGCGGCAATCCCGTCCTCCTGAAGAATTTCCCCGAAGCCAAGTGCGTGGCAACCTCATTTGTGAATCAAGGCATTGAAGAGGCCGTATGTAAAGAGAGTCTGGATTTCTGGAATACCATATTTCCCGATGGCCAGATACCAACTGGACAGAACTGTCCCGGATCCCTTCCAGCAAACGGTGGATTTTCGATCGATGGCTAGAGTTTCTTCGCATAGACGTGACCTTTCTCAGATACGAACTCTTCTTCCTTCCTACACGTGCCCGCCATTGATCTTGTGGTTGCTGGTGATATTGTTTATGGAGAATGCTTTCAGTACTTTGGTGAGGCTTGTACAACCGACAAACGGAGGCACTGGCCAGACGCATTGAGCCAGATTGCCCAGTTGAAGCCTAGCATGGTTATTCCAGGTCATAAAAGGGCATAGCAAGTGGACGGACCCTATCTGATCGAGATGACGCATAACTACATCATGGCATTTGAAGATGACCTGAAGAAATGGAACGATCCGGCTAAGGTTGAGGGACCGATGAAAAAACGCCACCCCGCTAGATAGAATGATTTCATTTTAGATCGGAGCTGCATGGCCTCTGTCGCCGAGAAGTTGCAAGCCAATGAGAAAGCGTCAATTTGACAAGTTAGGTACCAAAGCCCTCAAGAATCAGCTCAAACTACCTCAGAAAGTCCAACCTATTGAACTCAGTCCTGAAGGTCCGAGCAATGTGTACCATGCTAAGATTGACAAAGTTCGATCGACACTCTCCACCAACAAACATGTCAGTCGGTCCCATTTCGAAGAATGGAACATTGACGAAGAAGGCGGGTAGGCCAACGTTGGTATACAGTCGAGTAATGTCTTTACTAAATCCGTCTTGTCCTGCTCAGGCAAGGCACCTCGAGAGTATTTAAAACTCCAGATCGACATTTTGAAGGATGGTCCAAAAAGTCTTGAAGGTTGTGACTGTTTGTGCGTTTCAACAATAATTGTGGAAATATAGGGATAAGGTAAACAGGGACTGGTAGATGTGGAAAATAAAATAAAGAAACCCGAGGAGGAATATAGAACGGATACTGTCTAAATCACTTAGTTGATAGTGACGTCCCTCCACCGGAAGAACGGGGGACATCCGTCGGGATTAGTGATCCCAAAGGCGGATCACGGTCTTGATCACTAATATCCAGTCCGTATTAGGCTCTCAGTCGTATGGATCGACACCTCCTGAAAGAATACTATGTAGCATGGCCATTGTCACCGGCAATGGAACAGCCAGCAACGGAGCAATTAAAAGTCAAAAGTCAATTACCGGTGTCGAGTCCACGCAACGCCCTGTGAACGTCTTGTATTGCATTAGAAAGTTTACCTGTTTCGGCGAAGTCACCATGAGCTATGCAAAAGAGGTCGATACAACTGTTTGAGAATGATGGGACCACCTTGCAAAGGTACTGGGCATCTTACGGATCACATCATATCAAGGGGTCAGCGACAATACGTTAGGAAGCTGAAAACAGAACTTAGGATACTTGCGAGATCAATCTATCTTCAATGCCCTATTTCATAACTCCGAATTATATACTCTCCGAACTCCGGGGTGCCTCGAGAAGGATGACTGTCGTATTATATTAGTAGGGGATTCCATCCCGCTGCCCTAAGTGGCCCAGAAGCCTGTGGGTATGACGAATCCCCCCTATTTTTGAATAGCACGCACCTGACCTGTCCACCATAGGCACCTCTAGCTTCGTTTTTTTTTTTTTTTTCTTCTGTGGCAGAGGACGCTTTGTTGGGCAAGGGAAACCCAGAATCTGCAAAGCTAATCTTACAAGTCTCATGTGTTTTCACCGCTTGTTGCGGGATGACCCGCATGATGGTGGCTCGCTGAAAGGGGTTGTATGGGGCTTTCAAAATTGGGTTACGCAGCCCTCACTCCATACTCATACACTCATACCGAAAAATTAAATATGTGCATCTAGAACGAAGATCATCTGGATTGGCAGCATAAGACACATACACATCTTGCTAGTTTCACATCTGTCCAGGCTTTTCTTTTCCTACCCGGGCAGCCTTGTCAACCATGACGTTAACGAACAATCTACAAGATGCCCAATTTGAAACTTCGAAACGCCTTTTAGCTCAACTTGTCAACGAAGGATTGCTCCATGCTTATGTATGCCTGCCAAAAGTCAGTCATAGATACGGTCTATCTCTACGGAGTAGTTGCCCTGAAAAAGCGACAACAGAGGCTACTACTGTGATTGTACATGCTAAGCTTGACGCATACCTTGAAGTGGAAGGAGACCGGGTCTTGCCAATTCTAAGACCAGAATATCTCGAGCTTCCAATTCTGCTGGAGCAGGAAAGTGGCGATACTATAATAGAAACCGACCCTGGCGAAATTTTCAGGTCGCTGTACAAAATCGTTGCACCTGAGTGGTTAGAAGAAGCATCAGCAAAGAAGATCATACATGAGCTCAGGACAACAGCTTTAAACCAATGTAAGGACCACAACTAAATCTTGGACTATGACTATATCTAACAGTAGACCGGCAGTGGAGTGGCTTCGGCGTCAAGAAACTCAACGGCAATTGGTTCTCAGCGATCCAGCGGTTTGCTGGGAACAATGTCTCGTCTACGGTCATCCCACTCATCCTGTAGGCAATCCAGAGCTCGTCACACTGTCACTAAGATGAGTCAAGCTTATTCAATTTACCAGTTCCATAGACTGTGCTACGCCCAACCGCCTCTGTATTCGTCTCGCTTGGAGAACCTGGAACAGTTTCTTGTCCCAGAATTAACTCTGATCTCGGTTCCGCGTTCCGAACTTCGAGTAAATGGGCCGTTTGAAGAATGTATGCAACCATTACTGCAGAAACTCAACATTCCAGCAGTTACAAAGGACAAAATTATCATGCCATGCTTCACCAAACAATTGCCTTCCATCCAACACTTCTTTCCAGGTGCTAATCCTATTGCATCCATTGTCAATGGTGCCGATGCACAATCTTCAATGCGATCTGTCACACTTCGCCCACACCTGGAAACACCATACATCTTAAAGATGTCTCTTGGTTATCGGATCACATCTGCGGTCCGCACAATTGCTTCTTGGATCATCCCGGAGGTGGTTTTCATGAGCAACCTCCTTGAGAAATTATTACCACCGGAGCTGTGGATATATCGAGAGGTTGCTAGCGTGACGGGTGCTTCTGGAGATCCAGAACGTACGCGACAAATATCTTGCATCATTCGTGAAGATCTCGAACTGAGAGCTCTTGATCATGACCAAGCGCTGATCATTGCAGCCGCGCTCTACCAACATCCCCCCGACTCGGACAAAACATACGCGGAGGTTTTATTTGACTTGAATACATGGAACAAGAAGATTGAGTGGTTCAAACTGTTCGTTGCCTCGTCATAATCAAAAGCTTTCCCTATCTCCTCTGCTCCCCTTTCTAATATATGACCACCCAAACTAATTCAAAATTTGACAATCACCAGATATGTTGAAAGCCTTTGTGATGTGGTTCTACCGCCACTCGCGGGCTACGGAATCGGAATTGAAGCACACGCTCAAAATATTGTTCTTCGCGTTTGTCGTCAAAGTTCCGAGCTGAAGGGGTTTGCGATTCGTGATTGGGGCGGAGTTCGACTGCACAAGCCTACTTTGGAATCCCTTGGTATCAAGCTGCCGGCTGCCGATCCTGAAAGTCCTGTTATCACAAGTAATATAGAACACGTTTGGAGCAAGTTCCATCACGTCTTTCTCCAAAATCATATCGGCACTATCTTAATCGCACTCGGCTTGGAGACTAGAGGGGGTTGGGAGATTGTCCGCGAAGAACTCTCGAGGGTTTTAGCAGGTAATGAGTATGCTGCTGGCCCAGAGCTGCTCCAGTATCTTCTGGCAGATAGCATGGAGATGAGGTGTTTTTTCACGGCTCGATTGGAGGGAAGACCTAAGGTGGTAAGATTGTATCGCCGTATTCCCATTATATAAAGATACTAACTCGGATCCTGCTACAGCCATTGACTAGAGGAGTCCCCAACATCGTTTTGCGATGATTGGGCTTCAATACACACAGTGTCATTCTACAGCAAGAGAAACCAAGCAATTGACAGACATAGTTTTCGCATTGTAAATCTCATGTTAACGTCGTGCCGTTTTCACCTTCCCTTCGGGCTGCAATCATCTGTATCATTTATAGTTTAGGCGAATGTTCTGAGCAGAAGAATAGGACTGCTCATGAATCTTTTCAGCTGCGTTCGGATTTGGCATTCTACTCTCGAGTTCTTTTTCGTCACTTCCATAATATAATAGATATCCCATCAACTCGCACAAGTGGTGCGGATTAAGAGTAAAGGAGCTGAACTGTGGAGTCAACAATACAATAATGCGTCACATAGTCCATACGCTGTGTATCTTACTGGCTGCTGGTTACCAATAATTGCTTTTGCTTTTGTTGTGCCCAGAGCCGATCTATTTCCACTGTAAGTTAAGCTCAACGCTTTGACCGCTTGATGTCTACTGCTGCAAGGAGGGATTTCAATTATTATGACATCTTCAAGCAAGCGACTGGAGCAGAGACGCCAGGGCTTAGTTCGTCTTCGGAACAAATTTGGGTAATAATTGTGGGGGAAGTTTGATTTTTCAAATAATCCATCCCTCACTGCACTAGAGGCACGCTAAGGCAGATGGTCTCACAAGTCTGAAAGTGATCGACGCATGATCGCAGGGCACGTCCTGTGAGAAATTTCGGTCCATTCGAGTCCGTTGTTGTTTATCAAACGCTCTATTCGCTTTCTTAATGCAAATTGTTATACGCTTCGCATGGTTGGATTGGAAAATTAGAAAATTTCAGCTCTCATCCCTAGGACGACGGGATGCCGGGAACGACCACCCTGGGAGATTTTCCCAATGAGCCGATCTTTGTGCAGCTTCTCAGGGTCTCTCGTGAAGTCAGCCATGTGATTGTTCAAGATCCTCAAACCGACGTTGAAGCAGACTATGGCCAATTTCTCGCAGACTTGCTCCAAACACGCAAGGGCTTACAGGAATCGGTCCCAGGGTCACTTCTGGATGGGAAGCGCCTCCTCCGAGAAGATAACCCATACGTCTTTCTTTTGACCGACGGTAATTACAATTTCATCGTTGGAGCGTTCTCTATCCTCTCTGTCGGAGGTGCTTTCGTGCCGCTATGTAAGTCTTTCCCGGGTTTCGTACCAGTTGATGAGTTTATGGTTCGGTCTAGAGTCATCTATGTGATAGCGTAACTAAGAGGTCTATAGCAACACAAATTTTACCAGAAGAGGCACTGCACTTTTCTCGTCGATGCAAGTCAGCCGTCATTGTAACGAGTAGGAAGTACCTGCCGTTAGCACGTGAAATTCAACAATATGCCGCCTTCCAGGGCGTTGAGTGGACAGTGGTCGAGATATGCATCAAGTCTTCACCATCACTTGATGCTTCTATGTCCCCTCTGCGGATAGATCAGAGTGTGATGATCCCTCCCCGCCGACCGGGTATGGTATTGTTTACTTCTGGCACCAGCGGCCCTCCCAAAGGCGTAGTGCACTCACGAAGCGTGTTTTACGAGATACATACCACCAGCTCCCCAAGTGAGGTTTGTCTATCCCAGCGACATCATCTATGGATTGGAGGTGTAATGCCCATGATCAGACACCCTCTTGCGGGTGGGCGACTTGAGATAATCAAGCCTGATGCTGAGAGATTGTGGGAACGTCTTCACAAGGGCGGGGTGACCATTCTGGCGGGAGCTCCGCGTCTTTGGAGCCAGATGATGGAATATTTCCAGTCCCACATCCAAGGTCTTCCGGCCGCCGAACTGGAGATATACGTCTCTGCGGCCCGGAAACTGCGTGTTGCCCACGTTGGAGGAGGGATGCCACATCGGTCCTTGTTGCGATTTTGGAGGGAGGACTTGAGAAGGCCGCTTACAGTCTCGTACGGAGCCACGGAGCTTGGTGGCTGGGGACTGAAGTGCACACATGATACCCCAGCTGATATCGAGGTTTGTGATTCGATTCCGTGCGATCTGCTTCTCTTTTCTCTTTTTTTTTTTTTATTTGAAAGCTGACCAAAACCTGATATAGCGTTGTATTGGAAGACCTCACCCAAAGATTACCGTCCGACTGTCCGATGGGGATCACGGAGAGATTCAAATCAAAAGTGCCAATCTCCTTTCGCAGTGAGTAAATGTCCACATCGCTCCAGGGATCAATCGCTTAGTGAGCCTAGTTATTTAGGAGATGAGGCGGCTACTAGAGCTGTGTTTACGGAAGACGGCTTCTATAAAACTGGGGATGTGGCCCATGTAGTAGGAAAGGATTATGTCTTTGACGGGAGACTCTCAGCCGAGTGTGAGCGAACCCTGTCCCCCGCCGGCGTAATTCTCTATAAATAACACAGAAGCGGCAGTTACCAAGTTCCGAGGATGGCAAATCTCCATCCTGGAGGTAGAATTGCGTCTTCTAGAGCTGCCTTTCATTCGCGAAGGGTGTATTCTCGGTGCCCCGGAACCAGATAACATCACGCGTTTGGCAGCTCTCGTCCGATTTAAACACTCTAAAGCTTCGTCAGCAGATGTTACTTGTGCGAATGGATCGCAGCCTTCGCTGCAGCTTCTCAGAGAGTCTCTCGCGGCCGAGCTTCCAGTGTATATGTTACCAACAGCTTTGCGAGTCCTAGGCGAGGATGAAGAGATTCCCCGGACAGCCTCACACAAGGTCATTCGGTCCAAAGCAATCGAACAGTACTTCCCATTAACTGAGAGTGGAAAGATCGCAGAGCCTGTGGAGCTCTGGGATCTAGGCAAAAGCGAACTGTCCGGACCACGCAAGATTTGGGAATGGGGTGGTCTTTAGGATACACTGTGCTTGACCACTTATCTATAGCTTAGACCTTTGAGACGGAACTCTTTGTAATGAAAATGCTCCCCTCATGCCATATGCGAATTATCATCCGCTGCTCTGGCACTCAAAAGTCCCAGACTCTGCGTTCAGTCAGAGCAGGCGGCCGCGATGAATCAAATGACATGAGGTCCAATTGATCAATAGATTGAGCACATTTCCTGATGTGAGGCTGAAAGAGGCGGCCAAGACCAGGCGATGATCTCATCTAGCTTGGGAAAGAGCTGCAACTTCCAAGCCAGTTTCCGGTTTCTGCCATAGTCTTGTGCCTCAGCTTTGCAAACTTTGAAATTGAGCCTCGGTGTGAGTTGACCGGTCAATTTCCTTCTGACCTGATGGAATGTAGATCCGTGCATTGTTAAGTTCCGCGTTTGGATAAAGTATGGAGTATTCAAAAAGTGATAAAAAGGGAATATGAGCAACCGCAAGGCTCGGCTCCGCTGCGGATCACCTGCCAGCTAGTCTATCCAAATACTGTATTTCGAGGGGCTAGAGTTCAGAAAAAAAAGGTATGCGTCTCACCGTTTCTTCCCCTGAGATTTGAGAGATTCGCACTTCCTGCACTTCAGTCCTAAGGCGTGTTTGTTTTTGATATAGTTCTTCTTCCTTCACTTCTCAATTGCATCTACAGTATAGCTGAAGTTACTCGCGAAAAAGAAAAAAACAAACCCGACTCGTCCTCCCTGACTAGAGTCAACTAAATACCCCCTGACTCTTTCCCAAGCCTGCATTTCAGTCGGAAGATTGACCCCCAGCAATGTTTGGATGAGTTTCTTCGACAAAATTCCACCGTTCAATTTATTGGTATCCAATGGCAAGATTACTCCGGTCTTCTTCATGTACGAATTGTAGCCCTTGCGCATTTCCGTCGCTTGATAGAATCTGAAAAGCCTCTTCACGCACCACCCATCGGCTTCCATTGTGTCGCCGATAATAATCTTGTTCCTTGGCTCGACCCAACTGGAGCTCATCTCCTTTTACCAGACTATACCAGTCTACGTCTTCTGCCCGGCCGCTCAAGATATGCAGTTCTCATGTGTGGCGTCGTGGAAACGCGGCCCAGCAGCCCGCAACCAAACTGGGATATATGCCGGCGCCATGCGTTGGCCAATGTTTTGCGTACTGCCGCTACTCGGTTTGACGTCGATTTCCTGGTGGGATTTGAGGTTGAATTTGAAATCTTGCGCCGCTCTTCATCTCCCGAGGAGCAAGAGTCAACCCTCCTTCCCTTCAGTACAGGTCTCGGTCGCTATGCCGTAGATGGCCTGCGCGATCCCGGATTTCCTCTGGTTGAAGATGCGGTATCGACCTTGATGGAACATGGGGTCGATGTTCAGACTATTCAGACAGAAGGGCGATGTGGTCAATATGAAATTTCACTCGGTCCCCGGCCACCTGTCATGCAGTGGTCGGGAATGGTAGTGTAGTTGCATCGCCGTGGAAGCGGTCTGGTCTACAGTGGTTACGTCTCCTTTCTCCATCCTATGACAGACCCATGGAGGATCGCCAAACACTTCTCAAGTTGCGTCGTCGCCCGTCTCTCTGGGATAGCATCCTTCTCGTACGGCATAAATCCACGGGGATACTGGTCCTTGCCAGTACTTTGATATCATGTGGCTTCATAGCCGTTCTCACTAGCATCCCTTTTCTCTTTCAGGCTCGATACAACTTCAATGCTCTGAAGATCGGGTTGTGCTCTCTTCCCTATGCTGTTGGTGGATTGGCCTCACGCTGGACCTCTGGCACACTATCGACACGCAATTTCAAACGGTGTGCTCGCGAGGCAGGCGTTACACTCGTGAAGAACAAGCAGAGTCCTGAACAGTTGAGAAAGATACCTTTGGAAAAGGCGCGCCTACAGCTGACTCTCCCGCTACTCTGTATACCAGTCGCTCAGGTTATGGTATATGGATGGTTACTCCAGGCACAAGTGCACGTTGCAGGGCCCCTGGTTTTACTTTTCTTTTTGGGGAATGCCGTGACCGGCATGCGCAATAGCCTAAACGCTTTAGTAGTGGATCTTAATGCACAGCGGCCTGCCACGGCTAGTGCGTTCCTCACCTTTCGCAGTATTCTGGGTGCTGGGGTGGCAGCAGCGGTAGTTCCAATGATTGATGCCATTGGCATAGGATGGACTTCCACCGTTGTTGGTGGGGTGTGGTTGGTAGTATCTCCTGTTCTATGCGTGGTCTATCGCTATGGCCGTGTCTGGCGTGTAGATGGAGACATGCTATAACCTTATTCTGGTTGAAAAGATGATATGTCTTTACATGATAAATGAGGAAGTCTGTATATTAGATCTCAATATATCGTAAGCGATTTCTTTGCCAGGTGGCCGGTAGTAGGGACCTCGGGAACATCTTCATGAGACATCCCTCAAAAAGCGGAAGAATGATCTAGAGCATGAACTATCCAATGGGAAGGAAAGCTTGAGATTAAGGCACGGCAGTTGGAACTTAAATCCGTTAAAACTGCCCTGAACCAGCTGATGGTTAGCCCTCAAGTATGGTCACTCTTCAAGTTAGAAAGCTAACCGAGTATTTTGAATGGGTGACTAGGCAGATATACGGACCTGATTGAAATGTCTACGGCGCCACCACCGGCTTCATTAGTCCAAGCGGTCATGTTGATCAACTTAAGTCCTTGTCAGCACTGCATCGTCTTCACAGATAAAATCAATAAGCGTTTGGGCTATCTATACAGTTATTCGTGGCACTTTGACTTGTATTACAGCTAAGGCGCCTCCCATATATGGCAGGACACCAGGCCTTGTATACCCGCCGGTATTATAAATAAGGTCTGGTTCGCATGGCTCTGTTCGCTTTAGTCTGGAGAGATCTGGTCTATGTCAGATATGTACGTAGAAACTAGAGAGCGAGCGCGAGAGACAATTTTGGTAACGACTCCATAATCAGTATCAAAAGTTAATCTCTAGCGGTTCAAATTGCAACATTCTCTGTCTTTCTGCACAGGTAACATAAAAAGCCCGGCGCATGAGCCCTGAGCAAGAGCTTTTGTTTCCCCAATATGATCCATGCTCATCAGGACCTTTCCTTGGTCACCTTGTATTAAAAGGCCTCAAGTTCGTAGCTTGCATACATAAACGGCCCCGCGCCCTTAACATCATTCTGCACCACCGGAACAGATATGTAATACTGCATACGGTCAGTTAAACCTAGAGTCCCTGATTTGGTGCTCATTCAATATCAAAGCTTACCTCGAAAGTTCCATTGCTGCCTAAACTTCCTACCTCCACCGTTCCCTCCCAGTTCAACGTCCCGTTGTCATTCTTACTCACGAACCTGTCAACAAGCAGCTTATACCCGTTGTCAGCCACCTGAGCATATTCGCTTTCCTCGAGGAATCCGTTCCGGATACCCTTCAAGAACCCATATGTGAACATCGCAGACCCGCTACTCTCAATGTAGTTCCTGGGGTCGCTCGGGTATTGATCGTTCATGATCAAATACCACCCACCACTTTCATCCTGAGCCTGTTTAAGAGCTTGCGCGAGTTTCTGGAATCGACCCAAGTTGGTCTCCCACCCTGGGTGAGACTTGGGGAAGTAATCCAGGATATCCACAAGGGACATGAAATACCATCCTAGGGCGCGATTCCAGACGAGTGGAGCAGCACCGGTTTCGGGATCTGTAAGTATTTGTTATTTTCCTGTTTTATCAAATTTGAGAGAAATAAGAGAGAAAAACAGTGATTTGTGAGATGTAGATGACATACCAGCCCAAACAGCAGTTTTACCGTAATCAAATCCATGGACAAGCAATCCATCCTCCCGCAAGCAATGCTCCTCGATCAAGTCAAACTGGAGCATGATATCATCCCACGCAGTGCTGTTGTCAGCATCGAACCATGCAGTGTACAGCGCATAGAAATTAGTTGACATGTAGATCCCATCCAGCCACATCTGGTTTGGATAGGTGGGATCACGATGCCAAAGCCCGCCTCCCTCATTGCGGGGCGTTAAATCAATCTGTCGCCGGAGAGTGTCGGCACCTAGCTTGAACTTCTCTTGACCAGTGGCGGCCCACGCAGCCAGAAAGTTTGTGCCGATCCGTAGATCGTCGAGAGAGATTTTGTCGCTGAGGTTATAGTCGATCAACTCGCCTGAATCGCTCACAACGCCCGAGAGCTGAGACTCAATGAAGTCAAGATATTCTGGGTCGGTGGTTTTGTTATGGGCGAATTCAATGCCGCGGTAGAGTACACCGTAAGCGTAGTTCCGCGATACGGGCACCGATTTGGACAACCAAGATGAAGCCATCCATTCTGTGTAGTTGTTGCTGGACGCTAGTGTTGTACCTGCCGTCGCGGCGAGAAGGGCTATAGATGATCGCATCTTGCGGAGCGGTGATTAGACTAGTGTGATAGCTAATCCTGCTCTTTCTGTCGTGAGTAGGTGTCTATGTACTCTACATCTTTTATATACCCTAGCCTCGGGTATCTCTACCTCATACAAGAGCTCTTAAGCCAAGAAACGGATGAATTATCTCCTAGTAGTCCCGCAGAAAACCCCACGAATAACACCCCGCAACTTTAAATTTAGCTGCAGATAAGCCATGATAGCATGATGGTAAATGGTGGAATTTCCCGCTTCTGTCTTCTTTTCCCAACCTGCGTTGTTTACGTTAATATTAGCCAAGAAAATTGGAATTGTGCCTAAGGATTTGAGAGCCCCATATGAGTGGCGCAGTACTCCGCCAAGCAGTAACAAATTAACAACCTAGACCATACAGTTTCCTCTAAGCTCGTATGTTTAGAATAGGTCGGATTTCTTAGCGAAATATATGACACCACTATACTCCGTGCTAGATATCTAATTGTATACCTTCGCGTGCAGACCTGGGATTATCTCAAGATCCTTCGGCCGATAAGTGTACTTCCCATCCTCTGAAATCTTCGCATCCCGTGTGCGTCTTTGCTGCTGAGTCTGTCTGACCTTGACCCATTGCTCAGTGGTCAAATGCTGACCCAGTTCCGTGAAGACATTGTGCGTCAGCCCAAGTCTATTGAGTAGAGGGCTGTTTTGAATTGGGTCCAGCACGACATGGTTATTCGGCCTACATACGAAGTAAGTATTTGTTATGCACCGAACCTCAATAACAAACTCACCGTGCAAAGTATAATACTCCCAATCGATCCACATGAGCCTGGTCAGCTGGTGGCACATGTACGCGATGAATGCTTGACTTGATTAGACCACCCGTAAGAGCAGTCAGGGCATCACAGGTATTGACCGTAATGGTTCCATCCTGTGGACGCACCCATTTCCACTGACCCTCGGAATTGAGGATTTGCAACGCTGCAACCGGTTGGCGAAAGAGTAGAGTGACTGTTCCCAGATCCGTATGGCCGGGTACGTACATACCACCCACTATCTTGTTCTCTTCGGCCCCGCGTGCTGCGTAGTGCATGTACCGAAGATGGTCCTCGCCTTTCACATCATATTGATGGTCCTTGACAAGTTGGTCTTGGTCGGGAAGTTCAAGGAGAATGGCAAACAGACGGAGAAGCTTCTCGACTACTTCTGTGTGGCATTTCTGCATTCATCATTACTATGATGACAGCCAGGGTAAGTATAAACTGCTAGTACATACCCGACTAAAGGCCTCAATTTCTTCCAGATGATCCCCGAGAATCGGCGGCTGCTGGCGTTGGTGATAGCCGTCGAACTTTGGAATATTGTAGACCTGTACATTGTCTTTGACTCCATTTCCAAGACTACCGAGGTTAGTCTATTTTCTGAGCAGCTGTGGTAGAGGTCTTACGCCCGGTGTCCCGCAGGTCTATATCCGTTATATTCCCCCTTTTCGAGGTCAGAGGCGCTGTGGTATTTGAGCTTTTCTTCGAGAGGAAGCGCATAGAACTCGCGACCGAGGGCAAATTGGCGATCGATTTCATCTTGGCTGATATTAAAGTTCTTGACATAAAAGAAGCCTGCCCCATTGTTAAACAACGAGACACATGTAGGTCAGGATACTCACCCACGTGGCGCACAGCGTGATCCAATTGCTTCACAAGGTCTTCTTTTCCCCCGGGCTGGTCATATAGACTAAGGTCAAGCGTGACGAGTTCAGCCCAATCGACTGTTTCGTTAGCCTCAATGAAGCACTGAAGTGTCTAGGAATTACTACTCACGGTTTTCCTTTGTCACTGGAACGTGATCGTATCTATCAATGAGTTTGGCAGGCATGTTAGGCAACAAGATCCTAGTTATTTGGAAAAGCTTTGTGAGAAGACAAGATGGATGCAGGCAATAAGCTACCCTGAAGATGAACGCTATATAACACTTCAACCCCGCATTATGCGCCTTCCGATGATTACCAATAATGTGCGAAAGCACGCAAGCTTTACCACGCGTCTCGAGTCGGGTTTTGACGGTACAGGGCCGCATCATTGGCTCACGGAAGTGATAACGACTCATTAAAGTGATGTTATGCCGGGGCTGAGGCACGCCATCCGCACTACATATTTGCCGTCTCAAGCCAGAGTCAAACCAACCATGTCAGGTCTTGCTTATCTCATTAGGAAATTGATTCGCAGAGCTATGAACTCTTGAATCGTTATGAATATTCGATCACTTGTGGAAATATCTCAGCCATGTATAGAAACCGTCATGCAGGGGGCATGTGGGTGGTTATCTTTTCACGAGGTACCGGCTAAGTTCACCTTGATAGGATACATATCCACGCTCATTAACTCGATTTTCACTGCCAACATGTGTATAGTAAGGCGATCCTGCAATACACAGACACTTGACCTCTCTCCGTCTCAAGCAGCATCCATACTCTCACACGTTGTCTGTCCAATTTATTTACCGGCCAAGAAACGCAGAAACTCGTCTTTCTTGCTCTTAGGGGACTCCACCTCCGACCAACAAGTTTTCGTGAAGGGCAGCCCGTTATTTCCGACATTCGCGACAGCATTTTGTGACTTGCCCAATCAGTAGTTGTGCTGAAACAACCACGCCATAAGAGGGATAAACGTGAGTCCCAGAGCAGTAGCAAGACAATACTATAACGCGTGCCGATACACCAGTACCGCTCCCACTCGCATCGGATCGTCAAAGCCGTATAATTTCCGAATAGACTTGGTACTCCCAAACAGCTTTTTCACATCGCCTTCGGTGGCATTAGATGGCAGGTACTTTCGCAACGACTTGGGCATCTGATCTGCCCAGATCACAGCGACTATCGCCGATCCGATAGCTCTACCAATCTTCGACCGTAATGCTAACAGTGAAATGGCCAGCGCGACATCCTGGTGAGGAACGGAGGCCTGCGACGCAACGCGCGATCCGACCACCGACATAGAACTGCTATATCCAACGAGGATCATCGCCATCACCATAGCGCCCGTGTTGGCAGTTGCCATGTTCCCATTTAACATGATTCCCATACCAATGATCTTTGGAGCTAGACCGGCGATCTGAATGGCTTTGTATCGATGTGTCCATCGTTGGAGGAGCCCGACAAGGGGTCCGGCGATGCAGAGGGCGAGTGTGAGCGTATTGCCGTAGTAGACTCATTTCTGATAGCTCCAGGGCTTAGCAACGTAGACATATGAGTCCAATAGAGACTGCTAACACTTCCAGCAACTGATGTTTTGCCCAATGAGTCAGTAATTGTTGGTTGGAAATCAAAGCAAGACGGCAGGGTGGGGGAACTTGCGCATGTAGAAGCTATCGATAATGATAGCCATTGTGAAAATTTTATTAATACCAGTCGTCGAGGTGCACTAGGTACACGGGCCCATTTCACCTCATAGATGACATAGGCGATCAGGAGGCCCCCAATGATCATCAGGGCGATAAGCGAGTGGTTTCGCCAACCACCATCCGCGTAGGTCTTGAGAGAAAAATGGTAATAACAAGAGCGACCAGCCGAACCCCAGCAGGGCCAGGCCAAATGCATCAAGTTCGTCCAAGATACGCCTGACAGACTGCATCCAAAGCTCCGAAGGCCCAGCTGCCCGTGCTGAGACCGTACCACGGGGTACGTCACGACTCTCCCTCTCCGCAAAATTCCCAGCGGCTCGACGGGTCACATTGGAGGAGGCGATGTTCACGATGCCATTTTGTTTGGCTTCACAATCGAGGTAGATGAGCGTGGCGATGGCTGGTCCGAGGGCGACGGGGATAATGGCAAACATGCCATATCCCCAACGCCAATGCCCTTTAGTATCAATGGGATCCACAATCTTAGCGACAAACCAGGGGTTGATTATGAAGGGTGTGGAGATCATGGAGCTCATGAATCCGTGCCATTCAAGCGGCGTCAGGTCGGCGACGATGTTGTCGTTGGTCAAGTCAAGCCCGGAGCTCCCGATAACGACAAAGACGTCAACGACGTAGCCGGCGATGGTCCTACAGGTGGCAACAATGATATAACCAAATACGTAAAAGGACAGGACCAACGTGTATGTGTATGGACGGGATTTGATATCGGAGATCTTCTCGATGAAGGGTTTGCTCAAAGCACTGATACCCCGATGAGCCACAACGTCTTCCGATCCGACTTGGCTTCGCGATAGATAGCTCCATTCGATTGACTCCCTGGGCCTGTTGGGTATCCCCAATTGTGGGCTTAAGAGTGGGCTCATCATTCTCGTCGGGTCCTGTAGATCCAGGTAGTTTTGAAGTTCTCATATGAAGCTGGGTATTGGATATATATCATGCGAGCGAGTGTAGGTTTGATCTTAGGTCAGAGACTGATTGAGCAAGGAATTTGTTTTTGTCCCTGACCATTTCTATTTCAAATCTGATATGATCCTGTGGTACGAGCTTTTGTATTGAGTTTATAATTTTTTCTTTCTTTACATGAAGTATTTCCTAGTTGCGCCATATCTGTTACTACCTATGTCAATTAATAAGGGTTTGTCACACGCCTCTCGATCAGGAAAATTCTGTGCCTACTTAGTCATGCCTGTCCGATGCGCCTAAACCGGATTATGATATGTCCTAGGCCGTAGGCACTTATCCACCCGAATCTCAAGGAACTTAACGTTCTCATCTAGCAATCATATCTGTTTAGAGAAAAGGCTCGACAGGTTAATGTGGGAGCATACTGAGAGCGTATTAGGAACGGGTCGTATGTTTCAGCTGGTTTTAAGAAGAACCAACCATGGTTGCCGACCTACGGTGACATGCCCCAAAACACCATAGCGACCGAATCGACAACAAGAGACAGGGACTAACCCAGATTCTTCATATCTAGATAGATGTTCTGTCAAGGAATTAAACCTGACTAGCATCTGGCGCCCAGTTTTGCATCCATTCTGACCTTCCAGGACTGAACGCTTTGACAAAAGCCAACAGGTGACCCTTCGTGGATACAGTACGGTCTTAAGCCAATGACTTGGAGCATATATGGTTATCACATTCAGCAAGAAGCATCTGAGAGTATTGGCATACGGTATAAGATCAAAGCCGATCGCCAACTTTCCCGACGTTCTCATCAAGGCTTCCTCGGGCCGAGTGAAGCCCGATGACAGTGTGAGTACTCCCTCTATAACTACTCCGAGGGTCCCATGTTCACTTTGCTAACATGCCTCGTTTGATGCTCGTTAGATAGAACAACCAGTATCAAAATCTACGACATCCTTGAGAGTCACCACCAACCAGCGGACACTATGATTGACTGTGGAAGGCGACATGAGATGTGACCCCCTAACGGAAAGGAAGGCCTTGGACCACCGATAGCCAATCGTACCGAATGGTGGAAGCTCCTCTGCACCTTTCATCCATCACTATATATTTTATGGTAAAGAATCCGCAGAGGACGAACACTATTCTATATTTACAACCAGCTCAATCGTTGAATCCTCCTTGAAAAAACAACACTGGTGGTATCAAAAATAACCAGCGTGTCAAAACTTACAGAGAGCCCATTTTAGACACCATCGGGATACACCATATACTTGACGCATATATCGGCAACTAGTAGTTAGATCATTTGCCGAGCCCAAGCCGTGTGTTGGGGATGGCGGAGACGCGTCTCGATGGCGGAGAAAATGATGGAGTGCGGGGAAATTGCCGATTCTTCTCCACTCAAACTTGCACGGTACGTATAAATGCCGATCTCAAATACTTTGACCTGCTCGATCCAAAGTTTCGCCGAGGCTTCTAGAGGTCCTGTATTTTACAGTCTTACCCCGGTATTTGGTGCTTATTTTCTTTCATTCACTTTTGCCGTTTGTGGGGGTCCCGAGTCAGGGGTATTATCAGGTACCTCACTTCTGCTAAAATCATCCCCTGGGTACAGGACGGCAAAAACTTATAAAATCAAGCATGTAGCTCAGAAAATGTCAATCGCAATGTAGAATTATTCTTTCATCCTTGCCATGCGATTGTTATTGCCTTTTCTGTCTGCGACCGCAGCTGCGGCTGCTGCTGTAGATTCAACTTCCTCTTCTCATGGCTCCGACCACCATGGCTCCTCATTCCAGGCTGAATGTGAATCATTCAAAGCAAAGATCAACGTAACTAATGCGAACGTTCATTCGGTAACCTATGTCCCGGCCGGTGTCAACATCTCGATGGCCGATAATCCGTCCGTCTGTGGCGGAGACGAGGATCCAATAACCAGCACATTTGCCTTTTGCCGCATTGCTCTCAATGTAACGACCTCCAGCAAGAGTCAGATCTTCATGGAAGCCTGGCTGCCCAGCAATTATACCGGTCGCTTTCTGAGCACAGGAAATGGCGGTCTTGGTGGATGTATGTGACCTCGCTTTCCCGACCCACTCCGCTCCAGCTAAACAATGACGTACAGGTGTCAAGTATGATGACATGGCCTATGCCGCTGGATATGGATTTGCCACTGTTGGCACAAATAACGGACACTTTGGTAACAGTGGTGTCTCCTTCTATCAGAACACCGAGGTGGTTGAGGATTTTGCTTACCGCGCCCTCCATACCGGCGTGGTTGTCGGGAAGGAGTTAACGAAAACCTTCTATCCTCAAGGCTATAACAAGTCATACTACCTTGGCTGCTCGACGGGAGGACGACAGGGATGGAAGTCCGTTCAGACGTTCCCAGATGACTTTGACGGGGTTGTGGCCGGTGCACCTGCTTTCAATTTCATTAATCTGACCAGCTGGGGTGCCCGATTCCTCACCCTCACGGGCAACTCCAGCGCAGAGACCTTCGTGACAGAAACACAATGGACTGCGGTACACAACGAGATCATCAGACAATGTGATTCCCTCGATGGCGCGAAGGACGGCATCATTGAGGATCCAGATCTTTGTCAGCCGATCATTGAAACTCTGCTATGCAATGCGACCCAATCCTCCACATCGGGTACCTGTCTCACTGGCGCCCAGGTCCAGACAGTAAACGGCGTCTTCAGTGCAATGTATGGCATCAACGGCACCTTCCTCTATCCGCGCATGCAACCCGGATCCGAGCTTCAGGCTTCCTCCATTTACTACAGCGGGACACCTTTTTCTTATGCCGAAGATTGGTATCGCTACGTGGTCTTTAACAATACCAACTGGGACGCATCAACCTGGACGGTGGAAGACGTCGCCATTGCCAACGCCCAAGACCCGTACCAGATCTCCACCTGGAACGGCGATCTCTCTCCCTTCCAGGAAAAGGGTGGCAAGGTCCTCCATTACCACGGCCTGGAAGATGCTGTCATTTCTTCCGACAACTCCAAAGTCTACTATAAGCGTGTTGCCGATACAATGAACCTCAGTCCCTCTGAGCTCGACAGCTTCTACCGTTTCTTCCCAATCAGCGGCATGGCTCACTGCGCAAATGCGGACGGGCCTTCGGCTATCGGTCAGGGGACTGGAACATTTGCAGGAAACAATCCAGAGGATAATGTTCTTCTTGCCATGGTCCAGTGGGTGGAAGAAGGCGTCGCTCCCGATTTTGTCCGGGGTGCTAAGCTCAATGGATCTACTGTGGAGTATCGTCGAAAGCACTGCAAGTATCCTAAGCGCAACCGATATGTCGGGCCAGGTGAGTATACGGATGAGAACGCGTGGGAATGTGTGTAATCTATATTTGTCAAACCTAAGATATACTTAAGCATTGCAGTTACGCAATACAGATCATGCATTGCAAGCCACCATTACTAGAGAAGTGGTAATATGCTACAATAAGAGGGATCAATCTGTACGACTATATATAGGTTTAATTGAATATTTGAAATACATAATTATCGCGATACAGAAGGTGAAGATACCAAAGCCATAGTTGTCTAACACGAATCACACAACTGCCAAATAACAGATCATAACACGCCGCCCTCCAGGGGTCGAATTAAGCACGTATGAGATAGCTCAGGTCTGGCACAGCTTGACTCCCAAGTAATACCTTTGCGGCTGCCAGGTAAAGTGCGGTACTGAGGGTGGCAACACTCCCAAAGGCAGTAAGGAGACCCATATAGGATAGGACCTCAAGACCGGGCCTCTTAAAGATATAGGTTTTGCGCTGCCCCTCTCGTGTCATTCGGTTGAGGCTTGGGACAAATTTAAAGTCGAAGATAGTTTCCTTTCCAAGACCGTGCTTTTCATCCATAAGGCCCTTCCACATCATCCGACGGCGAGACTGTAGTTGGAATTTCACGGTCAGCATCATACGACCACACAGGGGGCGATCGGGAAGGAAAGAGGAAGTTGCATACTTCAAAGACATATCTCTCAATAAAGCCAATGTTCGGTAGTGCTTTGGCCTGTAATTTCACCGAAAGACAGTATCCCCACATCAGCATCCGATAGTACAGACTCGTTTGCGGAATATGGAGCTCATCTGAAAGCTGATCGCCGTTGAGTAATCGAGCTAAGGCGTCCATGAACTCTTTCGAGGCGTATGTAGGAGCTGTATTCTCCATTCCTATTACAATATTCTTCGCAAGGATCCTTCCAGTATCGGTCGGTGCAAATTCATTGATGAGCAGAGACTCGGACCAGATCTTTGCCTTGGCTGCACTTTCAAACGGTTCGGCTGGGGCGCCCATATACCAGGCTACCAGGCGCCATAAAGCGATGTAATCCTCCCTTTCTTGGTCGCTGAGGTTTATGCCCTGACGCGGAAGACCTAGAAAGATAACGGTGCTGCTATACGTATTGATAGTAGCGAAGGCGTCCAGGTCGTTGATGGGCAAGCCATATTTTTGGACGTCGTAGTAACTTGGGTCTCGCTCCACCAGGCTCATGATCTTGAGACGTACGGTGGAATGAAGGAGCCGGACTCGAACGCACGCGAGATGCCCGTCTCCTCCCGGCTTCATGCTGTCCACGGAGCTGTTCACTTGGAATGCATGCTGGGCGGTCTCAAGTAGTCGGCGACGAACGACATTGGCGCTGAACCCGCCAGTCCGTGATAGTGTCTCTCCGACACGAATGGCTCCCCTATATATTGTTTTGATTAGAGTGTGAAGGCAGAAATAGTAGGTAGATGAAACTGAAAACACATTCATACATTCCGCCGAGTAAGCTATTATATGTGAGCTAAACACGAGAGAGGGTTAGCAGTGTCTTTCTCCAAGGTACAAACGAGCCATACCGAATTCATGATAGGAAGCATATATCGCCAATACACATCTTGGCCGCGTTGAATCTGTGCCCAGTCCACCCACTCTGGAACCGTATTGATCTGGTTCCAAAGCTCCTCGAGCTTCGGGTCTTTTTCACGATTGCCCTTCAAAAGTGCATATCGGTCTCGTTTTGAAACATTGCCACCTTCATCCTCGACAGGGGCAGGTAAATCGTTCAATATCTGATTGCACTCATCCGCAAGGCTATCGCAACTGTGAATCCAGGGCTCGAATTCACTCGCAGGGCGATGCTCATCGGTCCACTCGAAACTATAGTCCCAGTAGTGGTACTCGACTCGATTTCCTTTCGCGTTCTTGGTCGCAGACATTATTGCAAATTATAATATGGTACATAGTGCAAGGCATCATCAAGTCCTACTATCGAAGAACAATATATACGACTTGCTGAGTATCGTGATTTCTATAAGTTAGCTCCCCGCGGACCGAGGTCGGCATAATTAAATATATCTGATGTCGGAAGCATGAGATATTGAAGTGCTCCTGAATAGTGAGAGTTATGGTGTTGTATGATTAACTCGCAGATCTTCAGGTCCTATGATTCTAGCTGGAAAAGTCAGGATTTCACATGGCTTGAGCTACGTCACGTCGAGGCTCTTCTGTTAAGAAATAAAGCAGCAGGACCCCGCACTTAGGCTATAAGAATAGAAAATGAGTGAACACGGTGCAGCATAAATGCTCTTCTATGCGCAGCATAACTTCCCTTTCTATGCCGGATCCGGAATGGTAAGCCTCCTCGGTCCGAAGGTCACAGGCGGGGTAGAGCCCTAGATGCCTACAATATTATGCATATTTGCATGTATTCCAAAACAACAGGCAATACTTCTGACACGTGGATGCTACTTGTCCGTTGTCACAGCTGAATCTCACTGAATGTGAATCAGGTGACCGCTGTAGTTCTTTTCCACGTCGACACTACGCATGCCCAAAGTACAGCACAACAAATAATGCGAAGATACATTCTTCTAGTCTATCGCACCTCGGCAGACATCATCTGACGAGCCAACGTTGCGGCCAGTTGGGAATCCCACAGGCCTTCTCGGTGAGGCCATGACTCCAGGACCTTCAATGCTCTCTGGCGAACTCCCGGATTATCACATTTTGCGATGACAAAGAACAGAGGTGCTATGGTACCTGTCTCCATCAGAAGCGTGGGACGGCGAGGTGTGCTTCGGGGTGCAATCTCTTTCAAACTGACCGTGATGCTCTTCGCCTGATCGACAACATTATTGAAGCGTTCCGTGGAAATACTACGGATCGTTTCGCTACACTTTATCAAGCATGTATCCGTAACCACGGAAAGCGCCGCATGATGCATACGTAAGATTGCCAGGGCCCTTTGCTCCTTCTGCGTGAGACATCTGCGACGAATGCTCACCTCCTCAAAGCGATCCAGCGCCGCCGCAAAGCCGGCAAGCTGTGCCTGCTGTTTCCTCTGCTCCGTACATAATACGCTATAGTTCGCGGATATCTCATCTGCCGACAAGGACTCACAGAGAGAACCAAACATGCAAAATTGAATGAAGATACGGTCACGGACGATCCACGCGTCCTGGATAGTTCGGAATTCAACCATTGTCGGTGCGCTTTCGACCTGGTGCGCGAACATTTCTAGATCCAGCTCGTCGTGTAGTTTGGAGACTCCAAAATGTGCGCTTTGCAGATCCAGGTGCATTATTGCAGCCGCAAAGGACGGATCAATCTGTCGCTCTAGGGCTGCAGAGGGGTGGGTGTGGTATAGGGAGCTATAATTTGGCCTTTGAGCATCGGCACCCAGCAATTTAACTCCGTTCTGCAGATGAACGATCGCTAGATCATACCGCCCACGCGTCAACTCGAAGACCACGAAGAGTAGACAGCACATCAGGGCCATATTCTTCACGCTCGGGTCATTGGAGTTCATCCGGGAGATCAAATGCGTGACCGCTCGGTTGTATTGACCCAGAGCGAAGCGGTGGTAGCGATTCGTCATATCCTCGGGTAACACGGGTATACCAGTAGTTTCTACTAGCTGCTGCAAGGCGCTCACCGCGACGACCGCATGGCAGATGGCTGGCTCAGCATGACTCATCTGGAGTGTAAGCCGTTCCCACATCTGATGATCGAACCAGACATTTATCATAGGGATGGTGGAGCATTGGAAATATGAGAAACATCGTCTCTCATCGGATGTTTGATCTGGGAGCACGAAGCGCATTCGATGGAGGTTGAGAGTTGTGCTGGCGGGCCCCTTCTTTGAAGGGAGTCGGTCAAGATCGTAGCCGTCACATTGGCGCCCAGTTGACTCACAGTTCAGGCACCTGCCGGGTGATTCGTCGCATTTGACGTGCCGTATTCTAGCCAAGGAAGTTAGTGTACTGTCCGTGTCCTTCGGCGTTATCTACGAACCGGCATGTGCGGCATCCGGACTTTGACCTAGGAGCTCGGGCTATGCGTATCCTCTTGGGCGCGCTCGACTCGAGCACGCCTCCCATTGCCGTTAATATAATTGAGAAGACTAAAAGCCGACGGAAGCACACCCGCACAGAGTGACGAGAGTAGGACAGAGGAAAAAACACGTAAGCTCCTTGTGGAGGGGCAGTTATCGGGCATTTAGTGTAGCGGCTAAGTAAGCGATGTTGCGTTAAATACCTCGTTATGGACTAGTTAACTCCCTAGCAGTTTAATGTTTGTTAAGCCACTGCAGGGCTTGGCAAAGGGATTAAAGTATACATAAAGCGTCTTGCAGCGGTTTGGGAGTTGAGGGTTACTAAGAAAGGAAAAGACAGCAGTCGTTCTTACTTGATTCTAAAGGAAAGATCCTAACTAGAGAACTCCTATCAAACTAGCACGTATTCCAGAGACATCCGGAAGGTTCGAGGGATATCGCGTTAGGGCCGAAGTTGATCGGATAAAATCTCACCCGATGCTCCATCTCTCCACAGTCTCTTCTTTGCTTACGGGGATATTCCCCCGGATTTAACCCACATCATTCCACATTATCCTTCAGGAAAGTACGGAGTTATGGTAGCGATGGCCCATGCCACGTTGTTTGCACATGGACCTGGCATGCAGTTCTTTTTTTTCTCTCCTTTTTTTGTAAGATTCTCTCCTCTCTCTTACACTAGAAATAATACTAGACAATATCTACTCTAATGCGAACTCTCTACGGCATGCCGTCCAGCCAAGACGACTTAACATACCTAAGGCGTAGCCACGAAGCTTAACAGCACACAGAGGAGTTGTTCCCGCAACTTAGCACGGGTAGACAATCCGAATAGATTTATCAGCCCTTACTTATCAGCCCCCACGGGGGTAAATAGCCGGGGATAACACCGTAATACGTCAGTGGGAAACTCTGGCTAAATTAGATCAGCGATCCTTACCGGAAATTGGAAAGCCTGCGGAGGTCGGAGAAGCATTCGCAGTAGCTGCTCTAGCTCATGCATAAGAAGACAAAAGGCCGTTATGAGCCGGGATCCCAGGATTTTTTCCCCCGAGAGGGTTTCTGATCGGCATCTATTACGACGGTCGCGACTGTTTCCTTGCTCAACTTCGACTCTATCCTCTACAGCAGCTGCTCCTAAATAACCGCTTCCACCTCTATAGGGCAAGTTTTATCACCGAATACCGACGTCTCCTGCTTTGTATCGCCAATATGGCGGGTGGAATAGCCTCTCATGGCATCTCTGCCAAGCGCGCAGAGCTTGCTGGAGGCAGAGTCGGATGGCGCGGGCTGGTCAGCAGCAAGAAAACGTTTGGTATTGCGCTGTTCGCCTCGCTGGGTGGTTTGGTCTATGGGTGTATGTACCGCCAGGTTCCATACGCTTCGTGATGGGAAGTTAATCTCCTACAGACAACCAGGGAATGTTTGCCCAAATTCTTACCATGCGGTCCTTCATCGATGCGGTATGTGCGCAGTAGCCTTTTGCGCCCCATAGCACCTACTGATATGATATAGACCCAAGGATACGCAGAACACACGGGTACCGCTCAGGGTATGCTCACCTCCATTCTTGAACTAGGTGCCTGGTTGGGAACACTCGCCAATGGATACCTGGCCGATGCGTTGGGTCGCCGTGTGACGGTGGTTGTGGCCGTGGTCGTGTTCTGTGTGGGAGTCATTGTCCAGGCGTGCACTACGAACCCAGACTTCGTTTATGCTGGTCGGTTCATCACTGGTCTGGGAGTCGGTAACCTGAGTATGATTGTCCCGCTTTACAACGCCGAGCTGGTATGTTGAATATAACTCCCATTTGGATGACGTTGCCTAACCTCAGCAGGCTCCTCCCGAAATTCGGGGATCCCTGGTCGCCGTTCAGCAATTGGCTATTACATTCGGTATCATGGTCAGTTTCTGGGTAAGTACTAGGCTGCCCTTTTAATTCGTGGCTCCGCTAATTTGACAGATTGGATATGGCACAAACTTCATCGGCGGAACGGGAGAGGGTCAGTCTATTGCCGCGTGGGAGATTCCGGTTTGCATCCAAATCCTGCCCGCGCTCGTTCTGGCGGTTGGTATGATGCTGTTCATGCCTCAGTCACCGCGTCATTTGATGAATCAGGGCCGTGAAGAAGAGTGTCTACAGACCGTAGCTCGTCTGCGCGATGCATCTGTTGATGATATGCTCGTGCGCATCGAATTCTTGGAGATGAAAGCGCTGCGCATGTTTGAGGAAGAGACAGCGCGGAAGAAGTATCCGCAGTATCAGGATGGGTCCTTGAAGAGCCGTTTCATGATTGGCGTACATGATTACATGTCCCTCATCACGGATAAATCCCTGTTCAAGAGAACCACTGTTGCCGTATGTTACTCGAGACAGCGTCCTTTGGCGATCACTGACAACTGTAGTGTTTGATTATGGTCTTCCAGCAGTGGAATGGTATCAATGCGTAAGTCCCCATGGTTGAGATTATATAACATGTACTAACCACTTCTAGAATCAACTACTATGCGTAAGTCCTTCGCTGCACCACATGGACACTCCTAATCGTTCATAGCCCGCAAATCTTTAAGGATCTGGAGCTCGGCGGTACCACTACTTCATTGCTGGCCACTGGAGTAGCTGGTATCTTCGAGTTCGTCTTCACTATTCCCGCCGTTCTCTGGGTTGACAATATTGGTCGGAAGAAGATTCTCATTGCTGGTGGTATTGGTATGGCTGTTTGCCACTTTATCGTGGCTGGTATTATTGGATCATACCAACATACCTTTGCCGAGCACAAGGCTCCTGGTTGGGTTGCTGTAGTGTTTGTGTGGATTTTCATTATCAACTTTGCCTATTCATGGGGTGAGTCAAACCACATTTGACATCCCTCGGCCTTGACTAACTCCCGTAGGTCCCGTTGCCTGGATCGTGGTTTCTGAGGTCTACCCCTTGAGTATGCGTGCCAAGGGTGTCAGTATCGGTGGAAGCAGCAACTGGGTGAGTTACTCCTCTAATTTGTGATCTGGTACCATAATTCTGATCGTTTCGTTTTCAGCTCAACAACTTCGCCGTGGGTCTTTCTACTTCCCCCTTCCTCAGTGCATCGAACTACGGTACGTTTATCTTCTTCGGATGTATCACCACCATCGGTGTCTTCTGGGTGTGGTTCCTGGTCCCCGAAACCAAGGGCCGTACCTTGGAGGAGATGGACGAAATCTTTGGCTCTGGAGGTATAGCTGCGGAAGATGAGGCCCGGAAGCGACGGATTGAGCGTGAGATTGGCCTCTTGGCGCTCTTGGGTGAGGAACCGGAGCATCCAACCGATGAAAAGGTAGTGGAGAAGCCTACGCATGTTGATAATGTGTCGGAGTAGTGTTCTAAGGGTGGAGTGGTTTAGCTGCTGAGCTCCTACCGGTGGTTAAACTAGGTAGGACGACGTTATATGTACCAAGTCGCTGATTTGTGTCACTGAAGACTGCTTAATGTTGGATAGTAATCTATATCTCTTCTCATGAACTTGCCCTTGTTTCGTAGTAAAGGTAAATTGTACTGAGTAGATATAGTTCTTTTACTATGAAGGGATCACTACGAATGCCATGTGTATTACAAGTCTTAGGAATATTTACTACTATCTTCTATACCAGCGACTTGATGCCATGTGCACAGATCAGACCACAGCTGCAGCAATCAAAGAACCATGACCAATTATATTGGCTCCACACCCCACATTCGGCCTGGGCCGTCATCCATGGGGAATTCCTCCGCATATCAATTTTATGCAAAACCCGATATTTTCCCGGATAATTTCGTCTATTTAGCCTGAACTCTTTTGGCCGAGCAGTAATGCCGTAATGCCGTCATACTGTTGCCAGCCATCCCGAGTGAGCCGGGAGCAGACACAAAAGCCTAAATCCTAAATGACAAAGGATATGGTGCATGCTTTGCTCACTTAGCTTGAATTTTGTACTTATACTTGGTTTTTACTAATCCTCCTCGTGGGTCCTCGACTAACTCGTAGTTTCTTGGTCCGTGCACAATAGCTCTAACCTATACTGCATATTTCCTAAATTCATGCTCTATATACCAGTACCACTACGCCATCACCAGGTTGGGAAAGATACCCAGGGCTAGGAAGGTACATTTTCCCCCGAGCCGGAATAGCAAGCGATCTTCTAATAATAGCGGTGTATTCTCGTTGGAGTCAGACGTCATATCCAACTAGACCATCAGGGGTTTAGAAGTTAGACTAGCAGTCTCTATAGCAACATTATCACAGTTCTTTCCGGAATCCTGTGGCTCGGAGTAGGCATTCACACTTGCACCTCCAATCCAGCCTGGTAATTCATCAAGAGCTCGGATGTCGTCTCCTTATAAGTGACCAATAAGGGCACCTTATCAGCAACAGCAGCTCCGATTCTCATCATCGTGAATCTGTTCAAGGAACCGGTCCATTTTGGGTAAAACTTAGGGACTAGGGTATCCGCGCCTAGGTCGAACTTGACAGCGTAGATCTCAACTAAGCCAACAGGATGGATGCAGCTGCTTCTGTCCAAGTTATATTCACGAGTGCGAGCCCCGTCTTGAATGCATCGCTAATCCTCTTGGTGTCGGTTTGAAAGGCTTCCATCAATACCAACCAATATGTGAGAGCTTCCCAAGGCCGGTCGTATGGACTGTTCGTCACATTATAGTCACCAAAAATATCACGATACGCTTGTTGGAACTGGTCACTACCACCACAGATCTAGTTAGACTTGGAGTCGAGGAAAGCCAGGAGAGGCGCGTTGGAACAGAATTGTACATTCGTCAGTGGAGAATCGCTGTATAAGGCATTGTTCGGAGCAGTGGCACAGATGGATATCAATTAGTCGCTTGCACCAAATATCGCGTATGCCATTGCAGGAAGCGGGCCAGGAGCCACTAGATTCTCCAGGGAATCGCCAAATTGGTAGTATTTAATTTCTCTAGAATGAAAGGTTAGACGTGCCTGCAAGATAAAGAGTTTTAGCTAAACTGACACAAGGTTGTCAAGTGGAGCTGATGAGTATCTGCCCTCAAGAGGGCCAGGTTGTTTCCATTTATGTAGTTCGGAAGCTCGAACCAACCGGCCGTGGTACTCGCTGTGATTTTCAGCAAGGTAATATATAGCTGTGATCTTAGTGGTCTGTCGCTTTCATGAGTATTCCAGAAATTGAAATGGAGGTACAGTCCTTCTGAGATATTCTGCCGGACGAAGCAAACCAGTACTCAAGTCATTTGGGGGTACAGCAATGAAGGGATCATCCATGTGACAGTATCGAACGAGCTGCGTAGTAGCTCCGCACTCACCCTCGTGGGGTTCAGTTCTTGAGCGATTGGCCGCCCAGATTTGTTCATCGTAAGAATTCCCGTTGGCTGAGCGGAGAGCAGTAAGAGCAGCGCTGGAAAGCATGCTCAGTGTTATGCCGGTGGGATCAACTCTCTGTCCTTGGAAAAGCTGAGCTGTATTTATAGTTGTTGAGTTGTTTGGGACTTTGATCGTCTTTGGAGATAGAAGCAAGCTTTGAAGAGGTGCAACCAGTGCCGCAAAAACGTGAAGAGCAATGGCTACCACAAGAAACGAGGTGAAATATTGATTCCAGCAAGTAACGGGGCCTCTAAAGAGCTGAGTGTCCAAATCAGTATTGGTCCAGCCTTTATCTGCAAGGGCCAAAAGCATCCTGCCGTCCGCAGAGTCATCTTGCTGGGTTTTCCACAGCGTCGAATAAACAGGACGGCTGCGTTTGAGCAGACTGCCGACGTTATAGGGATAGTCAATACGGTCCCAATGGTTTGCATGATCTCTCCTCGAGGGTCTAGGGCTCATCCACGCCATATACACCAAAGGACTCGTCATCAGAAGTATAGGAAGCAGTTCTTAGGGTCGAACTGATAGGATACAAGTGATTACCCATGAAGACGGGACCAGGACTGCGTAAAGGCTAGCGATAATTAAAATCCAGAATGAACGACGCAGCTCAACTGATCCAACTGTATCTTGTTTTAATGACTGATTCTGTAATCGATCGGTGCTCCTGGTGGCTCTGTGAGTCGCCGCTCCCGTTCCAAGGAGCTTCTGCTTTCATTGTTGATCGAGGTGACCAAGGAATAACCTGGGGTATCCATAGTAGTCTACCCCTGTCTGCGCGAGCCTTTCAGGATTCCAAGAACTCTCTGTACCTTTTATGCGGCTCAGCGGAGAGATTTTAAGGATTTCGAGGATCTCACGGGTCCAGGGGCAGCCGCGAACGCACTGTTTATCTCGCTCAGCCTTGCCCTTTCCTCCCTTGGATGAGGCGGAAACTGTGCAAGATCATTGCAACTATTTGAAGAGAGAGCTTGCACAGAACCTCGCTGAAGACCCGTTAAGAATAATTGACTCTTGCTCTCACCAGAAAGTGGATATGTAAAGGGACCTCTTTCTTCACCTTGGGTTTAAAGCCCAGGGACCCGCCTTCATTAAACCTTTTAGCCCCGAAAGATAAAAGAGAAAGGATCACGTGACCGAGTCCAACCTAGTTCCTCGATATAGTGGTCTGTATATCGCTCTACATCCATAGTCTGCGCGATTTATAACTGATGTTTGCTTAGGTCCGTCCAAGGTTACATACGCAGCAATTCAAGAATGAAGTGGCACCGGTTGTGCCCAATTTTCTGAGCCTCGAACCATCTATTTGGAGCCAAAGCCAAGGCACTAGGCGAGCACAGACCGTTGGGTTTCATTGCCCTTTCAAACCTCACCAATTAATGAGGAACCCACGAGCCCAAGGAGGCTTACGGGCGGAGCAAAAACCGTTAGTTTGATTGACTATCATTTCCCTGAGAGATCATGGGTTCGTCTGCCCTATCTTTAATTTCCGGCAAATGGAACCACTACTTACTTAATTCTCCTCAATCCCAGTTCCCTAAGATCTATATTTTGCGGTGAAGCTACATTCATTTAATTCTAACTATCTGTCATTCGTTTGTCCAGATATCCGAATATCAGTCGCTCGTTTTCTACCAGTTATTCATTTAGTACTCTCTTTTTTCTCTCTCCAAGACACCTTTTCGTCAATTGATCTAAGGGCTTTATCGATTTTCGGACCAGATACCACCGAAACACAAAAGGAATTGCCGTAAAGAAGCCCCTGAAGAAAAGAAAAAAATGTGGTTTCTGCTTCCCGTTGCCATTGGGCTCACCCCCCCTGGCTTCCGCCCTGAGCATCAACAAGCCGGGAGCCAACTCGACCTACGCCGCCGGATCTACCGTAACGGTCAACTGGAGTACAGTGGACACTGACCCCACCGAAATCAGCCTGTACCTGTGGAACTTTGTTTCGTGGCCTCCATCTTACGTCTCTCTGGCTCAGAATGTGCCCACCGCTGATCAGTCATACGCGGTGCAGATCCCCTGCGACACCAACCCCGAATGGGGCTATCAGATCAGCGCCATCAACGGGACCAATGTCTATATTATTTACGCGCAGGGTGACCGGTTCACGGTCTCAGATCCTGTGAATGGCACCAGCTGTGCCGACCCCGTTACTCCACCCCCAGCTTCCACCTGCGGTCCCACCAACGCGGTGTCGACCGTTTATGTCACGGTGAGCCCTACCGGTTCCAGTTCTCGTCTGATTCATCATTCCTCCCACGGCCTTCATTCCAGCCACCTCCCGCATTCCACCCACGCCCTTCCTGCTCCCTCCTCCACTGTCACTGCCTCTTCAAAATACGTGAAGCCCGGAATCGTGCCTAAGACTATTGGTTGGTGCTCAGACTACTCCCACCCCGTGACCTTGGACAAGGTTCCAACGCCTACCCCGGTACCGGCTGATCCCAATGACGCTGGACACAATACGCCCTCGGCAGTGGTGACTGCTGCACCTAGTGTGGCCACTGGCGAAACAAAGATTGTTACGATCACGACTACGGTGTCCGTGCCTGCTGCCCCGGGAGATGAACAATGTCTTTTTGTCTGAACATGGCAATGCTGTGTTAGAGGTTGATCTTCTTCGATGCTATGCATTCAGTATACTCATTTCTTAATGGAGATACGGCTTCGTATTGGAAATTATACCAGGAAGGGTTCTACCTATTATATATGTACATATGCAGAGACAAAACACCATATACTTGCCAGCGCGAAAAACTTAGGGGCTATCTTGTACGGTTACTGCTTTGTGCTAGAACATGTAGCCTAGCCGTTATATAGTTGATTGAACAACTCTAGGCCTCTGGTAGCTTTGCCTCTCCTTAAAGCGGTAAGAATATTGAATGCAATGGAAAAGCTCTAAAAGTAACTCTTCAGAGGTTTGCCAGGCTTGGAAGGGTAAACAGCATTGAGCAAGAAATCAGTAGGCCAGTAGGTACCACGTGACAAGACTAACCCTCCTCAGTCCTCTACTATACAGTAATAACACTAGTCTGTTTCCCATAATCCATTTAGTGTCAGGAGACTCCCTAGTACAATGTGGCAGTTTCCTTTGTAGAAAATACGAAGGATTTTGGCCGTGTCGTGGCGACGAAATTAGGTTAACACAAAGAAAATCTGTTGCCCGCAGCCGCCTCCCTCCCTCATTCTATCGTACATTCGATACTCCACAAGAGTGACAAGGCTTGGCAGTACTTATTATGGCTCAGTGTTAAATGAAAAGAGTTATTTTAAAGAAGCCACATTGGAAGCGGGCGGTTCGAGTGTCTCAACACGAACAAAGCTTCAGCATATATTAGAATCTCCATGGTAACCCAACCTGCCATCCCTGGCTATAATCATATCCACAACATCTGCACCCATTGATACATACAGGCAGATGAAACAATGAGCAGGGTTATATATATGCTTTGACAATATCTGCTGGAAACCCTTCCTGAAGAACTCAGACTGAATCAGCGCGGCGACCATAGCACTGCAAGAGACCATCATTGTTCCACACCATAATATCTTTGATACTTCAGTTAGAACCCAGCAATGATGGTATATGTAAAGAGAGCTTACCCAAGTCCAGCTCTGCCTTCTTGAAGGCACCGACCTGTGAAGTCCCACACACGCACTGTAACATATTTGGCGAATTCTTGAGAACTTGACAACCAGTACATCCGGGATTTCCATAGAAATGGCCACTACACCACGTCAGCCGCAGCCGAACTACAAGGGGGAAATAAATATACGTACTCCTCATGAAATTCCATACCCCCATATGTGTGCTGAATGCAGAAGTTCAGGTCCAGAGAGCTTTTCAAAACTTCCCCGTTTGACCTAGTACACTCTGCTTCCAGGTGGTTGCCACCCTTTGGAACGTAAATTTTGTCGCAAGTCCTCGAAAAATCGGCCTTTGGCTTGTCTTCTTCCCGACGGATGGCATGAGCGGAGGTGGAGGCTGCCAGAGCCAGGATAGCGATTGTCTGGGGTAGTTGCATTTCTTCGGTGCGTCGATGATAAGTGATGGATATAAAGAAGAGGTTTGTGGAGTATTCAAAGAGATTTCTGGGGTTCTGGTTCAAGTTATTTATGTTGCAACCGCTCCCTATATGCTGTCATTGGTTCGTTGCCCTGCTCCCAGAAGGTTTTTGTTCTGTTATTTTTCGTTTCGGGCGATTTTTCTTTAGGGAATGAATGGTACATATTGGTTCTTCATATCGGGACCAAGTCCTTGAAATTATTTTAAGTGACTCCTTCCGGCGAATGAGAACAATAACTGTAGAGTCAAAGAAGGACGACATACTCACTATTAATTACGGCTCTTTGTTTACTATCCCAGACTAACGCCCGACTCTTTCTAATTTCCAATGGGTGTCACGCGTATTCTTAATACAAACTGAAATAAGAATATGCTATCTTGGTGAGATTCTCCTTACACAGGTCGGCAAACCTATTTCATGGTTCAGGCGAACTCAGGCAAGGCTGAGTGTTGATTGTATAGCAAAGGACAATGGATATCAAGGCAAGACGTTTATATTTACGTAGTTTCTGCAGAGAGCCCACTCAGCATAGTCGTATATTGTAGTCGCGCCTGCTAACATTTTATATTAAGAAAGGCGGCTAGCTACGTCAAATTACTCGATCGAAGTTTGATAGATTCGGGACTACGGATATGGTCGTAGGTGAGACCACTATTATGTATTTCTACTTCACTGTCAACAGTTCCCATGCATTTACAGGCTGTTGGATATGACGCTCTTAGAAGCTCCACGCAGCCGTGTCCGAGATAGGGCCTCGAGATATGATTACAATCTTTCCCTTAGCCCGTAGCAGTAGTTTGAGTTGATATGGCGCCAAAACCCCAGTCCTATAGCAAAGGTATAAAATATCTTCACCAACGCCCAAGGCAGTTGTGCAAGTTTTCAAGCATCTGTAGGAGTTTATCAGTCTCTCGCCGCTGAATAAGCGGGATCATTTCTGGGGGTCCACAATTAGTCGGTGCAGAAGTAGCCGTGTAAGATCCGGGTCTTGAAGGATTTTTATTTCTCCTTATTTACCGCAGATTTGAAACTTGGTGGGATTTCCGCTTTGTAGTTTCTATACAGGACGAATATTGATATCCTTGTGCCCCTACTTTATATAGTATACGGCATCTAGACCGTGGTTAGATTTCAGTACCCGTTAAACGAGTTGGCTTGCCAAGAGTAGCGTGAATTAAATTCCAATTAGATATACAAAGGGAGCAGACAATCGTGGTCATTGCTCTGACTCGACTTCAAACTCAGAGTAACGAATCACCAGTTCTTGCAGCGTCGGTTACGAATATGCCATGATTTAGACCCCGTACCTAAATTCTCGGACCTTCTTCTGGTAGTAGTAGGACGCCAATAACCCAGTGGCACCAAGTGCCATAGGTATAGGTGACTTCGCTCTGGTCTTGATGGTCCGGGAGACTCCAGCGCCTAGCAAGACTAGACTGTTTCCCAGGGCAAGTTCGGTACCATAGTCCTTATTTTGCTTGATCAGGTAACCTGATAATGCGGTCAGCTTATATGTTAAACCTTGCTATTTCACGTGAACACTTCTTCAAGGCCACTTACCTGAACACGCATAGGAAATTCCCAGCCCAACTCCCGCAATCAAAGAAGGTGCTGAGCGCGTCCGCAGATATCCGGCAACGCCCCCTACAGGCACTAGATTTGGTCGCGAACAATCAGCCACTACCTGCAATGGTTCCACATGGCCATTGAGTACTTACAAAGAGCAGCAAGAGTAAAGGAAGGATGTTCAGCCATTTTGTCGAGATTTTAATAAGGGAGCAAGAGACAGAGTCCAACGATACAGGTTTGAATCGGCAGGTTTTTGGTCCGCAAGGATAAAAACATTGACCCACTTTAGGGATCCACTGCGAATTTAATTGGCTCATTGATCACGTAATCCGTACTAAGCACCCGGCATTCCCGACTTGAGGAAAGGACTCTGTCTTGAGTACTCCGTATATCTCTGCATAGTCAAGCCAAATTGAGACCGTGAGATAATGTGCTGGGGATAAGGTGTTTAAGGCGCGACCTTGATGCCATTGGCACTTTAGTTGAGTGGGATTGAGATAATGTGTCTCCCTCCTTGTAGAGATCCTGAATCCTAGAATATATATCTATACATCCGTAGCTGTAAGCATGCTTTCTCATCGTACGCGGATATATATGGTTTGTAAGTCACTGACATCCAATCTAAAACCAGATTGAAGTACAATTAACAGATCTTAATATTTATCGCACGGGGACATTCTCAGGTCTCAATACTTTCTACACATACGCTTCAAGATATGATTTGACTCGGAAGATGCATCCTCAAAGAGTTCATAAACTGAACGTGAATCCGGGTAGTGGCTAGAGTGGCTGCTAAAGGGACTATCTTTACCATGGCAAAGCATACATGTCTACGTATGTACTAGATTGGAACCTTGGCAGAAGCATTTATCATTCTTTTATTGGTCAACTCCTACTAATTTCATGTCCAAAAGCTCACAAATGCACTTGTCCATTTTTAAACGATACTAACGTAAGAAGATACAGGATTGAACAAAAACAGAATCCACATGAGACCTCAAAGAACAGATCGCAAACCAGGTACTCAAAGCTACTAGAGCCAAAACATGCGCTGGTATCCCTTTCTCCCCCGACTTCCGTTGGAATCATGATGACCCCATTTGCAAAGTGTAGAAGAAAATGCCGAAAACCTACAGGTTTTCAATATCGTCAAGGTTCTCCACATCCACTCCATCGTCTTCAACGACTTCGGGAATGACCTGGCCCTCAATATCAGGGTCAACTTCGGAACCGTCAAAGTTATCGAATTCGTCAGGCTGGACATCGGACACCTCATCACGCTTCTCGAACTCAAACTCAGGGTCAAACTCAAGCGCTTCATCACGCTTGCCAAGGTGGCGGACAGCAGTGTGGTAGATATCCGCAAGGCGACGGCATTCAACTCCCTTCCATGAGCTCCAGCCTGAGAATTGGCTGCAGTACTTGTAGAGATCCTTCTTGAAGTTGTCGTCAATGCGCTTCTTCATAGCCTTCGTAAAGCGCTTCTGCTTCTTCGTGTTCCGGTAGCCGAAATCGTGTCTTTGGCAACTGGGGATGAAGTTGTATCCATCCGGCTTATCGGGCGACTTGGAGCAGTTGTCCGATGACCAGTTGCACTTGGAGGGGTTCTTGGCCTTGCGCGCCTTCTGGAAGGTCTTCATGGAGACCTTGAAGATGAGGTTATCCGTGGCCTTGGCCGAGCATGTTGTCGCGCGTGCTTGTAAAGCAGAGATGGGGTTGTCATTGACAGGAGTTGTGTAGGGCAAGGCAGACGAAACTGCGGCGAACAGGCCCAAAGTGGCAACGAAGATGTTCTTCATGTTGATAAGTGGCTAGCACTCGGATAGAATGGACAATAAGCAGTAGATGTGATGCTTGAGGAGATTGTTGATGATTCTGAAGAGAGCTATATGACAGGAGATGACCTGCCCTTTATACTCGCGAATGACCCTTATGGTTGTCAAGGGCTGTCTCTTTGAAAGAGGAATTTCGTACTCGGTAAACTACGTCTCGCTCCGCCCCCATTCTGCTGTATCGTTTGGCACATTCCCTGTGCCGCCATTGTGGACGTGATGCATTTCATCCCCTCTCGCCAAGAACCTATTTGCCTTTCTTTACGAGTTCTCAACACGAACTCATTATAGCTCTCGACGTATTATTGGAGAAGTAGAGAAGACCATTCAGGATACGGTAAAGGGCTTCAGGATCTGCAGCACCTAAAATGCACCGAGCATATTCACTTCCAAGGATAAATTGAGCCTCGGATAAGCTTTAGTGGCCTATTGGCTCTGCAAAGTCCCTGGATCAAGGCATTATCGTATCCAATAATAGTAAATTCCGGACAAAAGTGTTCCAGGTACGAGCATGGGTCGCAAGCCAAGACTTCGTGAAGAATCTTGGGTTACCTTCGTGACTCGTAAAGCCCCATCGTCGCGCAGCTGCAGTGCTTGTGTATGCCAAGATGATCGTCAAGGTGGAAGACCCTTGATTCTAAAAATAGCTCTCAGAAGGTTAGCATCGGAGGATCCCCCACTGAAGAAACCATCCTCAATTCTATTCTGCCATTACACAATTTGCTGCGACCAGTGATCACGTTTTCTTTTGGTTGCTGGTTATTAGGAGTTATATGGTACGTATTCGAACTCACTAATAGCAATACATGCCACTTCTTCAATATGCGATATTTTCCAGGAAAGCGACAATGGGCACAATCGACGCAATACGAGGTCAAGCTCTGCCAAGAAAAAATCCGAGGTTAGCCTTCGTAAAAGCTTCAATTCCGACATCAGCCCGGCGTCATTTCTACATGAAGTCAAGAGTTTTAGATAGTGTGTCATTGCTCGTCGGCTCAAGTTACGAAGGCGGCTAATCAGTGGGGATATATCCACTTAGACAGCGACACATTCTCTCCATTGGCAGCTAGTTCATGCAAGACTTGTGATAGTGATAGCATTAGTTTCATTGGGACGCATGCTAGATGTGAGTTTGCTAATATGTGACGCGGTGTTGTAGACGGGTGCCGGATACGGCATTGCGGTGTATATTCTCTATCTGGCACTTGTTTGTTAACAGGATGGGATAGTGTGCTCAAGAAAAGGAAAGAACTATCAGATTCACATCTAGTGAGGCCCGACAGGTGGAATTGGGGTTTGTCGGTCCAATGACTAGTGCCCCGTGGCACGCAAGAGAGCACCGAGCTCTCATAAAATGGTCACCTCGTGTTTCTCATTCTTTCTGGCAGAGTAGAACTTAACTCCAGAATTGTAGGTGCTATGCATGTGCTTTGCTTATCGGCTTTTGTACTAGTTCCCTTTATATGCCGCTGCACAAGCATGGTCTTGCTTCTTGGAGTCAGCATGTTGGACGATGACCAACAGTCACTTCCTACCCCAAACGCTGAAGAGACTCAGCATAGGAAATGGTCTAGAGTCACCTTGGTCTCGTCTCAGACTAAGGTACATGTCGGCAACAGTATGTTCAAATACCGTGCAGGTTCATATATTCTGCTGACCTTCCACTAAACAGAAGTAATGGTTCCTCTTTCATGTAAATGGACTGCGAAAGCGGCTCAATGAGAAAACTTCCAGCTAATTACTGTAGTGGCAGGCTAGGCACTCTGTAACACGGATGACACCCTAGTATTGGGATTAGAGATAGTCACAGGACCAATGTATATCTGTCGCTCTGCAAACTCATTAGTATGCCTACTTATAGCTGCGCACTGCATAATTCCGGGAGGGGGTATTATTGGTTTACTCTCCTATTTTTCTTTCACTGTTTTCTGTCGCATCATTGGCAGAAGCATCCGCAGCATATTTGATATAGTCTTACGTTTCGAAGAAGATTGTCACAAGAGGTAGACTATTGCTAGCAGTTCCCTAATATCAAACTAGATGTTAAACGTTTACCCGAGACGTTATCCTGCCACGTGTCCAACATAATATACTGACTGATTCAGCATTCCTTATAATAATGACACATGAAATATCTAAATGTTCCAGAAGTACGCTGAATAAATTTCGCCAACCAACAGGGAACTCAATTTAGTGGAAAGAGATCATGTTAGATGCTCATAGGGGCTCCACGAGCATGGCTCCCACTTCCTCTACGCCAACACAACCGGCTTCAACTACAAGCCAAGACCCGCAAGATACGTACTCTCTCGATGGCGTTGAGGAGGCCGAAGTACCTGTTCCGATGACCCAAACGGTCGCTATCATCACCAGCATAACCTGTATCACCGGTATCGGCAATCTGCTTGCCGGCCTGCTCACTGTGTGCATTCCAGTCATTGCGGCTGACCTCCACATTCCTCCAGCACTCCAGCTTTGGCCAACCGCAGCATTTGCACTCGCCTGTGGCTGCGTGCTGCTCCCTTGTGGAGCTGCAGCTGATGTGTTGGGGTGCCGGCGCGCCTGTCTGCTTGGTGGATTGCTTCAGACTGCTAGCGCCCTGGGCGCTGGACTATCGGCGACAGGAACCCAACTTATCGCGCTGCGCGTGATCGCGGGCCTCGCCGCGTCTTCCTGCTTGCCAAGCCCTGTCGGCGTCACGGCCCACGTCTTCCCTGCCAATAGCAGCCCGCGTTGTCACAGTATTGCCTTCGCAGCCATGTGTGGTGGTCAGGCAGTTGGCTTTGGATTGGGCCTCGCGCTGGGCGGCGTGTTTTCGGACACAATTGGCTGGCGCTGGGGGTTCTATGTTACCGTGATGCTCAACAGCGCCGTGCTAGCCCTGGCACTGTGGGCAATTCCAAAAAGTGCGGATGGTGGTCCGCTGGGAAGGCATCGCTCGCGCGTCTCCGCCGGGATGTCCACTGGATTGGCGCTCTTCTCATCAGCGCTTGCCTTGCGCTTCTCTCGTACGAACTAGCTGTTGCTACCGGATCAGATGCGGATCAAAGTATACGCCAGCCGCTCAATATTGTCCTCCTTTGCTCAGCATTCGCACTCATACCTGTATTTGCCTTATGGATGCGACGACAGGTTCAAGTTAGTCGTCCGGCGCTCATTCCAAACTCCCTTTGGACCAACGTGCCCTTTACAGCTGTTTTTATTACTGTGTTCCTTGTCTGGGGAACCCTCAATGCGAGTGAGCAGCTCACAGCCTTGTATCTCCAAGACGTCTGGGGTACATCGGCTTTGACAGCGTCCTTGTATTTATGCCGGCCCCGGCCTATGGCCTGCTAATGAATGCAGCCATCGGTATCTCACTCGCGTACCTGAAACCATCGATTGCTGTGCCCACAGGATGTCTCGTGAGTGGTATCGCCCCGCTCCTATTAGCAACCCTCTGCGGCGTGGACGGGCCAGGATATTGGCGCGGTGTCTTCCAAACTATGGCTCTGAATCCCTTGGGGGCAGACCTAATTTATACGATCGCAAACGTAGTGATGACAGACTCACTTCCAGCCAAGACGCAGGCGCTAGCCGGTGGTGTTTTTAACATGCTTGCTCAGGTTGGGAAGAGCGTGGACACCGCAACATCGGCACTCATTGCACGGCAAATAACCTCGGAGGTGGATCATGCAGAGAGTGCTACTGCCTTGTTGAAGGGGTATAAGGCTGGATGGTGGTACAACTGTGGATTGGGTTTTGTCTCGGTAGCTGTAAGCTTTTGGGGGTTGAGGAGTGTTAAAAGGCTTGAGATTAAGAAGAACTGATTTGCTGACAATTCGGGATTCATCGAATTTGGATTACGCTTTTCCTTACTCACTTGAGTTGTTACCTTTCAACATCATATCTATTGCAAGATTATTGGAGTGATTGGAATGATTCTGTTAGGCAGTCAGCAATGGCAATAGCGAAATCGATGCGCGGCTACTCACCACATATCGTTGATCTTACCATCACATCTATTACTACCAGCCGCCCATTGACAGGCCATAATTCTTTGAGCGCGCTCGCCTGCCTCTGACACCATTAGTCCCCTAATCCTGCCTTGAGAAATGAATTAAGAAGCGGTTAAATTGTCCTTGTGAACGCTTATTTTCCATAGCACTTTGCCATATTTCAGGACTGCTACTAGCATATCAAGTGTGCACGTGCTAGTAGAAAATGATTCAATGCTCATCGCAATCATGAGCTTCATTTTACGGAAGCACTAGTTTAACCTACCGTCCTGTCCGACCACTGGGAAGGCGTGTATAATAATATCAAGACGATTAAACTGAGACGCGCCGGCCCGTACAGTGGATCTTATCCCTGCCGGGGAAGGCAGAAATGCCGACAGGTCTGGGAATTGAATCATTATCTACCAGATGATAACGCACGTTTCTTCGGATAGCAAAGGGCGATCTCAGGAACCCCCACCAACCCCGACCAATACGAGACTCAGACAGAATCATATGGACCGATAAGATAGCGGAAGTCCGACGGAAAAGAAATTCAGGGCAAGTTTATGCAGAGTTGTGGAGACCGGAACGCGAATTATCGATTGGTCAACTGTTTGATTGCAGAGTTACATTAACCAACCGAGAAAATGTGAGGGGCATTTGCTAAGGGGCTCGACTATATATAGCATGCATCACAAACAAAATTGAGGACCTTGGTATCATTTTCCAGTGTTGTATATAGCCCATTCATCGATCATGCCGCGCTTACTCCCCATCTCGGCGGCTACCCTGGCGCTGGCCCAGCTCACTTATGGTTGGGGCAACTTAGGTCACGAGACGGTAGCCTACATTGCCCAGAGCTTCGTTGCTTCTTCAACCGAATCCTTTTGTCAGAATATTTTGGGCGATGACTCCACCTCCTACTTAGCCAACGTCGCCACATGGGCCGATACGTATAAGTACACCGACGCCGGAGAATTTTCCAAGCCCTATCATTTCATTGATGCGCAAGACAACCCGCCGCAGAGCTGTGGAGTAGATTACGATCGGGATTGTGGTAGCGCTGGGTGCAGTATCAGTGCGATCCAAAACTACGTGGGTTACTTTAGAGTTCAAGATATAGGATGCTAATCTTACTTAGACCAATATTCTCTTGGAATCTCCTAATGGCTCGGAGGCGGCGAATGCCCTGAAATTCGTGGTTCATGTTCGTCACGTCGCTTGACCAGTTTAAACCGATTTGCTAACATGTCGCAGATCATCGGAGATACTCACCAGCCCCTGCACGACGAGAATCTCGAGGCCGGTGGTAACGGTATCGATGTGACATATGATGGAGAGACCACCAACCTCCATCATATCTGGGACACCAACATGCCTGAGGAAGCCGCAGGTGGTTATAGTCTGTCGGTCGCAAAGACCTATGCCGATCTTCTGACTGAGCGCATCAAATCCGGTACCTACTCGTCCAAGAAGGACTCATGGACAGATGGGATCGATATCAAAGACCCTGTGTCGACATCAATGATCTGGGCGGCCGACGCCAATACCTATGTCTGCAGTACGGTTTTGGACGACGGACTGGCATACATTAACTCGACGGACTTGTCCGGTGAGTACTACGACAAGTCTCAGCCGGTCTTTGAGGAACTCATCGCGAAAGCTGGGTATCGGTTGGCGGCTTGGTTGGATCTGATTGCGAGTCAGTCTTCTTGAAGGAGATTGTCCTGAATATGCTCAGAGTTAGGTCGCTATTTGAGCGATGTGGAATAGTTGACCGAATAGGTATCCTCTGAAATGACTATACTTTAGCAAAGACCGATGTATTTCCGTTTATCGAAACCTGTTATTTGTCGCTCTACAAGTCTTCCAAGGCTATATTTTGATGACTACGAATACGATGGTATCATGTATATTCGAACCAAGTAGCTCTTGAGCTTCAGTTAGGGTTGCGGCGCGTGTGAAAATGTCAAGGCAAGGACTTCCACCCTGGTCCTTTCCTTATTAAATCCCGAACCCAGGTACACCTAGTGCGTTTTCCAACTATTAGTGTCACATTGACCGGTGACATAGAAGGCTGAATGATAATAGATGGGACTATTGACGATGTTATACCAGTGAAGCTATGCCTGGGGTGCCGAAACTAGTCAAATAATTCGGGTCAAGTAATCAGTCCTCGGCGGCGTCCTAGGCTCATGGGCTATTCATGGGAGATGGTGCGCCATCCCTGAATGAGAAATACGCAGACATCGTAGGAATAGCATCCTACAAAGACTATGCTCGGGGTTTGGCCATTTGCAATACCACAAGTTGCATTCAGGCTTCTGCTATGCTGGTTCATTGTCTCTGCAGAAAGCTGGTGGAGTTTGTAAATCGCAAATCAGGGGCAGAAGCCATCTAGGCGCTTTCATTCGGCTCTATAGACACTATTCAGTAATGGCATCATCCGTTATCACCCGTTATTTCTCCTGCTACGGGAGGTTGATCTTGCCCTACTTCATCTAAAGCATTCCTCGATCGTTTTTCAAGGTTGCTGCTACGAAACTTAAAATAAGACTACTTCTATATCTAGGGATTCCTCTGAAGTCCCACCACAGGAAGGTGGCTATAGAGGGTGTTATCCGTATTGTGCTAGTTGTATAATGATGCACTACTAGATAATTGTATATCGTACATATGGTTCGATGATAACATCTCCAATTATTCCGTAATGCTGCTTCGGTGGCAAATCTTTCAACGGCTTTGCAACGCCATATCCAGCGGTTCGGATATCATCCCAGTATGGCATGACCCCATTCCAAAGGGTCGACGACGCTCGCAGATCAATGGTGTTGTTCCCGTGAACGAGATAGCTAGTAATGTCAATTCGAGGATTTGTGATGTCGAACGGCGGCAGCTTCCTCCCATTGATGAACCCAACAACACCATGCGAGATTGATGGGAGAACAAGATACGCTCCGAGTTCGTTTGAGAGATAAGGCTGTGGTCTCCATTGAATGGTCGCACTGTAGTATCCAATGCCGGAGACGTTTGACAGTCCCAGGTCCAGCCATGATTTGAGTGATGGCCCGGGATTATCAATTGTAATGTTCACCTTCTTCGAAGTCGGATCAAGATTGTAGAAGTCGTCTGGAGGTAACCATTGTTCCACTTTGACTTGCCACTTGTCAATGCTATAGGAACGCGGTGGAATGGAGACCCACTTGTTGATCCTCTTGCCTGACGACAACACCACTTCGGCTGTACCATTGGATCCTGCTATTTGCACTTCGATTCCCGAGCCATTAGTGACCCTGACGCCCAGCACGGCGTCTGAGGCGGCAACCACGTGTCCTCGGAGTTGCCCTGATGGGCTCAGCCGGATGAGCCTTGTCTCCTCTCGCTGCAGCGTAAGGGGGATAGTCAGGTAACCATCCTCATACGTGTACTGGGCAATCTGTATCTCCTCGCCGGTCCACGCATCTAAGAAGTAGGCTGTGCCAGAGTGCTTAAATGTGATACTTCCTGCGCTGTAGTTTCCTGAATTATAGACAAAAACATAGGAGTCTTTGGTTGGAAGGTCTCGCCATCGAGTATGCCAAGTTCCATTGGACCGAATCTGCGATCGAGGCTCAATATGAAGTGAAGCTATTGAAGCTGCTAGGTTCTCATAGGGGACCTGATGGACGTTTTCAAAGCTTAGAAGTCTTGTCAAAGTTTGATTTGCCTTTTCAATTGCAGCCTGATTTGACGTGGCGTACCGCGAAGGGACCCCCCCGGATATGACAATAGGAAGGCCCTGTTCGGCGTATTTCGCAAGATAGTCTACCCCCTGCGGAGTCAACGTGTCATTTCCACGTAGGATAAGAAGTTTAAAGGCCTGTCTGGTGGGAGCCAAGATGCCGCTCTTGGCATAGGCCTCTGGGAGAGCGAAGTTTTCAGGAGAAAGATAGCCGTAAGTATAGCCAGCTTGGAGGAGGTCGGTGGGTAGATAAATGGAAGTCGGGTATGGACTCTGCGGCATTTGCTTATTCCAAAATACGAGATCGATCTTTGGGACGCCACTTTGCAAAGCCCAGGAGTTTCGACCGAGGTAATTCATAGCTTCTTGGAAGCCTACCTCCCAGCCAGGTTGGTGTCGGCTGTACTCGGGGTAGTCGTACTTGTGTGTAATGTAGCCGGGCCAAGTGGTTTCTGTGAAATTATGCGAGAACGTTGCGCCGTGGAGGACGAGCTGATTGACCCCGCCTGCGAAGGCCTGTTTTGCTCCCCATAATACCCTTTGCCAGGTCTGCGAAAATGGCGTTTTGTAGTCGGCACCCATTTCGTTCGAAATAACTGGCTTCCCAGATAGCTCCGCGGGCGTTGAATACTGGGTGTAGCCATCGATATCACTCACGAAAGAGAGGCTCTCGCTCTCAGGGGCATCCACGCTGGGAACTAGTTGTAGCATATCAACCGGTGTATTATATCCAACCTGCGCAGAGAACTTGAGGCCCAATTTCCGGTGAGTCCATTGAGTCAGATAAGTGTAGTAGGAGTCGAGGCCCTGGGTTAAGGTTGACAGGAAGTCGGCCACAACGCCCGCACCTTTGTCTCCACTATCCAAGATGACTGATACAACTGGCTGCGGTAGCTGATATCCACCGATGGTCTGGAGCAGTGGGAGATAACGCAGAATGTCATACTTTGAGGGTCAGTGTTCTGTGACTACAGCTGGGCCAGTAGACATACCGCATATTGCGTTGTAAAGCCTTCTTCCAATCCAGGCGTCCAATAGATGTCCCCTGGAATCTCTAAACTGTCTTCCCATAAGTAGTTGCATACTTGCTGCAAAAGCTCGGTGACCCCGTCCGCAAGGATGTGTTCTTCCAAGAATTCGGTGATCAGGCGAGCGCCCTTGGCGGAAAAGTGATCTACATAGAGAGATCCATTTTGCAGGAAACTTGGTGGATCGACAGCCGCGATGATTTTCCGAGCCAGCGGCTGGTACATGTAGAAGGCTTGGAGAATATGTGACTGGGCACCTTCCACATGATGGGGCGTAACGCGGATGCTGCCATCTGGCTGAACCAAGTCGGAAACAACGGTGAGGGATTCATTAGAAATTGTATGTTGGGGCCAGGGGTCACGGGCTTTCCAAGGACCATTGAAGGGCTTCACAATCGTGCTGGTATTGAGAATAGCATATGTATGAGCGGCTAGAAAGTTTCCACTTCCCCAACCGGGCAGGGTACCGTTATAGCTTCCGTTGACAACCACTTGGCTTGTTTTCTGTGGCCTGTCAACTGATGTCCTAGTATACGTTCAAAGCAGCCGTACCAGTGCCCAGGATAAGTCCGGGTTGTCCCACTGTGCAGGTATAGCTCCATTATTAACCATTGAGATATCAGGAACGAGGCCTTCATCAATATGGGTTTGGAGAATAGCCCTCAAAATGTTCACGAATGCCGGAGTACCATATCCATAGGTCGTCCAGTTGGTTGGCGGTGCACCCTGGATCTGTGAGTCTGAAGGGTTCCGCAAGATAGATTATGGCTTTACGAACCGTGGGCGAGCTGTAGCCATTATGCAGTTCAATTCCACCAGCGCCATGGTTCCCCAAGTCCCTGATGTCAAACGCAACATCCTCGGGGTCCACGCTTGCATCCGGCAACCTAGTACGTTTGCTCGTCAATACAGATACGCCACCAGAAACGGCGGATTGAGGACTGACCAGTATCGAAATCTTGGCCTCGTCACCTTAGCAGGGTCTGCAAAGGAGCCAGGAGCGAAGCCCTCATGGTCGCTTGTTGAATGGTAGTCCAGAGCAGCGGCAACATGGGCCAAGCTCCAGCACCAGAGACCGAAATATCGAAGAGCATATTGCATGACTGACTGAATGGCTTCTCTCAAGCCGTGTCAGAATATCCTGCAGGTATACCCTTATAAACTATCTGAATCACGGCCAGGCTGGTTGAGATCATGCTTATAGGTCCGCTCGTGGCCACCCTGTGGCTGATACTTGAATATATCCTAGAAACTGAGTCGGTGATAATTTCCCCGAGAGCGCTGCAAGCAAATGTCAGTTATTTTATTTTATTAAAAAAATAAACTTATGTCTGGCGAACACACTCTTTCCCTGATTGGTGGAAAAATAAGCGGAGCTCGTGTTCCACATCACAAACTCAGTTTGTTCTTCCTCAGAAGAAGTCTATTATTGACTATAATATTTGAAGTTAAATAGTCGCAAGAATGATCCTGCCCACCCCGCATCTCCACATCTTGGCATAAACCCATCCGTGTACTTTAGAGGCAACAGATTGGCAGAGGGAGAAAGTTTCCTATTGCTAGTCATATAGGACCCTTAGCAGATCTCAGTGTTCTAAGAGTACGGCACATCTCATTCTCCGCTGGGTGGGGCGTATGATAGCTACACGAGAAGAGTCTTGGCTTTAACAGAAAATCGCCAAATACTAGAATAGTAAACAAGACAGAAAGTAGGAGCTATGTTTGACTTGATATAGACACATGGAAAATATAAGAGTAAGAGAAGCCTAGCTTCCAGAGCATACATCGTACCAGCAGTTACTACCCTCCAAGCAACCACAGACTTCTCGGCTTGAGCCCGTATAAGGCAACAAAAGTGAATTGTCGGCCCAGAGTCGAAGGTTCTGCCTATACAGTAAACAGTTTATCTCCCATGGATTCATCAAATGGTCGAGGTCTTGGAGAATTGCAGTCAAAAAATCAAAGCTCCGCCAGCGATACAATTCCGGCGGTTCTTGGCAGAGGTTAAAACGAGAAGAATAAGAGAGACGTCACGGTACACGAGCATGAATCTACTTTGCTACTTCCTATACCCAGTCCTTGAATTGAACGAGTGTCTTATACTTTGTGTCAACCAAATATCCAGAGCGGGTTTGGATTGCTGTAAGGCACCTGATTTAGGGTTAGGTGACACAAGGCTATTTACCAAAAGACAAACATTACCTGCGAAATGGATCTCGCGGGCCTTAGAACTTACTAATTAGTGCGCTAGTTAGCTATGGTCAGCACCTGTGCATTATAGTTGCGTACCACTCCAACGCCAAGCATCTACGAACGTTTACGAGTTCGTAGAGTGCTGATCCGGGGCAAAGCAACCCCGAGCAGCTTCCCCCGCGTTCGCAACTTCGGGGAAATCGGACATGCGCGAACTTACGAGCGACAGCTTAAATCCATCGTCATTATAGTTGATATAATTCTCCTCAAGGAATACAGGTCGATTGTTGTTCAAGAACATGCGACAATATGTAGCGCGGCAGCGCCCAGCAGCATTGATCTATGTTTGTTTTCACACCAGGGTGACGGATGTAGATCTAACCCTAGACAATTGCTTCTCATTTACTGCTGCAATGATATGACACAATTTACTACTCAACGCCAAAGAAAAGTAACAAGTTTCATTCTTGATCTCCGTACATAGTACCGTGGTCAAACATTGATGCTCTTAATCCATCCATACGAAATACCCTAGGATCCTAGTCATACCTGAAAGACTGTCGTAGCCTAGAACTTTGAAGCAATTTCTCCTCAGCTCCGTACCACATTCCGCAGATCACCCTCGACGGTTATCTTTACCGTGCATCAAGGTACCTGCGCCTTATGCCAATCTGTAAACTGACAGGCTTACGGAGCCATCCCTCCCGAACTTCCAATGGCCCTTGTCGCTGTACACGAATTTCAAACAAACGGAACAACGTTGCGCAGCTCACAAACAACTCCATCTCTGCTAAATTACGACCAATGCAGGCGCGAGGGCCTTCACTGAAAGGAATGAATGAGTCCTTCTGTCTCTGGGTGAGGCGACGTGGATCCCAACGCTCTGGAACGAAGTCCTCCACATCGATTCCCCAAATATCCACTGAATGATGCATAGCGTATCCCGGCACAGAGAGAACGTCACCCGGATAGAAAGTATGGCCGCATATCTCGACGGGTCCTCTCTCGGGAGGAATCTCGCGTGGAAGCCCTTGGCCAAAGGTGCTGTGGATGCGGAGCACCTCCCGGATAACCCATTGGAGACTGGACCGTTAGCAATAATCATGCGTGCAGTTGTTTCATCTTGGGAAGATATCGTCTGAGACTGAAAATAGGAAACAACATATGCCAAAAGAAAGCGGCTTGGACTTACTAAGTGATTTTCTTCACCATTGCCAGATATGGGACCTCGACTTCAACAGGGATGGCATCATCCAAAACGTTCTGTAGCTTCCACAGTACACGTGGACTGGTTGAGACCCAGTACAACAGAGCGCATAACGTGCTGGAACTGGTATCGGACCCAGCTGCTATCAGGGTGACTGCCTCGCCAGTGAGCTCACGATAACCCAGTTTTGCACCAGCTTGGTCTTCCGCGTCAATCAAATGCGCTAGAAGATCCCCACGTTTCTCCGTCATTGACATATCCATCTTTAGACGCCTGTCAACTTCTGCTCCGGCTATATCAGCCAGATTGGCGATAGCCTCCGCGCCCTGGCGGAAGAAGGGATCCGGTAACCACTTGGCGTAGGGAATAAGATCCGGGCAAATACCAAGAGCAGCAGAGACATCACCACGATGATTAAGAACTTCCACGGCATCGAGGGTGACTTCTGGATCATCTGGCGTTTTCCGCATAGACACGGTAGCATTCCCCCTCTTCAGCATTTCAAACGGTGCACCAAATGCTAAGTCACCGATGATATCAAAGGTTAAATAATTACACCATACACGTGCATCAATCACTGCATACGGATCATCTAGGCCTTCTTGTGCATCAATGATCTTCCGCCACTGTCTGACCAGAAGCTCCATATTGTTGTGCGCGTATTGTTCGACCTGGGCTAAAGACCTGGCGCTAAATGCGAGAGAAACGATCTTGCGCTTGCGAGTGTGTTCGGCACGACTACGCGTTGTGAAGATGCTCCAATCAACGTTAAGGAATGCATTGTAAAAATCGCTGCGGAGGTTCTGTCAGACTAGCAGCAAGGGAAACGCATCTTGTAGTGGATTCACCTCTTGAGAAATCCATTGCCATGTCCATATATGGCTTGAATGGCTGACTCGTCTGCCACAGAAATATGGTTCGAAGCGAGGCGGACGATCTTGCCGTACTGTCTGTGTAGATCGTGAACGACCAGGGAGCGATACCCCTGACGGACCTGTAGAATAAGCCAGATCCTGCTGAAGCCAGCGATGAAGGGTCCTGGAAGATCATGGAGGTGCCACTGCTTAAGATATCCCGCGACGTAGTACGCCACCAATAGACCGAGGGCAACGATAGGAACAAGAGGGCAGAAAAGACATTTAACGAGGTACAGGTCGAGCAACATGATGGGTAAATCCACGCGGGAACATAGACAGGCTGCTAGGAGGTTAGCTGACGCGTGGTCGCCCTTAGAAGTACAACAGGAAATTCTAGTTCGCAATTGTCATTCGATCAGCCATGCGTCACAAGAACAGCCCGAGGATACAGCGGATGACTGCAAGTCCTGACAGCAGCTGCGAGGACCGGAATAGAATTAGTACCTTTGGAGTGAGCAGTTTGCCTTGTCTAGCAAAGTACATGCATGAGAGTGTGTCTCCCCGAACGAAATATAGCGACAGGATGTACATGAGATTGTGCATGCGTACCAGTGACCCAACCGTGTAATAGTTCTGTTGTAACTTCATGTTGGTGGAATGGCTTCATGACGTGAAAATATCGCAATCTACCCCCAAAACTTTCTTATGAACTCATGGTGGAAAAACGGGCCCTATAGCCAATTTTGTAATGAGCTGTATGGGAACTGTTATCGGAGATTGAAAATTTAGGTCGTTCTGCTACCTTCATGAGATCGATGTGGGCAACTAGAATCACAAATGAGATTACAATTCATAAGGGACATGCATATAGAACGCTGGAACCCCTGCTTGGTACTAGTTAGTCATTGTACCACAGGTCAACAACCTGCGGACCGTATGGGATTCTGTTAAGTACAAATTAGAGGCATAGGACAACCTACCGAGGAGCACTATGACCAAACCAACATGCCCTTAACTTCCAGGGATGCATTTATATTATATTGTTATCAATCATAAACTGAACCGTATCAACAACACTTTTCTCAAGACTGATATAACTCCATTGCCCGTCGACAGCTCCCTTGGCCAAGATATCCTGGCTAATGCGCGTATCCCATCCAGTTGGATGGACCCCATCGGGCAGGAGTTGTGCAGGATTGCCTTCCGGTACTCTCTCTCTGAGGAACGGAAAATGTTTCCGAATAATATTGATTACTAGTTGGGGTGTCATGAGTTCGGAAATAAGAAGAACTCGTCGACCAGCTGCTGCAGGGTTCGTCAGAGCATCTACATGGCTTCTGGCAACGTCACGGACATCCACCTAAGTATCATCAGCGCTTCTTATAACAAACGCATGAATGATGGACACATACGAAGTGGTAAAATGGAAAGCGCATATCCTTGAGCTCGGCCTTGTGGACGCCGTCGATAAACTTCGCAATCACAAAATAGTTCGTTGCATTGATGGAGCTCATTCCAGAGACCGGATGAATCATCGGTCCAGTGATGAGGTGTGGGTTCATAACTGTGAGCTCAAACGCGGGGGAGTTCGTTTTCATAAACTCCCATGCTGCTTTTTCCGCCTGCACCTTAGAGACTATATATCCTAAGACGCCATCGCCACACTCAAGCGCCTGCTGTGCAGTGATCTTCCGCATTCATTAGCCGCTGCTTACTAGGGGAGATCTATTGATGCCATGTCCTCACGGGGTTCCAGTTTTTCTCTGTGTAGGGTTGCCCCGGTCGCGTGAGATCCTCAAATGAGTTCAAGACTGTGCCAGCACTACTCAAAAGGACGAACCGCTTCGGGTCCGTTCCACCATGTCGGTGAGCACTTCCAAGGATCTCAGTGACTCTTAACTATGTTAGTAGTCATCCAGATACGTTGTAGACGAAGGGATTATATTTCTCACCCTAGTATAGCAGTCTCAATTACAAGCTTCTGCATGTCCTCCACTTGGAGCGTGATCGGTGAGGCTGTGTGAATCACGAAGGCGAAAGGTACTTCCGCATCCTTGAATACTTCATCAAATGGCCGCCTTCCGGTAAAGTCAGAAACTATTGCAAATTTAACTCTGCCCTCCCAGGATGGGTGTGCTCGAATAATGGCTGTTGCTTTCTCCTGTGACCGGATTGTGGCAGTGACGGCGTATCCACGCTGTTAAGAGTCAGAAGAGACGTCTCTCCGGGACAAGTGACATGTTACCTCAAGTAAAACAGATAAGATGTGAGAGGCAGTAAAGCCATTCGCGCCTGTCAGAAGAACGTGCTGCTTCTTCATCTGAGGTATCATACTGAGGAAAATGGACAAGGAGGTTTTGCTGTCAGGTCGTGATGATTCTCGCCCCTATACGGCTCTATAGTAGCTAAGGTGTCTCTTCACAGGTTCATAACTCCTTACTTCATGACTCCCCTGACATGCTTTTGTAAAAAGCATAAGCATGAATTATATGGTTACGTCACGGATGGACACTTTGGCGCACTGTAGCCTGGTTCAGGCCGCTGAAACTTGGCACTATGCCAATCTTTTCGAAAAGGTGAACCTTCTTATTGCACATTTAACCAGATTGGAGGCTATCAGTCCAGAATCCTGCCTGTGGTAGGAGTATATTGTAGGCATCACGCCTAAGGGTTTCCCTGGATCCATTGTCCGCCACGTGTTAATTTTGTAATCTGGACTCTGCATAGAGGCTAATATCATGCTTGTTTCTAATATACATACAGGTAGTATAGCGACCGCCCGTTTCATGGGCATACGCAACTGTACCCAGAAAATCGATTCATGGTTGTCTGTCTCTGGTTTTCCCGGTTCAGTATCTTCAAAATCACTTGGACCAGGAATTATTCAAGACTCACCTACTACACCACAGAAATATACTTTCTAGGGAGTGTTACCACACATCTGAATTCTCTGTGGCTTTACAATTAGATGCCGTACTGGGATACCCAATCCGATCCTATTCCGTAAACGCGCGTCTATTTCAGGCAATCCCCAATGATAACAGCTGGTTGCGGCCCGCTTTCTGCTGTCGAGAATAGAATAGAGTACTTCATTCCATTAGGGCGATTTGATGCGTCTATTGGAAAACATGGCGCAGATGGCTATCGCGGTACGGCCATATGAGCGTCTAAACAAACCAGACGTCTTGAAGCCGAGGGTGCAATTGGAATTGCGGCCAAGATCGACCACTGTAGTATACGCCACTCTCGCAGCCTTTTACAAATGGTTGAATACCGCTGGTATTTGCACAGGTCGTACGTCACATCTAATTTAGGTACGCGCAATATCATAATTGAGAGCAATGGCTCTGAGTTCTCCCTCGTATTCCGGCATTATGGCCTGTATGTATTCTTTTGTATTGCTAAGTCTAGATATGGATCATCTAGAAGTTAGCGATTTCTTTGAAAAGTTATAGTCGTAAGAACTGGTCTACTGTTGACATACGTTAACTCCCGTAATAATCCACTTCGTTGTGCCGTGCTGCAGAAGTGTGTGGCTTAATAGGAAACGCGCACTAGGGACTCGTGTTGCTGGCTAGTGCATAAGACCCGAGGAACTGATTAGACGAATACAAGATGGAAACTTCTATTCAAGAATCTACGTTGCTGCCGAGTGAGACTCTCTGCAAGAATACCAGTTGCATTAGCCTTCTGAACGAAGGATACCATCGCGAGTGAGACACTCCCAGAAATGGAATTCAGAAGAAAGCGAGAGACGGATCAAAAAGAAATGATAGAAGGATACAATCAGCGTCCAGCCTCAGGAGTCAGGTAATTAGGCTGCTTCTTCCATTGCCTGAATATGCACTATTAAGAATGGTGCCTCATCCCTTTTCTCGTGCAGGCCAGGACTATCCACATGCACCGTGATAGACACCGCGGTGAACACATCGCACCACATATCGGCTAAAAACATCGAGACATGAAAAGGCTTGGTGATAAGTATTGGCACTATCACAGCGCTAGGGTGGTTCCCAGGATATAATAGTATGGGCTATTGCACTGGTGTAGCGGTGATCATGCTCAATATTCCTGTCGTACCAATCGAATACCTATGATACGATTTTTCCCGAATATAAAGCTACTTTTATGGATGGTGGTCAGCATGCCGATGCAGATCTTGCTGTGATCACTTCGGGGAGACACATTCCCGTACGACATTCGCCCTGGTAGTTTGAGACAAGCAATGCAGATCTTTATTTCCTGGTAGGCCCAGGAGCAAGAGCAAACCATTATGCATGAACTGGTAGAATACACGACCCAAATAGCTACTGATGCCTAGGACAGACACGTGTGTCAATAAACACAGGGACCCAAGTGGTTCATCTTTCGGGTCAAGCCGACTTAATGGCCTCACTACCTTTTCTATATGAGGCAATCCTGTGGCTGTTTGTGGCTGTTCCTCGTCAAACTATCCCGACCGATTTCAAACTTCTCTTGGTGAAGCGCACTGGCATGAAATCAAGGTATTCTATCTAAAGGCGAGGGATGTTACTGCAAATTACCAACGTACGCAGGGCACATTATAATCGGGCGGCATAAACGCCGTGACCCAATAAGCAGTTCGATCTGCGATGTTCACTTTCGTATTATTTCCGTGCTAAGGGTGCGACCTCCCCATAAATGTCTCTGACTCGAGGGACGATCAATGAAGCGTGATTCTCTTCAACCGTGAAAATCTCAAATCCCGAAGTCAGCTCAATTGTACGCTGTCGAATTGTTTGACTCACGATGACTTCATTGGCTCGCTAAATATATCTGTCCCCATCTGCCCAGGTGACAAAACAAGGTCAATTGGAGCTATCTCCGCATATGTGGAGCTGCCTAACGCTTGAGAGTTATATTACCTGCAGGGATTCCCGGTTGATAAGTATCTTGGCATGGCAAGAATCACGGTGAGGTTGTGCGAGACTCAGAAACCGTTGGCCACAGTTTGATTTCTAAATTGAACATATTTTCACAGGCTGCATTATAGAAAGGAAAATATCACCTGGGCTTGTTTTTCAATTGCTCTGATAGGGAACGGCTGTATGAACCACCCCTAGAAAGAATCTCACCAATGTCCGAAGAGTGGACCTGGACTAGTTCACGCTTAGCACTTCCACATTAGTGTATATACTGTCGATCCTATACGTCAACCAAGGTGACCAGCCTACTGTTCGTGTCTTGAGTGCTGCTGGAGCACCTCCAGACCATCAGCACGGCTACATGCAGGTTGCAAAATTAAACCCGACAGGTTGTAAATCCTTGAAGCGCTCTCATACTATAGTCTATCGCCTTAAGACACAATTCCCTGTTTTCAACTCATAAATCGGTCATTAATGATTACATCCCAGTCGAGAAGCGCAACTTTAGCCGACGATGGGATACCAAAGATTCTTCAATGATGGATTTGCTGAGATTATGTATACGGTGTGCAAGAAATATGATATGAGCCATGAGATCCCACTGACTCTGTAACTTGATCGGATTCTTTTCACAGGGCTCAAGATAAGATGGATGCGGCATATGTTGTTTCCAGCCTGAAGTCCTCAAGACGTTCGATGCGTACAGATAGCCCCTGAGTCCACTTTTTGCAGTTCTGGTTGCCACCATGGCCAAGATGCATGGTGGGAATTAGCCAACACGAGGACGGGGCTGACTCCCCCCAGACGGGCGGGAGGAGCAGGTGCCAAACATGCATCGAGCCAATGCAACAGCACGATCTGGCGTTTAGCTCATGCCGGTCCTGGGTGGAAGTAAAACACCCGTCCGGGGGGTACGAGTGATCTGCCAACCAGAGGCATCCAATGCGCTGACCCACCCGGTTCTAGGCCTTATTGGGTGGCATGTTTCCCTGCAACAGTTTGACCACCTATCGTACTTTTGTGTCTGAGGGCGAGGAACTGGTACCTGGAATAGCAATACGGTGGCTCAGGCAGGCGAAATGCATCAAGTCAGGCAGAACGCAAATGAAATACCACGAGCATCTCTCTGACCCAGAGCAGCTATAAATACTGCCTGTGATCCTACTGAATCCATTCTCTTCTTCATCAGACACACAGGTTCCTTGTCCGCTTCGTCTTCTTTCTCAAAGAACAAAACACTTCTACCCCTCTCGTCCTCTTCCACGTCGAAGTCCTCATCTACCAAAATGCAATTCCGCTCCATTATCGCCCTTGTAGCTTTCGCTACTGCCGTCACCGCTGCTCCCTGTGACAGCTGTGATGGTGGCGACTCTGGCGACTCTGGTGACTCTGGCAAGTGCAGCCCTAACCAAGAACTGAAGTGCTGCACCGGTCTCACCAACGGCCTGAACCTCAACATCCTGCCGGCCCTGTGTCTTCGTAAGCTTTGAATCTTGATAATTTTTATGTTCATCTCTAATCCCATATTAGCTCTTCTTGCCAACTGCAACAACCAGGCCGCCTGCTGCGAGGCCAATGGAGTGAGTGATTTCCTTTGTCTTGGTTTGTGACGCGGAACCTAACTTCATACCTGCAGGGACTCCTGAACTGTCTCACCATCCAGCTCTAAGTTCATCGCATTTCGCCACCGCGAGTAACGATACACGGACGATGTCCGGTGGGGAGGTGATGGGCGACTCGGTAAATGGATATGTCTTACTACGGTTGGGCGGTGGCAGTGTTCTTCGAGCATCTAGGTGTACACGAATTCTCCTAGGTCCAAGTTCTGGAAATTAGAATATTAGATTACATCGCTGGGAAAGCTTAATGCAACTTTGGCTGTATGTATATCGGAAAACTACCTTGCATAATAACCACGAACGTAGAGTGAGCGGCGATCCTCTCGGCCAATAAACCCTTAGCTTTGAAGGGATATTAGTAGTACTTGAAAAGTCAATGTTAGAATAATCTCAATCTGCATGTAAAACCAGTGCTATTCGTAAGGGTTCTCTGAGATCCTTCATGGGGATTTGGAAAGGCGAATATATATATTCTTGAGGAGCTTGACTTGCAGCACTCCCCGAAATCAAACACAGAAAAAAAACAACCCTGATTTGAGACACACCAGAGACGTTTGAATGGTGACGAGTTATTTAGTAGGGCGAAATATAGGAGCCTCAATATGAAATCTGACAAGGTTGTATCGGGGTCAAACTGGATTCCTAGATTGAACTCCTTTGTTCTGATGGTCAGTTTGTAATACAGATAAAGCAAAAATACGGAAGGCTCCACAAGCAAGATCCGGTGTAGTGTAACGGCTATCATACCTGTCTTTCACACAGGAGATCGGGGTTCGATTCCCCGCACCGGAATTTCTTTTTTGTTTTCTTTGTCAATTGCTGCAAGTTAATGCCTAAGGCTTCAATCGGGTTCTTTTTCTTTATCCCCTGCTTTACGACGCGAGTTGCACTGAAGACTCCAGCTCTTGGATAGTCTACACCACTGCACCGCCCCATTGTTGTTGTACTATATAATCCCTGATAAGAGCTGCCGCCGCCCCCAATACCAGTGACTATCGAGCCCGAACTCCATGAAATACGGAAGGACTGGGAGAAGGTTCGCCTACGACGCCTGTACACACAGACGTTACAGAATGATATTGAAGTGTCACCAGATATAATGCGTAAACGCAAGTTTTCCGATTGTTTAGAAAATATTGAAATAAATTGGACAGCATCTCGATATTGGGCACGAACGGTGCTGCACGAAGCCAGGTCAACGAAGAAGGAACCAGACCAAAGACACCAGACTCAAAAAGTCAGACTTGATGCCACCCTTGATGGCTAAGCGGCCCTTGTGGGTGACGCCATAGCATCGATGCAGGTGCCGTCAATGGTGATGCCTACCCCCAGCGATTGCCTCCATTACCATAGCTACTCATGTCAAATGTTGATTTGTGATACATTAGCAACCTGCGTCTCGACTTATATACGCCTCAGTCTCTCTACTAGACTTTGAGAGCCCCCACAGTACTTCAAAATTTAAACATGCAAGTGCCCCGATCGCAGAAAAGGCCAGTACAGCAACGGGGTTGGTTCCGTAGTCCGCAAGAATTATACTGCATCCCACAAGGCTGTGATCACGGTTCATTTGTTAAATCTCCAAGCGAAACACTAGTCGCCAGATCATGAAACACGTACCGGACGCATTCCTTCATTCAGGTTGGCTACCGACTCAGTTCTCGGGGCAGCGACACTAAAACCAACAAACGTAGTGAGAAGCACGTAGTAGAGCTTCATTTTGATCCTGCTGGGTATTCTTGATTGCTCCTAAGATAGTGTAGGTCGGCAGTGTCTTAATGGAATCGAGAAAGATATCGTGTTAGAGCTCGGGGAGATTCTTATGGCCTTCCCGACAAAATATTCAATGTCCGTTCGGCACGCCATAGTAACGATCCACGGCTACATTCATCGTTATGTTAGGGATTTTGATTACTCGAAAACATGTCGCACGAAACGGTCATTTTACGCGTGACAGAAACGCCTGCACAGTGTCGCATTCCCTGTGTGTCGGGGCTTTTTCGGCTCCACTAGTATACCCACGACCTCGCGCCGGCGACACGCATTGACGTTTAAAGCTTCCTATTGCAGGTCTATCACATAATTGCTCTTTTTGGTCCACAGACCTGTGCAGATAGCACAGCCATGATGATTAAACGATTTATGCATTGCCTCGTGAAGCATTTAGGCATGGCAACATGGCTTTGTGCACAGCTATAAACAAGTGATTCCCCTACAGGTTCGAATTTTCACATTTCCTCCCTTATACTAGCCAAAAAGCCGCACCTCAGAGACCCAAGTCTCAGCGGTAATGAATCGGTATTGCTTCGGTGTTTCACTACAGACACCTCTTGTGACGCTTCCTTGGACCGGATATGCTGCTATGTCACCAATCAATATGGCGAGGACGGCAATACAAATTAACTGGCAGCACGTCAACGAGAAATTCAATATACCAGGCGTCGAAGTAACCACTTCACCAGCAGAAGAGTGAAGAGTGATATGCAAGAATACAGCTGCGGTGACATTTATAAGCTCGATGATATGGGATTCCATACATAGTGGGAACCGGTACGATGTAGGTGCTGCCTACTATTATTAGTATTGGTCCTATTTCAGCTCTACCCCAGTAGTTTCGTCGACTAGTGTTAGTTAGGGCTTCATCTATAATGCCGTCGGTATGCGAATCGTTTTTCAGCGATAAACGGATACGGAATAGAGCTATGTCGTTCGAAAGGTAAACAAAATCTTAATCGAGGGCAACCCTATGGATTGATCATAGGACTTGGGACACGCCGTTGTTCGGATTCTCGGATCCAGGGTAATTTTCCATGATCTCGGAAGTGAGATACTAATAGCTCTAGGCATAAGCCATAGAAGGAATATCGTTGGCGCTACTGCGGATGCTGTGGGGACAACGCAGCCACGCTTCCAGTGAAACCCAGAAAAAGACCTCTTTAAGGATGAGACCAAGGCCTCATGTAACTTCAGTCATGTCACTCATAATCTAAGGTTGCTGTCCAACGTTGGCCCCGGTGGTAGTGCTTACATTGTGGGGAGAAGCAGAAGTTAGACAATATCCTTGTCTGCACTTGCGTCAGGCTTCACCAAACAGTAGGATGACAGGATGTCTTTGTACGACATAAATAACTGCGACAGTGAGGTGGCAGGAGCTCTCCGTGTAACATGCGACCGACGGAAACAGATAAAGAAAGAAGAAAGACGAAGAAGACTTGAGTTTCGCTGATATTGCTATGGTGCTTTCCAAAACTCAGCCACCGGTCAAGATATCAATAATTCCAGCGATCCCTACTCGACCCAGAAAAAGACCATGCAAGTCTAGCAACTTGAACTGTTTGGCGTCAGATGAGTCAATAAACTCTCAACAAGTACTACCCTTGAGAGAAAAAGAGAATGTGCGTAGGGGCTCCTTAGCAGGGGTGCTTCCTATTGCCACAGTTTCAGTAAAGACCCTCTTGGATGTATAAAAATTTCCCATGACGCTCTAGACAGAACTAGGGAGGAGTGATAAATACCAAGGTCGCCCTGGATGCCATGGTTGGAAGTGGAATATGGGTATTGGGATTCAACGCTGGCAATGACCATCCCTTTAGGAGGCCTGCCAGATAATGTGACCTGGTGTAGCCCTCTTTGACTGTCTTTCCCTCTCACTTGGTCTTGCCTACCATGTCAATTTCTAAATTTCTCCAGTCGTTCCTTCCCTCCTGGTGGTTCACTAGCAGTCAGAGGTGGGCTTACCGTCAGCCTGTCGTTACTTGTGTGATCTGTTTCTCTTTCTCTTCTTCTTATCATTCACTTCACCTCACTTTGCCTTTCTTATTGTCCCCCAGCAACCGCAGAGTAACCACTCCAGTATTTTCTGTACAACAACCATTTATCGTGAACAGCTCTGATTTATCCTTTTTCCTACTCTACGACAACAAAATTTCATCATGAAGCTCTCCATTGTCTTACTGGGCACTGTGCTGGGGACAGCCCTGGCTGATATACCAACTATTGTCGCGAAGGTGGGCTCTAAATGGAGGATGTTAACTGTCGCACAGCAACGCTGACAGTCACGCTTGTCAGGGATCCAAATTTTTCTACAGCAACAATGGCACTCAGTTGTAAGTATACAGTTTCACCTTGAATGTTTGGCTCCTACTGACTGGTTGATTCTCAGCTTCATTCGCGGCATTGCTTACCAGCGTACGTAACCACTTCCTCTCTGTGTGCCCTGTGCTATCTCATTAACCATAATCACCATCACCAGAGGAACACACGGGCGCAGGCGACACGAAATACACCGACCCCCTTGCGGATCCAGCGGCTTGCGAGCGCGACATTCCATACTTCACCAAGCTGCGCACTAATGTAATTAGGACGTATGCCGTTGACCCATCGAAGAACCACGATGAGTGTATGAAGAAACTCGCTGATGCTGGCATCTACCTCATCTCTGATCTTTCCTCTCCGACCGAATCCATCGAGCGGGAAAACCCCAAATGGGATCTTGATCTCTACAAACGGTATACAGATGTAATTGACGCGTTCGCAAAGTACGATAATGTTATTGGATTCTTCTCCGGAAATGAGGTTGCCAATGCCAAAAATAATACTGCGGCGATTGCCTTCGTCCGGGCAGCAGTCCGGGATATGAAGGCCTACATCAAGCAGAAGAAGTACCGCGACTCATTGGCGATCGGATACTCTACCGATGACGATCAGTGGATGCGTGCCGATGTTGCAGACTACTTGGTCTGTGGAGACAAGGACAGCCAGATTGATATGTTCGGTTATAATATCTATGAATGGTGTGGGAAGTCTTCCTTTAAGGAGTCTGGCTACGAGGAACGTACCAAGGAATTCTCCAATTACCCCGTTCCCGCCTTCTTCTCGGAATATGGTTGCAATAATCCTCGACCTCGGCCATTTAATGATGTACCAGTACTCTATGGCGACCAAATGAATGATGTCTGGAGCGGCGGTATCGTGTACATGTACTTCCAGGAGGACAACGACTATGGTCTGGTCACCCTGGATAAATCAAAAATCAGCACCATGTCGGACTTCAACAGCTTGTCGTCTCAAATTCAAAAGGCGACCGCAACGGGCGTGAAAAGTGCCGACTATCGCCCGACTGCCAGTGCTCGGACCTGCCCCAAGGTGGGTGATGGCTGGCAGGCCAACGCTAAAGACCTTCCACCAACCCCCAATGTAGATCTCTGCAGGTGTATGGAAGAAGGCCTCACCTGTGTGGTCAAGGACTCGGTCTCGGAACAGGAGTATGGAAAACTTTTCGGAATGATCTGTGTCAATGAGGGCGTCTGTGATGGACTCGCCCGTGATGCGATCAAAGGGAACTTCGGTGCATACGGTATGTGCAGCGCCCGACAGCAGCTCTCATTTGTCCTCAACCAATATTATCAACAACAGAGCAAGGAAAACCAGGCTTCGGCGTGCGACTTCAAGGGAGCCGCCTCCACCAAAAAGGCGAGCAAGCCCACGGGTACCTGCTCGTCGCTGCTGGGACAAGCTGGTTCTGCCGGTACTGGCACGGTCTCGTCCAAGCCAACCGGTAGTGGCAGTGGCAGTAGCAGCTCCTCCACATCAGACTCTGCTGCCGGCCTCATGGTAGCACCACGGTCGGTTCAGGCTGGTGCTTGGCAGATCGGGGCTTACCTGGTGACGGCGATGGTGGCTGGTGCTGGCATGATCGTGCTGTGAGCAACTATTGTCTATAATGACTGCACTCTCTTGATGTGGGGTCATTCCTTTTCGTGTGTATCCAACTATTTTGCATTCTCAGCCCACGTTTAACTTTTCACCCTCTGTACCTTACTGCCATTCATGACAACAGTTGCGTTACTTGGCCGTATTCACTAGAGATGCTTCAAATGGAGACGTAGAAACTCGTCTCTGAGATTAGCGTCTCCAACAGGTAGACAGGTCGTTCGCGAGCCTTTGGCGCATCCGGTATGCGCATACCATTGTAGGGCGTCTAGGATCGATCTAAATCGACGAATGTGAGTTTTACTCACGAGAAAAATTGCCGTATAGACATAGACGCGTAGAGAGCATGGTTACCCGCAGATGACAGTGGTTGCAGGTCAGCTAGACCCTACTACTCGCTGGCTAACTCCGCCTGTATTGACTTGGCGCAGTGGTGTGATGGGGTTGGATTGTTTGATGGGGTATTCGTCTTCTCTGTACGTGGTTCGCTCTTCCCAGGTCCATCTTCCTATTCGTCAAGAAACACAGTCGCAGGATGAGCCCCCCTAACGTATTGTTCCAATCACCGACTGGTGGGTGTCTAGAGTACACTGGCTGGATATCCCTAGGCGCATATCTACCATTCTGCTGACGAATGGAAGGGTCGGGGTACATATGACAAGAAATTACACTCGCCAGCAAGAGAGAGACCTTTGTCCCTATAATTAATTGGGGTAATTTGTGATCTCGAGGGGCGCTTTGGTCGCGGACACGTCTAGCTCCCTGGTTGGTTGGTTGCCTTATCTAGCGCGTCGTAATCGATGCGGCCAGACATTGGCACGGCTGACTGGGTACCGGGCGCCTTAAGCAGAGTACGACTTATATACGGACGGTGGAAATCTCTCTTCTGTAATAACCTACCAAAGTACTCACTCCAACGAATTCCAATTTAAGGACCGTTCAAGTGGAGCGAAAACCAAGCGATTAGGTCCAGCCATGATAATGGACCCGCAAATAGCTGATCTGGCCATAATTGGTGCTGGTAAATTCACCCCTCTCATATCCCTAGACTCTTTTACTCGATAAAAATTGATCGCGACAGGCTGGCACGGTCTCGCGGCCGCCAAAACAGCCCTCGCGCTCGATCCCAGTATCAAGCTGGTGGTTCTGGATTCTGCCGCCTCAGTGGGGGGTGTCTGGGCAGAGGAACGCTTATATGCGGAACTCAGGACGAATAACCGACTGGGATCATACGAATATGGTGACTTTCCTATGAGGGACATCATTCCCGGTTTGGTGAAACCCGGTGAGCATCTGTCAGGCAGAGCGATGCATGAATATCTGAAAGCGTACGCTGCCCACTTCAGGATCCGCGACAAAATTAAGTTGAATTGCAAGGTTGACAGCGTGGAATACTGCGAGAGAGATGACGGAGGGGGAAAGGAGTGGGTCATTAGGTGCACAACGACAACAGAACCAGGGCAGGCGGAGAGCAATACTATACGGACGCGGAAACTGATCCTCGCCACGGGCCTTACCTCGCAGCCGCGTATTCCTACATTCTCTGGCCAGCAATCTTTCGGCGCGCCATTGTTCCACGCAAAAGAATTCGCCCTTTACCAAGACACCATCTTCTCTAAACCCAGCAATGACAACACAGGCGACCAACATGAAGGCGCCCGTGACGACCACGCACCAATAACGGTACTCGGCGGAAGCAAATCCGCGTGGGACACTGTCTACGCCTGCGCATCAAAGGGACACCGCGTCAACTGGGTCATTAGACCCTCTGGGACTGGGCCCGCGTGGGTGAGCCCGGCCGCTATTTTCTCGCCCTTCAACCTCCTCCTCGAAAGCCTCCCTGTCGTGCGTGCCTTGGGCTGGTTCAGCCCCTGTGCCTGGGCGAGCCACCCGATACGCAACTTCTTACATGGGACATGGCTGGGCAGTATTATTGTGCGTCTGTTCTGGGCCTCCCTGGAGTGGGATATGGTTCGGGTCAATCGATACAGCGATCATGAGGAGACGGCGAAGCTAAGACCCTGGTTTCAGCCTTTCTGGGTGGGGACCGCGGTGAGTATTAGCAATTTCCCGGGGGATATCTTTAGATTGATCCGGCGGGGACTAGTGAAGGTGCATATTGCCGATGTTGAGCGGCTGGAGCCTTATAGGGTCGTCCTGTCCAACGACGGCGGCACGCTGGACACGAGGGCACTTATCCTGTGCACAGGCTGGAAAGTATCTCCAGGCATTCGGTTCTTGCCGGATGGAATCGAACAACAGATGGGCTTCCCGTGGGCTGCGGACCCAATTGATCAGGAGCTCGTTGGGCAGGCCCGCAAAGACATATACACGCGTCTGCCCATGCTTCACACCGGCCCAGAGAGGAGGATCTACCACGCGAAGCATGCGGAGGGTCAAGCACACACTAATGAAACCGTTCTGCACCCCTTCCGTCTCGCGCGCTTCATTGTCCCCCCAGGGCTATGGGACGACCATAGCATCGCCTTCCTAGGGACCGTAACCACGTTCAACACGTCCATTGTGACCGAAGTGCAAGCCCTGTGGGCGTTAGTCTACCTTAACCACGGCTCGGAGCTTCACCATCATCACCAAGACAAGGCGTCAATAGTTAGCGAGACAGCACTACACACAGAGTTCTGTGCGCTGCGCTCCCCGGCGGGCCATGGGGTGCGGACTGCCGACTTTGTCCTTGAGGTCATGCCGTATTTTGATCTCTTGCTTGGGGATTTGGGCTTGAGGACTGCAAGGAAGGGGTCGTGGTGGGAAAATTTGTTTGTTCCACATCTGCCGAGGGATTATGCGGGGTTGGTGGAGGAGTGGAAGGCGCGACAATCTATATCCCAGGAGGGGCGGAAGATAAAGACTACTTAGGGCTGTAGGGAAGACTTTGTACGGGGTGGTTCCGCGTTACTGATCATGGTAAATAGTTTGATGGGTTTCATTTACGGATGATAGCACAAGGGGATGGATCTAGATTATATATCACGGATAATGTTGAACTCTGTCGACGGCCTGATTCAATGTAAACCGTGGCCTTCAGGAGATAGATCACTAGCCCTACGACGGGCCAGCGTGACCGCATTGAGACCAATATTCACCCACCATGTATTCCGGTTAGTGATTAATAGCCTTGGTAGTCAGGTGGAAAAGGATAGACTCGCGCGAGCTTTGCGGGTGGCTCGCGTGTACCCAGTTGAACCCCAGTTGAACCCTTTTGTTTAGCGTTACTAAGCAACGTCTGGGTCGAAGCTAAGCCTCTTATGGACTAGAATATTGACAAAGAACAAACACAACAAATATAGCGTATTTGCTAAACCACACGCGTATCTTCAAACAAGCTCATGCTGACATGACTCGATCTGTCACTTTGTGATATACATCACTATGTTTGTCTCTCTCTCACAGAGTACACAATACGGAGGTAGCTAAGGGAAAACGCAAGACGGTACCCTTCTGGCGAGACGGTCTCGAATAGTGGATTAGTGAAAGTCTTGGCTTCTGGGTCCAGCCCAGCAGGGGTCTTGGGCTGAGCCTTGCCGCCTTGCGGGGCATACTCTGGAGACGTTGAGATGCGCAGTGAGCCACGGAATGCTGGTCATGGCTCAGCGGTGGAAGCATAAAAGCTTGCTTCAAAAGTCCATTCATCTAGTACATTGTATTGTCTATGTAGCTAGGGATTATGGCAGACAGCAATTTAGCTTGATTGTGTTGTGCACTCCCGGTTCATATTGGGGTTTTTACGGAGTAGATCGCCCGCCGAATCGAGAGGCCTGTTCCAATGGGCCCGGGTCTTATCAGTAGTGTTTGATTGAACTCACTGAGTGGAGGTCTCGGTTCTACCCGTGTCTGTATGGTGTGATAGCCTTGCATCGCCCTCCACGGCGTCATTGGGCTAAAAGTGACAGGTGGCTGAGGGGAACGCTGTCCGGATAGGGATAAAAAAAGATTAGAATGCGGGAAGGAAGCCAATCAGACTGAAGACATGGGTCTAAGCCCCAGGATCGACAACCACTCAGGCACTGCCTTCGTGTTGGAGCGCTGGGTGGCACCAAAAGAGGTTAGCGTTGCTGTAGGGTGAGATTCGACCCCGAAGTAGATATAAACATGGTGAACGCCGACGGTCTCAAGTTCAACTTCAATTTACAATCACTCTTCTACCCCACTGCACTACTACAAGAAGCCTTACTTCACTGTCTATACTCTCTCAATACTCTACACAAATCACAAAATGTCTTTTGATTCAACCGAGGAGAAAACTAGAGGGTTCTCGCACCCGATTTACTCATCTCACGAATTTAAGATGTCGCAGCAACAGCAACCCTGTCCTAGCTACCATGAACCAGTACCACCTCCGTATGCTGGACAATTTCAGCCAATGCCACTAAACCCGCAATATGGATACCCTCCCCAGCCGTATGCCAGTCATCCACAACCATTGATGGGCAACCCCCAGTACCCTCCTCAGTCGCATCACACCCAAAATGCAACGCGCTCCCTGAAAGTCGAGTTTTCCAGTTTATCGACAAGACACATGGCCATCAATGATGCTGGGCAAGGCTCGTTGCTCTGTACGGTCGACCTGCACAACCGAAACCCACAGATGGAATTCAAGAATGCCGCAACGAACAATACCATCGCCACGGTGCATATGCGGACTTTCAAGCCAGAAATGGACATCAAGCTCCACGGTCGTGACATTCATCTTCGCGTTAACCGCTCCCTGAAACCCGAAACAACGTATCACTCGATCGCGTTGCCCACCATGTCTTTTACATGGAAGACCTCTAGCGCTTGGAAGTACCTCACTTTTGAATGTGTGGACCAAAACAACGTCACCGTGGCCAGGTTCAAGGCGGCTTCTTCTTTCTCCATGCGCAAGCTCGGTCAATTGGACATTCTGATCCCGCAGGCTACCAGCGGAGCCGCTATGGATGAACTGATGCTCACGGGCGTGTCCTTTATGTATTACCAATACTTGAGTCATATACGGAGCACTACTGTCGCTGTCACTGCCTAAGCCATCACTCTACAATCGACGGAATTTACGGTGTTGTGGTGATTTTTGTTTCTTTAGATTGGCATGTCTATTATTATATTTCCTTTCTGTCTAGCGTCGCATTTTTTTGTCTTCCTACCGAATCCTTTTCTTTCTTCTGTTTTTCTGCTTTCTATTATTTATTCTTGTGTCGGGACAAAGTGACAAACAAACGGTATGGCATGTTGGATTATGATTGGAACAAAATACCCTGGGTTATCTATCAAGAACTTCAGCATAATTTAAGCGAAGACCAATTGAATGCAAAATTTAAGATTAAAAAAACACCTCGCCTTGGCTTGTTTTGTTATTTTACCCGTGGACGGTCCTATTGGCTAACGGTCAATCATCCTAAAATCTTACAGATTATGAGCTGAAAGATCCGCACTCACAGCCTCAATGCCAGCCTTGCCAAGAGACGGGCGAAGGCTTGGCATCCGTTATATCTTATCAGCCCGATAACGAGCCATTTCCCCTCAACCATGCGCAGCTGAGAGCGAACATCATGCCCGGAGTACCATCAGGAAGAGCGTGTGAAGGATGTCGTCGACAGAAGAAGAAGGTATGTGGTGTTCTATCTTCTGATATAGCGTCGGTGGCTTATGTCTCGCTTCTAGTGTGATGAGAAACAACCAACCTGTGGACGATGTCTCCGATTAAACATACCATGTATTGGATCCGGACAGCGGAGATTCAAGTTCCAGCAGGAGTATACAATTCCGATAATGGTAAAGAAGGGGAAGATCAAAGGACAGTCTCCCAAGGATCAGACAAGCTCTAGCAGCGAGGAGGAGCGTGCAGAAGTGTCCCGGGTGTCCCCACACCCAAGCAGTGCCCTGACGGTATTAACCCAAGCGTTTGTCCAAGCTATACACCCGTCGACGGACATCCGATGGAATCTTGCGTGGATGTATGGGGGCTTTCTGCGGGATGTGCCTGCTCGACTGGGCGCAAACGAGGCACTGGACACCGCCGCGGATGCAGTGATCTGTATGCATAGGGAGTTCTGTACCACGCGGAAGGTGTCTGTTAAGGGGCTCAGTAAGTACGGTCGTGCTTTAAATACCCTCCATACCTATCTGGATGACCCGGTCAAGGCGGCCAGCACCGACACGCTATGCGCGGTCACGATCCTCTTGCTCTGCCAGGTTCGTCATTCCTGAGACTGTGGGATGAGTCTGTTGCTGATGATTGGTAGGGTTTCCTCCCCGGTCAGGGTAAAGTGCAGTCGCGCCATGCAGACGGGGCTGCACAGATTCTGAAGGCACGGAAGAATTTCCGACCCCGAGATGACTTCGAGGCAAAGCTACTGCTGACGCTGCGCGGTCCTGTGGTATGGCTCCCATGAGTAAAAAGCTGGAGATGATTACTGAATCGAGCAACAGCTCTTCGAAGGTCTATACGTCAACAGCATCGACCTTAGCGGTGCAGAGTATGAAAGTCTGGTTGAAAGCGACCTTGATGCGGGCACGCCAGACGGGCATATGATGCGTTGTCTTGCACGAGTGCCAGGGATCCGAGAACGCATTGCGTCGACGATGCCGGGTGATGCTGAGTTTGAATCACTGCGACACGAAACTCGGGCCCTCTATGAGAGCTATCAACCAATCCTGACGGCATTACAAGCCAGAAAGACTTCAATCGAGACGCCGCTTGCCACCGGGTCAATGTATCGCATGTGCACACTGCTTCATGCGCAGTATCAACGCATGTACGGCATTGGTCTTACCGTGGCCATTATCCTGAACTGTTTGGCCCGGGCAATGGACCCAGACGACCCTACGCTTCCCGTGGAATCAACTTATTTCGCGCAGGAGATTGTCCTTTTGTCGGATAGTCAGGTTGCATTTCGTCCCTTGGGGTCCTTTTATATGCTGGTCTGCTTGTTGACAGCGAGAGTGGGTACCACGGACAAGATAGTCCGGACTACGGTGGAAAAGGTTCTGGATGACTATCAGCGCGACTTCGATGGGGGATGTGCCGCTGAGACGATTGCAGAATTTGAGGAAAAGGTACGGCACGTGTCGGTTTTTTCTGCGAAATGAAGAGGACAATGCAGTGAGTCGCTAGGAGTATACTGCTTTAGTTGAAGTCTAGCATAGCGCATCGTTTATTCTTGTTTTTAACATTGCCTAGCGTTACATAACAGTTCTGCATTAATTCATGTAGCCAGAATGGGAAAGATATAGTGACAACCGCAGTCAGGAAAGATGCCAACGTCAAATTGGTAAAAATACAGAGCCATAAATCTATTTACTGATCCTTCGGCTTCTCTCCGATAGTCCACTTGTTCAATACACCTACACCGGCATTGAGATACGTCGCAAATCCGAGCCACCCGGCGTAGGGGACCATAAGCCAGAAGGCGGTCCGATCTGTCGTCCACCAGGTCTGCATCAGCGCCGCCACGTTCCCACCCAAGAGTAGTATATCCGCCAACGCCCAGGCAGGGCGACGGATGCCGAAGAATAGGGGCATCCAGATGTAGTTGAGCGCTAACTGTGTTGTATACAGCGTTTCCCAATTCGTACCCAAGCTATGTGCAGCGGTGGGGGAGGTCAGGGTGCTATATCCGGCCACTGTCGCGTGGTGAGCGGCGTATCCCATGGCCCCGTAGAGGACAGTCCACATTGGGGCGAAGAGCCATGCGGGCGGGTAGAAGGCCGGCTTTTGGAGTGATTTGTAGGTTCGCTTGGTTCCTCCCGCGCCTGTATACAGTTATGACGTGTCCGGTGCCTTCATTATTACTGTTTCCCTAGATGTAACTCACGATTGACTAGATAACCGACTAACATCCCCACCGTGGTAGGAGCTGTGACGGAAAGGATTGGCGAGGTGAAGGCCTCTCGGGGAAGTGCTATCGACCAGGCCATCTTGGATGGTCAATTGTGAGGCTCAAGGAAAGCGAGAGTGGGCTTCACGAAGATGGTCGGTTGGGAATTCCTTGACGAGGCGAGTGCCTTGGTTATAAATGCGTCTCATCGCAACTGGCGGTACCTGACGTCATTGCCGCTAATAGTGCGGTAAATGAAACTCGATGCTCCAATGACGTCGCGACAATGACAATCGATCGCAACATCTTAAAGCTGTATCCAAGAGTAAGAGCGCTCTTCTCTAGTTTCTCGTATACTCTCAGTGGGTAATATAGTGTTGTGTTGTATCCTATGCTTCTCACTGATGGCATCTGCTGGAATGTGCAAACATGGCAAACGCAAAGTGTTTTATCTTATCGCCATGTGATGTCACGGGGTCCCGATATGAATGCCGAGTTTCCGGATCGGGAGTGGATCTTCCAGTCATTAGAGTTAAGCATGGCTTCCGACATGAATGGTCACTGCGAATCCTTCCTCAGTTCACACTCTCAATTATCCAGTGAACGAATCTATAACCAACTGAATGAATCAATGAATGAATAAGTGATATGAATCACCGCAGTCCCGATGTGCAGCGCCAAGAGATCGATCGTGTGCTGCAACTAAAGCGGAAGCAGCGCGAGGCTAAGGCCTGTTATCCTTGTCGCCAGCGCAAAGTCAAGTGCGATAGTGGTCATCCTTGCAGAACATGTCAAAAGCGTGGCCATCCACATATCTGTGCATATGATGTGTCGAAGGACTCGTCGCGACACTCGTTTCCCCGGTCGGGGAGGGTGGATCCCGTTCATGCATCGCCGTCACATCGACAGGCCGGCATTGCGTCCCCGCTGACTCCGTCACCGTCGGCACTTAATGGAGCGGAGACCGAGCGAGCGCAACAGCTGGATAGGCCTTCACCATCGGGAGCCGCTCCGCGTTCGGGGTCGACGAGCCGTGATCGCTCGTCTGATTATGTCTTCTCTGGGCAGAACTCTGTGGTTTCCATTCTTCGGCTCCAAGACCCGGACGGGTCCATCGCGCGAGAGGCAGGGTCTGTGTTGGGCCTGCAGAACACTTACGAGTATTATCCATTCCTTGACATTAAGACTCCCACAGACCGTTGGTGTGCACTTCTGGACATACTTCCTCAGAGGACGGAGATCTTAAAGTAGGCTCGATCTTCATTAGTGGACAAAAGAACGAATGACATTAACGAGCAATAGATTTTTTCATCACCATCGCTTGTCTGCACACCCTTTCAATCCGATCTTGGTAGATATTGATGGAGTTGAATCCGCCATATGCACGTATCTGGAGTCTGTCGCATCCGGGGAATTGAGTAACCCAAACAAAATCTCGGAGCGCTGGTCCTCCGACAAGTCCATTGGCCATATCAGTCTCCTTTTGGCGACCTTGGCTTCCGGTGCTCACTTCTCAGATCTCGAAAACCCACAGCGCTCGGAAGCATGCCAGGATCTCGGTATGGTGCTGCATCCATGTTCTGCTGGAGCCAATCGCTAACGGTGAACAGCACGTCGATCATTCCAAGCTCTGAGATTAGCAAATTTCCTTTTCCGGCCCTCTCTGGACATTGTTCAAGCCATGCTCATTTTGGGGAACATGTTGCAAAACAATGGCCAATCTGACGCAGCCTGGGCGTTGCTTGGGACCACCGTCCGCTTAGCCCAAGCTGTCGGCTTACACACCGAACGCGGCACTTCACATTTACCAGAGAGTGTCCGCTTGAAGGCCAAGAAGCTATGGTAGGTCGTGCGCCAGTGACATTAACTTCGATGCGCTAACCCGTCAAGGTCCATGACTGTTTGGCAGGACTGCTTATTGAGCCTCTGCTATGACCGTCCACCAGTGGTTTCCATCTCGGGTTGGCAGCAGAGCATTAGTCCCACCTCTGCACTCGCTTTGTCATATACGGATGTGATGCATTTTCTTTGTCAGTTGGGCCTCGATATTGCCAAGGTTCAGGAGCCTGAGCACTGGGACTTGACACGCGCTACTGAGCTATTGGGCGCTTTAGATAATGTCTACAGTCGTGTCCAGCCTCATCTACTCTCCAGAGAGCATTGCCATTGCTTACAGGAGCACCAAGAGCACCTCGCTCTTCGGATGCACATGTCATTTTGCGTGTCAGTGCTCTGTCGGCCGACCATCCGAAGTTCTCCGAGCCATTTGGATGACCCTCGCTACAGTCGCCTACGACTTCGAGCCAAAGATAGTCTTGTGAGTGCATCGAATGCATTCTTGGACTTCCAAACTCTGAGCATTGTGCCCTTGCGAACCTGGTCAATGGTACATACAGTCTTGAGCTCCACATTGCTCCTCTGCATCTGGCAGGAAACTCGAAATGACAATGAATGTCGCGACTTGCAGCAGAGAGTGATCACGGTGTTCTCAACGGCAGACCCTGCAAGAAAGGACACTATCGGTGGGTCGGACGACGGACAGTGGCTGTCCGCGCGACATATCCGTGCCCTTGTTGCCCTGAGAAATGCGGTGCGCAACGCACCGCTCAATACAGCTGGCCAAGACGGTAATGGATCGCAAGGGGAAGAGCAAACTACATGTCCACCCTTGAACCCTAATGTAAATGAACTTGTGGCGCAAGATCCAATGTTTATGTCTGGATTCGACCTAGGCGGAGGTTTGACGACAGGGGATGGAAACTAGTAAGTCGGTTCCATTGGGTCTGTATGATCCGGACATTGACGAAAGACAGTTTCCCAGAAGGCGTACTCGACAATACAACGGACTTCTCTCCGTTGACCTACCTGGATTCCATTATGAACGGTAGGTGTCCCCATGAGTCTCAGGTATCATGTGCTGACATCGTAAAAGTTCCATTGTTCAATATCTCCGAAGACAATGCATTCTTACAATAGCTTGCTTTTATCGCGACGTTCAAATTCAGTACTGATTCCCAAATACTAGTACTATCAACGCACCCTATTGCTATTCCGCCAACTAACCGAATCAAACTTATGCACACGTAAGAATACCAGACGTTATGTCTTCAACCTTAAAAGCAAGTCACCGGGTCTTATATTGTCCGCAAAAAATGGAACTCGCGACTTACACGGCCCGAGGCTTTCCATTCCGATGGTAGATGTCACCGGCCCGATACGCTCATACGACCTATAAATCACTACAGCTCTTCGCGCCAGTCAGCACAATTTCCCTTCCGAGGTTTCGAAAGGTTTGTTGCCCGATGCTTTTACGTCTTGAACGCATTGTGTGAAAAAACCCTGTTCACATATGGCGTTACTTTCTGTGAAAACAAACTATTATCATATAATCATCATACTAATAAGCGAAACTGCTGTTTATAAGTATAATCTAATGTACACATAATTTATTCCTGCTTTCTGAATCCCAAAGCCTCCCACTGGGTCCTCACCTTGGCCTTGATCTCCTCTGGATAGGAGTGCTCAAAGTCCGCAGCTTCCCAATCAGCACCTGTGGTATACTCCGTGGGCATCAGAGCGTCGGAAACAACCTTGCCACCTTTGGTGGGTGAACCTGTGCCGTGGCCCATGTATGGGATAAGGGGGAAACCACGGACGTCTTCAAAGAACATTTCATCTGCATTGGGCCGACACCGTGTCGCGAAAGCCCACATGACATCTTTCCACTCATACGGATCAATATCATCGCCAACCAGGACCAAGCGGTGGATGGTGTACCCGGCCTTGTGGTTAAAGACCACGTCTCCGACCCATTTTTGAAGCTCTTTGGGGGTTAGCTTCATCTGGCGAAGCTTGGAGGTGTCGACCTTGAGAGCTACCCAGGTAACCTGTGCCTCGAAGGGCGAAAAGGTGTCGGTGATAGGGAGGCCGGCCAGCTGGCAGATTTTGCGAATCTCAGCGGCGGCCAACGAGCCAATCATAGTATGGGTCTCGTCAGTAAGACGACCGCAGGCGGACATGGGAAGGATGGCATCGGTCCGGTAGGTGATCTTGTTGACCTTGTAAACGGGACACTTGTGGCTATCACCAGGAAAGACGTAGCCGTGCATTTCACCGAAGGGGCCTTCATCAGCCGTTTCAGTGATGGAGAGTGTACCCTCGAGCACAATCTCCGCATTAGCGGGGACGTACAGATGGTTGGTGTCGCACTTGACCAGCTCCAAGGCGCGACCAGTCATGGCACCAACGTAACCAGCCTCAGTAACACCATCCGGGATGGGCATTGACGATGCCATGATAGCCGCAGGAGGAACTCCGAAGCATAGAGCCCACGGGACATCCTTTCCCTCCTTCTTCCACATTTGGTGGATTTGCCAAATATGCTGGGGCTCAATGACCAAACCCGTCAGATGGTTCTTGTCCTTGACCATCGCACGGGCGATAGACCAGTTCGTCCATTTTCCATCCGGAGACTGCACGATATGCATGCCGTATGTTTGTAAGTATTTACCGCCGTCGGACTTGTGCACCATTGGCACTGGGAGCGCAGTAAGATCGATTTCGTCGCCTTCAAGGGAATTCTCCTTCACGGGACCAGTCTCAACAATCTTCGGGTCAATGGGAGGTAGTTGGGAAGCGGAAAGCATCTTGTCAAGGATTTCCTTCATGCTGGCAGTAGGGGGCAGGGCCAGGTGGCGGGCGAGCCGGCCGTAGCGGTCACGGTTGGATTTTCTGAGGGAGCCAGGAGCGCCCAGGATACGGAACAGGCCATTCTTCCCCATGCCTTTGAGGTTATTGAAGAGGGGAGCTTTGTCATCGGTCTCGCAGACAAGACGAGTGATCGCGGCGGCTTCCAGGTTAGAGTCGATCTCGGTGTTGATCTCGACCAGGTCATCGTCGGCCTTGAGAGCTTCGACAAAAGCGCGGAAGGAATGATCGACTTCGCTAATTGCGGCCATGTGTGCACTAATTGCTGGTATTATTGGCAGGAATCACAGATAAGCTCTTGGATGTGATATTATGGTGTGGGTGTTGGTGTGTAGACTACTGTTAGGATGCTTCCTCGACTTCTTATATATACCTACATCTCGCTCAGTACGGATGACCGGCATCTGCAAATTACCCGAATAGGCAGAGCATGGTACGTTTTCTAGAATCATGCATGGAATCTTCTCAGATGCTTGTTTAATCTTGCCGAGTATGTTCGGGGCCTCGGGGGAGGGCAAGGCTCAATAAGCTCGCGGTTGCTCGGAGCCTCGGAAGTCTCACGGTGGACTATAGCTGCAAGCGGTCAAAATGTTTATATGATATTAACGGTGATGTACTAAGTTTTAACTCTACAAACATAGTAGATTATGCCCTTCCACCTTTTCAGATTACTCGCCTTGCTGGCAACGCCCAAATTGCGTAGATGGCTTGGATTGTTTGGGTTGCCTGCAATGCCCGGAATGCTTGGATTACCCAAATCATTCAGATCACATAGATGGCTTAAACTGCTAGGGCTGCTCAAATTGCTCTGATTACTGATCTGCCTGCTTAATCAACATGGATTATCGAACGTCTCGAACTGCTTGAATAGTAACGATGCTCATCGACCTAAGCTCGCAGCCCCTCGGAGCCTCGGGAATTGTCCCAGGGCATACCCACCAGTGATGTAATAATCTATGGAACCAAAACACTGGAAACGCCTCTCCCGAACTCTACCCACAGTCTCGGAACTCGGTGGCTCGGTGGCCCATTTTGATGCTGGATGCCCGGTATGCGACATCGTCGAGTCCTGATTACCTGGTAGATGATGCTCCCGGACCGTTTCCAGAGTTTCCTACCTGTCATTTGCCTTTACGGCAACCAACATCCGGCGTTTGCTATAAATACACAGGCCGCGCAGTGCATTCGGATGATCATCTCATCAGTACAAAATCAAAGACAAACGCAATCACTACTAAACCCTAATATCAAGTCTTCTGCTGACCCACTCCTAACTTCGACCTATTCATCGTGCCGGCATCATTGACCAGAATTTCATAATGCTCTCCTCCTTCCTTCCTTCGGGCACCAATACGCCAAACTCTGGTCGTCACAGCCCCGACAACGCACCCGAAACCCAATCAACCACACAATCTGCCCCAGTCGAGCACACATCCACCCTAATGCCACCAGTCCCAACCAACGGTCGACGCAAACGAATCGTCGTAGCCATGACCGGAGCGACTGGCTCAATCCTGGGAATCAAAGTCCTCATTGCTCTCCGGCGCCTCAACGTCGAAACCCACCTCGTGATCAGCAAATGGGCCGAAGCAACCATAAAATACGAAACAGACTATCACCCGCGGAACGTTCGCGCCCTGGCCGACTACATTCACAACATAAACGACATGGCGGCGCCCATATCCAGCGGCTCATTCAAGACCGACGGCATGATCGTCGTCCCATGTTCCATGAAGACCCTCGCCGCTATCAACTCCGGGTTCTGCGAGGATCTCATCTCCCGGACTGCAGATGTCATGCTTAAGGAGCGCAGGAAGCTGGTTCTTGTTGCTAGGGAAACTCCCCTTAGTGATATCCATCTTCGCAATATGCTTTCTGTGTCCCAGGCTGGCGCTATTATCTTCCCGCCTGTGCCGGCTTACTATATCAAGGCGGCGTCTGTGGATGAACTTGTCGATCAGAGTGTTGGGCGTATGTTGGATTTGTTTGATCTCGATACGGCGGACTTTGCGAGATGGGAGGGGTGGAAGAAGGATAACTGAAATGGTGACCCAAAGTCTCTTATACCTATACCTCGTGATATACATGGGCATGGTATCGTTTGTGTTTTGAATTTGCATACCCTTTTACGGAATCTGCTTTTGGGCGAAAAGGAAAGGCATGGAATAGGTTTGTTCTGCATGGCGTAATTAAGATGGATTGTAACTGTTGATAGCATGACGGCGTTACTCAGGGCTAGGCGTTCTAATTTAATTTTACCGGTGAAAATGAACATATTAACTGCAAGTTTGTCCCTTCGTGTGTCCACTGACTGAAAGAGTAAAACCATTTCGGGACCTTTGCTCGGTTTGTTGCGCAAGCTTGTGGTGTATGGGGACTTTGAGGATAATGGAATGCGGAGACGAGGAATTTACTGACATAAAACTCTATATGTGGTGAAGAGACAAAGTAGTTACAGAGGGACAGGAAAGGGGTGCTTTGATGGCGATATTGAAGTTTTAGTGGGTAAAGAAGCTGGACCTGAACATGCCGGGAAATAGTTCTATTAAATTTGATCTCCTAAGCTTGTGTCCTTCTCTCTATAGTCCGTACTCATCTATCCTATTAACCTTCCACGAACACTGGATGTCGCTTATCCTTTTCAACCAGACTGATTACTCTATTGTAATCATCATGCCTTGGTTTCTTCTCTTGGTTGACCTTGTAAGATCTAACTCAGATCAAGGTCGACTCGACGGTAGCCAGAGTGCCATTCTCAATGGCACCAGCATGGTGGCGGGCAACCAGTCCGTAAGCGAATTGGTACCTGGAGAAGATCCCATTAATACCTTGCAACAGCAAACATAGAGTGATGGATACTTACTTGTCAAGCATAGGAAGCACCTCAGTCAGGCCGGGGGTGTTTCTCCAGTCCCTCATGAGATCGGTAACGATACCGAAGATACCCATCAGAGTAACACCGGCCTTCTCCATACGGCGGTTGGCGTCCTCAGCCAGACGGGCATCGAAAGTACCACTGGCCTCGGTGTTGGCGAAGACCTCGTATCCCTCGTCGACGAGAGAAAGAGCAAGGAATGCAGTGCCTATACAATCAATCTTTTAGTAAATGCCAATACTTAATCGGCATGTGTAAAAAAGATCAACTTACAAACTTCAGTCACGATACCACCAATGATCAGCTGCTTCTTGCCAGTGGCGCGGACGGCAGCACGGAACTCCTCATTGTCCCAGGCGTTGACCTCACCCTGGCGCTGGACAAGGGTGGCGTTGGGGTGCATGTCCCGGATTTCCTTGAGCAGAAGACCGTTGGGACCGGTGTCGGAGGAGGTGGTCAGGACGGTGGGGAGGTCAAAGACGTTTCCGATGGCGGCGTGGGCCAGCATATTATTGCGGAAGTCATTGGTGCTGTAGTCGCGCACCAGCTGGGCGAGGCCGACCTGGTGATCGATGACGAGCAGGGCCTGACATGTACCGTCAGTATGAGTGTCGCAAGTACGATTTCTCGTGAGGGACAATAAAACATACAGCGTTGTCCTTGTCAATTCTGTTCCACGCCAGAGCGGGGACAGAGGCTCCAAGGAGCGCGATGGTCTGGAAGATCTTGCTGAGCTGCATTTTGCTGGATTTGTCTTGAGAGATGTTGGAAAGCTATTGTTGCTCACTGGATCTGCTGCTGCCTGGTAAAAGAACCTCCATAGTGAGGAGATATCCTCTGTTTATATAGTGTGCTGAAATTGCATTCCGACACTAGGTTGAACCTGCAACATAGGTGTATAGCATGGACAGCAATTTCCCGAATTGGTAATTTTGAAGAAATGACCCTTAGCAACTCTTGTATAATCCTTCGTCAGCGTCCAGAATGATCCCGTATGTCTTGGCAGCATGTTATCGTGGGACTCATATCGCTTACCAGTGATTATACAATTCTGACAAGCACTTCTTGGCGGGCCGAACCTTCCCTAATATGGCTTTTTAACTGATGGACGTTTTTGCCGACCAATAAGGCCACGGCAGGAGAAATTAACTACTGCCCTAATCTGTGAATAAGACACTTAACGGTCTGAGGTACTAAAGCTTCTCGGAGGAATCTACGATACTGTCCTGAATTTACCCACTGTTGGAGATTAGCGTCTTCTTAGCGTCTGTCCATTACTCATGAATACTACGATGTAGTTTCTTCATAATTATGTGTAATAGGGTACACAGCACATGGAAATTGGAATCCAAGATGAGTCTGCCCCTGTTCTCTCAGTGGGTCAGTATTAAATCAATAATACTATTGCCGTGAGGGGTTGATGCAGATAGTTTTTTTACCGCGGTAGAGGAAAGAACTCATCATATAAACAGCTCTTCTGCTGGAGACCTAAAAGATCTCTCTAGACCTGGCTAGACCAAGACTTTTCTCAGGCAAAGAGGCTAATGTAAGCACCAACCATCCAAATCCAACCCGAGAGGGCCCTAGTTTCCCGTGTTTAATTCTATTGTCGCGGTCGTGGAATGGGAGGTGGCGAGAATAATCCACGTGGTGAGAATATCGGAACCATGTCCTCCGGGTTGTAATAAGAGGACCATCTATTGTAGGCTGCATATCTTGGTAGCTGGGAGTTACTAAATATGGTATTGTATTATATTATGTTGGTAATTATTTACTGGACCAATGGTGCAATCTTTAATCTGTGATTGTTTGTAAACGCTTTCTCCATTGGCTGTGAACGGTATGTTGGTTGTCCGCATTTTAGCTGAGTTTAGAATATCACCTTACGGCAAAAGCTTTTATTGAGAATGTTTCTATCCTTTGTTTTATCTCTCTTTCTCTAGCAGTAGAGCCATACTATGCGCCGGATAAAAATTATCCTTAACCAGAATCTGATATGTTCGGAACCGTGCCGTTTCCCTTCCAGCCATCTCCATCCTCACCCACCTCCCAGCCGGTTCTTATGATGGTTTTCTCGCGAGTCGACGGCATCTTACTGCTGAACACTGAACTGGATAAGACCAATAACTTGCTCCCTCGAAGGAGCCGGCGGAACGAGAACACCATGGAGCGAAACGGTATTTCCATTCTGACCCCTAGCCGTGATGTTTAAGTCGGTGGGGCCAACATATGAGGCCCCGACATCAATTTGGTAAGTGCCAAACAAGTCTTCCACGTTGCCGTATGTGAGGGTCAAATTTGGTGCCCCAAACTGCGCAAGAGGTTGGCTGAATGAAACAGAAGCCCGAATTTGATGGCCTTCGGCAAGGAATATGCCCTCAAAGTGTTGGCCGGATCCTCCGAGGGTGCCTTGTGCGGTCATCTATTTAGAACGTTAGGGAAACTTTCAACATTTGGGAATGGAGGATGATGGAAGTATTCATGACTTGCAGGCAGGTCTTACTTTGAATTGAGAGGAGGGAAGTTGCCTTCAAATTGAGGTATGGAGGAGGACTTGTGGGATGATGGTTGGATATGCTGCTTGATGGCTAGGAGCAAGGGACCTATATATGTGTACGGCCTCAGGCCAAGAGGAGGGGTACAAGGTCTGAGCGCTGAGGGTTGCATTATCGTGCTCAGGCATTGGCAAATGCTCTGCAGGACGCAGGCAAATACAGCAACATGCCATTGGAAACCATTTCCGTGATGCATGAGCTTGGGGAGATCCACACGGGGCTGTCGCAACCTTGCCACGTAGAGAATTCTTGTTGGCCCCGCCATGATACTCACGGATGATCATTCCTTCGGCTGGGTACTCCTGCCTGATGACGTGCTTTGCGACTCAGATCATCGTGAATTCTAGCCACAAATCATGTACCATCGTACACCAGATGGAGCTCTAGCCCCTCGTTGGCGATAACTTACCTGAGGTATTTGAACCTGATTGGTTGTTGTTGACCAGCGGTCGGATACCTTCCGCACGATATCGGAGTAAAAAAAATATATATATATCAAGTGTTACACTATGTTCATGGATACTTATGGTATAATTAGTCCGTATCTTATGATTCAATATCGTGTTGATGAGCTCAAGACTACGTTTCACTGTAATTATGGTTGCTAGACTATATACTGTTACTGGTTGAGATAGCCCGAAGTGGCCCGGAAGATGGGTTCTTCCGGCCGCTAGGCGGGTCCGCCAACACCTAGTCAGAATTTTAGCTTTAGCTAGTCAGAAGAATCAAGCAATTGACCCAATAGGAAAACGGCCCTCATCCCATACTTGAGAGAAATCAAATCAACATGGAAAAGATATCAAACAAAGAATATAAAAGGAGGTCTTTCGTAAGTCGTGCAGCTAAATTTCATCGTCACAGATCCGCTGGCCCAACGATGGATTGCATTGCGTTCGACATCATACTGATGCCCGTCCTCGGAATTCATTGATTAGGGCCACAATTTCTGGAACTTCCTCACCAGACTCGGGCGATTTATTATTTTTAATTTCTGTCAAATGTTTGTTCCTCTTTGCCATGGAATTGGGAACTGGAATCTGTGTGTTACGTCTCGAGGTGTAGCCGCGTGGTTTCTTGGACCGTGGAGGTACTGGGGGCTTGGATGCACTTGATACAGAATCTGTCCTCTCATGTGGTGCATCTTGTCGCTGCCAAGGGATCCTCTCAAGTGGGTCACAGCTCGAGTCGACAGGTGAAAGTGGACCGCCAGTATCGTGTGGGATACTGATCGAGATGTTTCTGCTGATCTCTTTGCCCATCAGGGCTCGGACCTCTTGAAGAAGTTCTGCGGTACTGCCCAGCACCTTGTCTCTCCCAGCGCCGTTCCACTGTACCGTAGAAAACTCCATTGGGCACTGATGTGGGGATTCTATCCAATCTGCTTGACTTTGCTTTCGTGCGTGAGACACGGCTTGCTGGTCGACGTAGATGTTGATATGTATGGGTGCACCCCCGAACAGCTGCGTAGGACCCTCCACGGGCTGCGCTCCTTTCACTGGAGGGTTGAAGACAGGCGTCTGAATGTCCGCTGCCACTGATAAGATCCAGAGATAGAAGGACCAAATCAATTGCCCAAGAACAGCCAGTAAGACGCAGACCCCAACGAGGGCACTGTGTATGGTCGTCGCTACTCTAGGGGGTACCTTTTCAAGCACCCGCATAAAGTCCACACGGTCAACTTCCCACCGCTTTTGCTCACTCATGGGCTCCATGCCTGTGGAACCAACTGGAGGAATAGTAAGCAGCAGCTCTTTGGCACAGACGGCAGCAGCAGCAGCGGCATAGCCATGCCATCGATCATTCTTGTGTGAGTCAGAATAGTCACAGATCCCGCGAATGGCAATCCACTTCAAGCTGTCGCTGAGACCAGCTGCTTCCATCTCGAAACAAAGAGCATCCAGTTCCTGCGCGATTTGATCTCGGGCTGTGGCATCTTTTATGACTTGGTCGGCAGATGCGATTATTCCGTCGTGCACCCTGACTTGATCCTTGCCACGAGATGGCCTTTGTATTAAATGCACTTGATCTTGAAGCCCGTTGTTGGTGCAATCACAGTTATCAAGATGGACATATCGAGGGTTGTACAGGCGATCCGTATGCGATTCGGGACGTCCGAATGTCGCTTTCATCGGTGGGGATTTTGCGACCATTTCTTCCAAGGATGCTGCGATGTCCAGCCCATCAAAAAGGCGTGTTTTCAGTCCAGTGACCGCATGAAGAAGGATAGGCGCCGGTGTGAAAGTGTGACCAGTGACTTGGAATCCACTCTGTGTTGTCTTACCGAGTCCATATTGAACCACCTTTGTTCCAATCACCACATCCCCCAGACGAACATCGTTCTTGTCGCTCGGGGCACCACCGCCGATTCCGACCATGAAGCCTAGGCTTATAGATGGGAACCTCATCTTCATGTCCCCTGCCACTGTCGATGTGGACACTAGGCCGTACCGGCCAATTGGCAAACAACCAACCACTACGTTGTGCCCCCCGATGCGACCGCGAGTGTAATAACTGCGGCCATCACTCGTCAGAGAGCTCTTGGTAGTATCATCGTAGGTCTCATCCAGTATTTCCAGAGCCGCGATGTATTCTTTGAAGAGAGCGCAAACCCAGCCGACGGTGAACTCGCGGTCATCGGGTCGTGCTGCAGTTCCGAGCATTTCAACGTCAAGCTGGGCGATATGACAACGGGCAGGATCGCGTGCAGCAGATATCCAGGTAGGATTATCGCTTATCTTGCTGAAAGGTCTGTGTCGAATCCCAAAGCTCGGGAGCCAGCCCGTCCGTATCCTCGTCGATATCGATGTGTAGCGCTAAGATAAAGTGCGGGTAATATCTCCGACATGTAGTAAAGAACAGTAGCGCGATTCCTTGGCTACAACCTTACATAGCACCGGGTCGCAGAATAATATAAAAATAGTTGTCGGACGTGGCATTTTGATGCACTACAGCGGATCTGACATGTATTGCGCTCTGATTTGCTAGACCAGCAAAAATCGTCCGGTGCCTAACAGGCTGCATGCTTGCTCGGCGGCTAAGTCACCACGCCAACCTGTCAGAACAAATGCGTTTATGAATTTAATAATATCACCTGGCTAGTAATTGAAGCACCTCACGTATTCTGTACAATGAATATGTCATGTAGGATGGCACAAAAGGGTAGTGGGCGGGATGTTAGTAGACGACATCCCACCGAAATTATCACCAGGTAATCAGCTTCCGACAACTGTATTTACAGCCAGTTTCAGATTGTACACGATTCATCCACAGCTCTGTTCCAGCATAACAGCTCATAAATATCATGTGGTGTACAATTCATTATGAATGCGTTTGCCAAAACACGTTGTAAGCAGATTTGTGTCCACCTAATTCCTTCAATACCAAATAGTTCCGAGGATTTTCTTCATCACGTCGTATTCCACGTAGTATGGAGGGATAAATCTTTCAACCATATGATCCCACGATGTCCTCCATGGCGGATTAAACATGGCACGATAAAACTCCCAGTATTCAGGCCAAAACCCGAATAGCCCCCAGTCCAACAGCACGATAGTACCATCAGATCGGACCAGCATGTTACCTTCATGAAGATCACCGTGTGTGAACACTATTTTGTGTCCCTTCAGCCCTCGTACCGTCTGGTGCAAGATATACTCACTCGCCCAAAAATTAGATTCCGGGTCGTTTTCGCTTTCAAGTAGTCTTGCTGGAAGCCGGTCTCGCAAAGCTTGGACCATGCCTTCGTGAAAGCTCCCCTCTGATTCGTAGGGCTCGTAGCTATACTTTGTATGGTCACCATAGCCTCCTTCAAAGACTCCATCTCGGCAAGGTGAGTGATCTAACCCACCAATGAAGTTGCCTTCAATCAATCGCATTTGGTGGACATAGTCCGTTAGCTGGGCGAGGCTTCTTTGCTGTTCTGTCTCCGAAGCATTGTCCCAACACTGTTCAAAAGGCGTTCCATGTACATACGACATGATGATATATCCAGTCCCGTCAAGAATATATGCACTCAGCAGCTTGGGTACCGCGATGGTGGTACGTTTAGATACTAAATGAAGCGCCTCAGCCTCGGCTAAACGAACCCCATGACCGAACTTCACAAGCATGTCAGTGTCGGCCTAGGCGAGGCGAGTGCCCATTTTGTCCGGTAGGACGTCCTCGGCATCCTTCAGATCTTCTGGATCCAAGATAATTGTAGGCGGACCAATGTCCTCCGAGTAAATGAGACGCAGTTTAGGTTCTTCGAGGGGTATTGTGCATTGTTGACTGTCGGTGGATTCAACACCTTGTGAAGCTTGCCCGCACACTGAATCTTTTTGTTCCGCTGGAAAATCGTCTCTGCCTTCTCCTTCTGGCTCGTTTTGTCTGTTCTCCTGGCCTTCGACGTCAAGCCGGAGTGGCTTAGTACAATGCAATTCGGAAAGTGACCTGCCATTTCCTCCGTATTTCGGTGTAATATCCGGGCCAAGGTGAAGTGCGAGGTCCTCCGGCTTTTGTAAAAGAATGGTACCCCGTAGAAGGTATTCAGGAACATCCAAGGTAGCAAGGTATTCATGCGACGCAGTGATAATGTAAGTTTTCTCAAGAAGACAGGGGTAGTGCGAATGGAGCAGTGCAATCAAATCACGGAGCGCCTGCTGAATCCTCCCTCGAAACGAGACGTATCCTTTACGACCCCCCGGTTTCTGTTGCAGCCGGAACTCAAGAACACAATTCGCTTCCCGGTTGGTCTTCTGGTCCATGTGAGCTGGCTGGGAGAGGAGCAGAGTGGCAAGAAGTTCCACTACGGCGACCCCCAGATCAGTAATGCCGGCAGACGTTGAAAGGTCTTCGTGCAACGGCGAGAATCCCTTCAAGATCATCTCATCGATGGCGGCCCACAGAACATAGCTTCCACGATTTTTGGTAATATAGAACAGACCTAGCTCAGGTAAAATCGATTTAGCCTTGTCTATACATGCCCATGGACCGCATCTGCGTCGCCATTCTAGAGTCTTGGAGATTGAGTAGCGGGCATTCGGAAGTTGCAGTGAAGGAATGATAGAATGGTGTTTTAAAAACTTTGTCTGTGTTACCCTTGTTACCCCATCTTGAGAATGTCCTTCGATGCAAACCTTTTGTATAATAGCCTCTACGACTCTTGGTTAGCCATCATTTAGGTCAGTGCCCCATATCTCACTATAGCGTGCCTCCGTGGTGAGAGATCGTATGTTTTGCAATATACATTGTGTGTTTTGCACAAATGGACATTCCATGTTGTAGACATGACACCATGACTTCAGCAGAGGGTATTGCTTTGGATTGGCCTTAGGACATGCCACTTATCGCCATGATCGGCAAGCCTAGCGGAGGATTCTTGAGGGCGATTCGAACTGCAATTGGCTGGCTACTCCAACATGGGCCATGGCAGGGTTTGGTTTGGAAGGGGAGTGGCTCAACCATTGGTCCGTGGTTGCTAAATATGACATTATGGACGCTACAATTTGGTAGCTATTGTATATACATACTGTTGCTGGGCGATAAATGGACATAAATCCTACATCCATCCCCTAAGGATTGCGGTCTTTGATGGATAAAGGAGTGGAGGCCATATCGGGAAAATAGTAATTCCATTACCGAGGTTAGAAGTCATGTGACCGCGGTCCTGTGATACCTTTGCCTGAGGCAGCATTGATCTAAAAATAGCAAAGACAAACTTTTGTGCAGTGCAGGCATTTAGATGGTAGCCTGCTCCCTTGATACGAGACACGGAATTATCATAGGAGCCTGTCCTCATTCATGGAATAGGGTACCTTCTTGTCAATTGTTTAATCATGCAATCGAAACGTTTATGGATATGACTGTATCGATATACCAGTATCTAACGATTGCTGTGGAAACAGGTATGAAAGGCAGCAAGTATCATCCGCCGTCCCCGTATCTTCGGCAAATTATACGGCGGTGCGATGCAGCTGTACTGATGCTTGGTGTCTGCAGCTCTGTTTCCGATGTGGTGCTCGGTTAAATAATCGGCATAATCCATTAGCGCATAGGCATAAAAAATTGGCGAACCGCCTTGCCACGGGCAGGAGTCATCGTTAAGAGGGATTTTCGTAATTCTTCTGGATATGGTAACAGAGAACGTAGGAAGTACACGTTGTTACTCAGCTTGGCACTAGTTCAATGGGGCCATAGATTTGGGTGTCTGTTGAACGACCTTGTGAAAATACACTTGGTTTTATTGTGGTTGATACCTGAATCAGGGTTGCTGTAGTGCTGTGTTTAGCTTACACCATGATGCACACGGAATGTAGACCTCGAAATCGTGCATCACTTGATGTGTGGCTTATATGAGGAAGTATTTCCATGGTCATCTACTTCGAAAGAGCACGAACGACTTACTACCGCAAAACATAGATAACCGCGGACAAAAGTCCGGAGTGTTGTGTAGACTTTTAGAGAAGCATGTCACCTATTCTTCCAAGATCTTGAAGTGAAGCCGGTGTGCACACAAGTATCTCTGTGCTCCAGTCTGTTTATTTCCCTTTGCGCAAGCAATTTCCATCATATTCTTAGAACCAATAACATATATCGTGGCATCTAGTGTCGATAACTGTCCTTTCCAGGTTATAAACCGCGAATGCACCATTAGCTAATACTAATAGAAAAATTGTGCTCGGGACTGACTTCCTTCCTCCCCCTTTTCTTTCCTTTCAGATTTTCTTTTCTTTTCTTTTCTTTTTTTTTTTTTTTTTTTTTTTTTCTTTGCTTCTATTTTCTCTCTTTCCTTCTCCTTTCATTAGCAGTAGATAGTCTTGTATCGGATACACAGCGTCCTTGTCAGGCACCAGAGGCTAATCTGTGAGCCTCGCCTCGTATTGTTTTTAGCCTTTTTCAGGGATTGAGGAAATGGCGGCAAGGAGTGATTCTGCCTTTCAAATACTAGATACTACATGAAATGTTGGTTGTGTCCGTATCTTGTTTTTATCTACTTTACTATGCGGCCACACCATAAAATGTGAAAGTGTTATAACACTTAGTTCAAAGTCCATAAAAGTCGGCCATACAGCAGGTTCTTGCTAGTTCTTCACTAGGGGGCTAGTAGCCTCTGCTGAGCACTGGGGGGCTGACTCGTTGGTGAGGTAAAAGGAGAAAGGAAAGGAAGTCAATACGGGATGAAGGCAGACGAAGGAATGCAAATTCACGAGTTTGCGAGTCTGTTCAACTAGACCTGTCTTTTTTGGTCACTCCCAGCAAAGTACAATGCTATCACTCCTGCGTCGACCTTGATGTGTGGTATGATCCTCTTACGTATCGTCTTTCTCGGGTATGTGTCGGCCGAGTGTAAGTACAAAACCGTCCTAACACCTAACGTTGCTGGACTCAAAAAGAGAAAGCACCTTATTCAGTGGGTTAACGGAATGTCCACCAGGGGAACCAATCGTAAAATACAACCTATTTAGGCAAACCAGACGTTGTTCAGGGCTCACTTAATTGTTATGTTGAAAGTCTATTAGGCATCTCCTCTTGTCCCTTTCCTACTCAGGTTAGCGGTACTAACCCTAAACTCTCGTTCCCTAAATAGCTTTGCAGATCTTCGTGTCGTTAGAAAACTGCAGAAGGTTAAACCTTTATAATCGAATCGGGCTTTTACTGATGATAGCAGATTGGCAGGATTTGATAGTGATCTGCGCTTCGTGGGGTTAGCGTTCGTGTACCTCGTATGGGCATACCTATCATTGAGCTGGAGAGCATCACGATGGAACATCAAATATACGGGATTTCTATTCTCGAAAAAAGCTTCAGCCAGGCGTCGATCCCTGCCAGCCTCATCGTCCGGGGGCCGGGAGTGGCTTTAGTGGATCCGCGTGCCGAGACGACCAAGCCAAAATACGAGCGTCGAAATACGTAAGGATGGAGGCTGAACTGGCCAAGAAAAGGGTATAGCATCATCATTATCGGATCGCCATCAATGCCTGCCTCAAGGACTCTTTTTCATGACATAGACTTCTCGTGTTTCGTGAAGATCTCTACCGTTCAACCAAATCCCTGGCGTGGTGGGCACATTGGTAGGGACTTGGAGTTATCCCGATGGAGGCTGAACACGAGAAGGAACACGAGGTCAACAAGGTCAGGAATACACAGTTTCAGGGGAAAGATGGATATAAATACGGGTTAGGAGCCTGCTGGTTTGGGAATCATCAACAATCCAAGAACCACAAGTCGATTGCCTACCAGAGCAACAAGAAATCCAAACCCATCCACTTGACGTGATCTTTGTTTTCGAACTCCAAATTGTAAGGCATTCCAATCAGACTCGACCATCCACACGGAGAGTTAACCAAGTTGCACTATAGACACCCTCCAAAATGCGTTTCTTCGGCGGTGTTATCGCGACCTTCGTCGTCTGCTCCTCTTTGGCCGATGCCTTCTGCCACGACTCGATCTCTTGCATGGTGGGAGGTGACAATGTTTGCAACAACGTCTGTGTGAGACAGGGCAACCCTAATGGTGGTCGCTGTCTCCCCCGTGATGGCTGCCCTGGCAATGACATCTGTGCTTGTTACCCGCAGAGCAAGCGCAGCGACGAGGTGATCGATGGCGATGCCTCTATCCGTGAGGTCCTGAAGGACTTTGGAATCGATGGAGAGGCTGAGAAAGCGCTGAATGCAAGGGAGAAGCGCAGCATTTCCTGCAACTTCCCCGATCCTTTTGGCGGACTTATCTGCGAAAACCACTGCGCCTACATTGGAAAGCCCGGTGGCCAGTGCTCTAGCGAAAAGGTTTGCACGTGCAACTGATTGCTGAGTCGTGCACCTGATTTACAACCTTCAGGATTAAATGGAGGTGGAGACTGCTGATTTGTTTATCCTGATTTTTTTTATCTTCTTGTCCAATTCTATTTGTCGTTGGGTTATTCTGTAATTAGTGCAAATGTGGAAATTCTTGAACCTGATTAAGTATGTGTTTCTTGCAGACTTTTGGCAAAGTCCATTACTTTATAGAAAGGATAGAATGTTCCCCAAGGCCTACGATATCCTGCTCCGATTTCCCGTAGATATTGTAGAAGACAGAATGTTGCCTCCACTAGAGACAGTTCGACATGAAGACAATCTTGATATATGCTCAACTGGCGCGAGGTCAGAGTATGGCAGGCTAACAATCTAGGGCTTTTGTTACTCCTGCGTTTGACCCCAGTTTGTCTCCATGTCCTCTAGAGTAGTGACACGTCTTAGCCTATAACGATTACAATATCTTCTTGGAATACGGCTCGGATGACTCGAATTGCTCGCGGCGCTTTCCATGTTAGTATGAACCTAACATTGTAGACATCTGGCTGAATACTTCGTGTGCAGCTACCGTGGTTGCCGAACTCCATCGTGATATATAGTTGCATTTACCTAAAGTTTGGAAACGCTCATACAGTATGTTATACTGACCATTTTCATTCCTTCTTCAACTACAAGTTCGACAATGCAGAACCTTTTACACAGTATTTTGCCATCCAAGCTAGGTGCACGTTGATATATATTCCTTGATCTACCCGCTAGTAGGCTAACGACGAATCTTCCAACATAGAGCGACAACCAAGAACATAAATATCTCGCAAGGCTTCTTCCACTCATATTTTCACCATGACCATCAATGTATGCCAAACTTATGTTTTTTTTGAGTCTAGGGCCCGCTGGTGAAAATTTGGGCTCAAAATGAATGGAGCAAGGACCCTGCGGCATCCCGAAAGTTGAACCATCGGAGCATTATTACCTAAGCGGCCCTTAGAGGATCAGCAAATTTGTTTACAGAGTGGGAGACATGGGGATAATGTTGCGAAAATCACTAACTTGATTGGATTCACATACCGTACGAGATACATGTCTAAGCAATTCTCATGAATCATGACCGAGTAAAACGTTCAGCCGGGATGATATTAACCTCTTCACTGACATCATCCAAGACCCAATTTAGGCTGTACGGTGTGCCGAGAGTCAGGAAACGGCGCAGAATTTGCTACACAGTGCTTAGAATTTCCTGTTCGGGCTATATGAACGGGATCTCGTCCCAATTTTCCCAAGGAATTGACCAGTCAGAGGCGAGCCCGCCGTTCCCCGTGGAGTATTTTCTCCACTTTATCCCACATGGCTTTTCAGGAATGTGGGGGTTCTTCAATCGGAATCCTCGGTATTTCATAGAAATATGGAGGGAATGGGGTGTGACGGTAGGGTACCGAGAATTATTCAGGCATGCCGTGATCGGCCGGTTAGGAACTTCGTCTTCAATCCCGGCGTCATCTCGGATCCAGAGTCGGATCTAGAGTCGGATCCTGGACGGGATATATAAAATAGGGTTCTTCGGTTGATCTCTCCTCTCGAGGCGTCTTCTTCTCATATCCTTTATCGCCCATTTAGCTGTACAAAATGGTGGCGTCCTTATTGAGACTTACGGTCCTAGGGACTCTAGCAGTGCAGGTCGTCTGCAAGACTGTCAATACATCGTCCCTGTTGAGCTACCAAGACAAACCGCGGGTGTTCATCCTGTCGGATATCTCGAATGAACCCGACGACCAAGAGTCCTTGACACGGTACCTCCTCTACTCTAACCAATTCAAAACGGAGGGTCTTGTCGCATCGACATCCACTTGGCTCAGAGATGCAGTGCACCCAGAAGATATGCTGCAGGTGATCAACGCCTATGGAAACGTAACCGATAACCTCAACAAGCATGCCCCTCCCGACGCTCAGTATGCCTCTGGAGACTACTTCCGGAGTATCCTACGCAGTGGTGCAGCGGCAAGTCACCCGTTCCTCACAACTTGTGATCGCACAAACCCTAACGTATCCTAGACATATGGCATGAAAGCAGTGGGAAGCAACGTGACACTCAGCGACGGCGGAAAGCTCCTTCTAGAACGTCTTCAGTCTCCATCCGAGAAGCCCCTCTGGGTACTCGCTTGGGGTGGTACGAACGTTCTGGCCCAGGTGTTGTACAAAATCCACCAGAACTACTCGTCTGAAGACGCGGCTGCCATGCGTTCCAAGCTCCGTGTGTATGCCATTTCCGACCAAGACGACACCGGTCCCTGGATCCGTCGCAACTACCCAGATATATTCTACATCTCGTCCGCGCACGGATGGAATCAATATGGTATGGCCACCTGGATCGCCATCTCCGGCGAGACGTACTATAACAAGGACGTGGGTGGTCCAAATTCAACCACCGTGACCCATGAGTGGCTCCGCGACAACATCCAGATTGGACCCTACGGCAGTGTGGCCTATCCCGATTTCAAGTTCATCATGGAAGGCGATACTCCTACTTTCCTGTATCTGATCCAGAATGGTCTGGGTGACTCCGAGAACCCCGGATATGGATCTTGGGGTGGAAGGTATACCAAGGTGGACCCATCGACGGCCGTGAACTATAACCACTATAGTGATGCTGCGGATCGCGTGGTGGGTCTTAACAACAAGACCTTCAGCTCCAACTATGCTACTATCTGGAGATGGCGTGACGCTTACCAGAACGATTTCGCCGCTCGCATGCAATGGACTCTCCCTGCGAACAGTAGCAAGGCGAACCATCACCCCGTTGTCTCTGTTAATGGAAGCAAGGAATTGGTTCCATTCAAGGTGACGGCTCAGGCAGGGTCCACTGTAAACCTCGATACCGCTGGCACTTATGATCCCGATGGCGATAAGTTGTCGTACAACTGGTTCCAGTACGAAGAACCGGGCTCCGATGATTGGAACGTGGCAGGACAGGTCCCTGCGCTGAACTTGACTACTGTGCAAAATGGTCAACAGGTACAGGTCAAGATCCCCGCTTCCGAGGACAGCTGCAATGGAAAGGGAGATAACCCCTCTGGCTGTTGGTTGTTGCATTTGGTTCTGGAGGTCAAGGATAATGGTGTCTATCCCTTGACAACGTACCGTCGGGTGCTGATCCAGACTACTAACCAAACGATCTCTACGTGATATGCTTGTACCTATGCATGAACCCTGTAATAGATAGCGTGTCAAAGTAGCCACCCAGATACACTATACGCATAATGAAATAATGTTATGATGTCCATATCAGCCAACGGTTGTGGGAACTGGTGCCCACAACGGCGAAAGGCAATTACGGCCATGTGGTGTCCGAGATACGGCGTGTATCAGATGGCAACATCCTGGATATGCATCTTCAGTCCTACCAGCATCTTCTCCTGGTAATTCCAGATTCTTTCACGATTCCGTAATCCTTTCAATTCCTTCCAGTTACGTTTGATATCACGGTAGAGAATGTACCAATTTGTCCGTTCATAGGGAGGCTTTGGTAGAGTCCACTGCGACAGATGTTCCTGCACATCGATGATATGTGACACGATGGTGGGACGTGATGTATGAGGATCCACGACCGTATTTCCGTTATTTTTGATGTCCTCCGCCGTCATCGTGGCCCAGAAATAAGGGTGTTCATCACTCCAGATCTCCCACAGCCATGGCATCTCTTCTTTCAGTAGTCGATACCAAAGAAAGACTGGCAACTGATAAAAGGTTCGAGAGACTAACCGCAAAGTCGCAATGTCTTGTGAATTCAGATAACTGAGAATCATGTTTCTTATTTCCTGCGGAAGTCGACTGAAGTTGTCGGGAGCGACGGCTCGGCCATTCACTGTATTCTGAAGAGCAGCTAGGGTATTGAAGACCCCGGCCTGCAAATTGAAAGATGCGTCGGTAGTCATGGCTCTGTCCAGGAGCTCCCGTAGCTTAGGCACATGATATGGATTTGCAGCCAGCCATTCAGAGCCAGCATTACACACCCACATATCTACAAACCAAGACTCCTCCACGTCAGATCCAGGAGAGTAATAGAAGTCACAAGGGTAGCAGCCTATACTTTGGAAAAGCTCGGTAAGCGGTCATTCTCTACATAGCCAAGGCGAAGCCGCGAGAGTTGCATATAGGTTCCGAAGCACCACGGATGAAAGGCGAATTCAGTATCGGAGATAGTGTAATGCTGGTACATTGATGTTAGCGGCAGTTAGAGGTCATTCTTCTACTTCGCTTCTCTCTTTTGTAGAAGGGAAAATTCATACATCGGCAAATGGGTTAACAATACGACCATTACTCACGGCATGTCTTGCTAGTAACCAATAAACGGAGGTGGGGGTGTGATTGGAGTCGTCACGTTCTGGCAGTGACGCATCGTCAATGCCCGTCAGGATGACCTTACTCTGGCGCTCAATATCAAGATCATCCGGCTCTTGAATGTGGCTATCAGGCCTAGGAACAAGACTCTAGAAAGTCTGACAGCCCCGCATCTCTGCGGCAGATATCCGATGGCCAAGATAGCCTCCGTATGCCTGACAGTGTGGACCACCAACATGTTCCACATCGTATTTGTCTATGGCAATCCTACCATGTCTTCTCCCCATATCTTGAGTGATTGGGAGTTGTTGACCCAATACAGGGGTTTGCCCCTCTCCAAAATCGAAGAAGTAAGTTTCACTGCGAGAATATTCTGCGTCGTCGACTTCGTTATACTGCCGGAGAAGGTAAAAACATCCAGTATTCTTGTGGAGCACCCACGCTTACCGTCGCACCAAGCATCGACCCAGTCCTGGCTACCACTGGTGTGCGCCCAGGCACAGTTGGGGGGCTCGTCAGGTGTCCTGATGCGAGCGATATTGAAACTAACTCCACAAAGGACACACACATACTAGAAGCTGGACTGGTCAGAGTGGAAACTGAACACCATGCGGCGAATAATAGCTTCACATGGATCAATCGCACCTCTGTGTACCCTATAGGTGGAAGGTTAGCGACAGAGCGACCTTGCCTCAGGTCACAGTAGGCTAGCCTTACCCATTGCCTTGGACAGTCCAGTATCTCCGAAACGTTGTTGAATGGTTGTTAAAGCCTGGCGTCGCTAGGAAAATGATTTACAGCACATCAACGAAGATTGGGTACTGAAGTGGTAGGGTAAGGGTCAACGTCTTTGGCAATAAGTTAGTCTTGGTGGTTTCGGCCTCATTTTGCCAGCTACCAATGGGACGTTCGCTATGTGTTAGGTTACTCTCTTGTATTACTATGGTATAGTACACTGCCTATCGTCCCGATCCGGCAGGCGGTGTATTCCAAGCGTCTCACAGATAGTTGCCCTGATACAACAGTATAACATTGGTAAACTGATACCTTAAGGAGAACGTCCTAGTGTGACTACCGCTATTCAGATCTACTTTATCACATAACTTGTGAAGGTTATTGGATTATCAAATGTCCTTTGTTGTGAAGCTGTAGGAGCAGTGGAGAGAGGTAAGAAAATTTCCTTGGAAGAATGGCGTCTTAGTAAAGCTTAGAACATTCGCACGGAACGAAGCTGTTAATATTAAATTAGGATACGTTGAAAGATTTTGCTGAGGAAGTATTGAATAGAATATGTTTGTATTTAGACGGTGATCGGGTGGTAAATGCAAGGCCCTTAGCCTCAAAGGCATGCGGTCATCGCACTGACTGTAGGGAACTGAAGAAAGCAATGTGCTAGCCATTACAAGCAACCTGCCGCTCAAACCGTGCGCTCCAGACTCCTGAGAAGACCATTCGGTTCAGCAACACCCTGGGAAGCGATTGCATCGGCACGCTCCTGCGTGTCAGCAACGGCGTAGATACGGAGTTCATCAGCATTGCCCGAGGGGCGAAAGTGAGCGACATCGCCGCTGGCGAAGATGATTCTAACTCCGTCTGTGTAGTTCAGGCGGGCAATGGAAGAGAAACCATATTCTGGGGAGAACACTGTCTCAAGCTCTTGGCGGATCTGCTCGAGTTTCTTGGCATGAGACTCCGTAACCTGGAGCTGAGCACGGCTGCCGTCGTAAGCAACAACATGATCGGCCTGGTAGGATACCTCCTGCATTGTGGACTCTGGTGGGGAGAAACGATCGATAATCTTCAAGCTCGTTGCGCGGGGGAAGTTCCGAATCAAAGCGGCACGGCTGGAACGCTTGGGCAGCGTGGCGAACAGTTCGGGTAGAGTGATTTTACGGTTTCCTGCGGCAAACAAAGCGCAGAGCAGAGGCAACACAGCATCACGAGTCGGAAGTGCGGTAAGGACATTATTATTGCGCTCAATATCAGAGCCAGTGAGGAAACCACCGTTGGCTTCCCAGCCACAGACGCGAGTACGGCCCTTTGAGAGAGAGTGCTGCATACCAGCGATCACGTAAGGGCTACCGATCTTCGTCTTAGGCTCGGTGACACTAGCAAGCGAGCCACGATCCATGGCATCGTTAGTGCTGATAGGGACCACGACAGAGTCAGCGCCTAGGAATTCGGCGACCGTCATGCCCAACAGATCGCCACCGAAGAAGCGGAGCTTGCCTCCTTCAGGGGCTAGGATGAGAGGGCGATCGCTGTCGCCATCAGTAGAAACTACCGCGTCGAACTGCTGTCCAGTGCTGTCGTAAAGGTTCTGAACAGTGTCAAGTTGGGCTTGATCGATGGCTTCAGTGTCGATGGGTACGAATGTATCACTTCGGCCGGCGGTGACGACTTCAGCCCCAAGCTTTTCGAGGATCTCCACTAGAACGTCACGTCCAACAGCAGAGTGCTGGTAGACAAGAAGCTTCTTGCCTTCAAGTGTTTCGCCCCGGAAAAAATCCGTGTAGCGCTGAATGTACGCAGCTCTCCCTTCAGGGGCAACTGGTGGGAGGTTGGACGGAGCGCTGCGAAGCATACCCTGCGGATTGAAAAGAGACTCAGCGTATGGCTGTGAGAGTAGCTCTTCACGAGTGACTTGGACATTGTTGTTAATAGGCTGTTCATCCTTCTTCAGGAGCTCTCCTTTCGAAGTGTTGAGCTTGTATCCGTTGCGATCGAACGGAATGTGGCTTCCAGTAACCATAATGCTGCCCTTACCATGTTTCAGGGCATAGTAGGTCAGAGCTGGCGTAGGGATAGCGCCTAGGTTGATGGGATGCATGCCTTCATCCTTCAACGCCTGCTCTACCGCTTGAGAGAGTCCTCCGCGACCCTCCTCAACATAGCTTGTGGAGCTGGGCCGAAGGTCATACGCAAAATAAAAGTCATCACCGCGCTTGATACCACCATCCTGTTGATCGAGGGACTGGAGATAGCGAATCTCAGCCAGCACATTAGTGTAAATTTCCAGCTGTGTCAAATCAACCACTTTGCCACGGCGGCCGCTGGTACCAAATTTCAGGGGCACCGGCTCATAGGTGAGGTGACAGCGAAGAGCATCGGAGGCGGAAGGAGAAGCCATTTTCTTCGTTCCTTCTATGTTTCTTGCTTACTTTCTCCTTATTTCACTGAAGGGCTATGACTATTAGGCTTGGAAAGTCAGGTAGGAGGGGTTCTTGACAAGTTGATGAAATGTTGCTATATTTACGCTTGCGGGTATCACGTGGGACCCTCTGCGTTCAACCAGTGGAGTCCAAAAACGTGACCGACATTGAGGGACCAACGGGTGGTGATTGGTCGGGATGAATTACGTTATTGCCACTAGCGGCTTAGCTCTTTCTCACATCTCGTGACCCCGCGCCTGCCACGTTGACAGTGCATGGATAGGGCTTAACTGGTTTACTATAGAAAATCATGTTGAGTTATTAATAAAAGGTCCCATTGTGAATCATCATTTTCACAGTTTATCAACGTACTAAGGGTAACCATGTTGCCTCATACATGCCTGCGAGGTACCGGGTACCACTCTCTCTATATATATTCAGAGGGAAGGCCAAATATCACGGATAATGTAGATCTCTGGTGTCTACGATGAAGCTCAGGATCCCGATTAATTGGTCTCAGTCGCAGGGAAATGAGCTGAAACACTACCATAATGGCGCTGAAAGGAAAGTAGACAATGTTGGCTAGCGGTGTAGAGCACACATTCCATTCTAGAACAGCGGGAATGCTCCTTCTGCTTTCCACAACCTCGCACAGTAGACCGAAGTCAAGGGTAAGAGCAAGTTCACTGACGGAACGAAATATTCACGCCAACTCTAATAGTGCACAATCTCGAACAGCCATTCTTGATCCACTTATTGTATACCCCGAGGTATTCAATCCCCCAGTCCTCTATAATAAGGATTGCTTGACAATAATTCCCAGGTAAAAGTCACTAGGCCAATAAAGTTCATGCGATGGTGTTGAACATTGTCAATAATCGAAAGTCATACTAATCCTGTACTTCCGAGTATCCCAAAAAGAAAGGACAGGTATCTAGACGCAGACGCACAAGATGTCCCGTTAGCTAATTGACTGTACCTTGCTTTGGAGTCATTGCTCGGGCACAGCTGCATTGCTCAAGAATAATTTGCTGGAGAGCTTTCATATAATGAAGAGAACTTTTATGTCTCGCCCTGCCATGTTTGATATTAACCCTTAGTAATTTGATTTAGCCAAGAAAGGTGGAAAGGTTATACATACGGTTAATAGAAATGAGATCAGTTCCATGCGGTATCGTCTGTCTTGCTTCCATTCTACCATATGCGTGGTTTTCATTTAGGGCCTGGCAGCTTAATATTGGTATCGGCATTCATAAATGAAGTTGACCCACTGATGCCTCCACGCTTCTGTAGTAAACGCATATAACCATACGAATGCTTCTAGTATTGACAAGACACATAGTATGGGTAACATTGCGATGCATGTCAAATACTATGTAGTGCTTGGATCAGTAATGCACAACTAACATGACAACCTGTCCTGAACTAATACCTTTGCAAAGCCAGCCGTAGCTGGGAAAGTACTATTATTACCAAATTCTTGCAAGGATGTCCATGTATTGCAGATATGATCTACTGATAGACCCTCAATATAATGATTTGAGACACGTAAAACTTATTTACTAGCATTCATAAAAAAGCCAAGGAAATAAAGACTTGTTCCCATAGCCAACCGGGTACCACTGCCCTGCCATACATTGACAATTAATGTGGAAAACCAACGCTTGGTAAGCTACTCTAACAATAGTCACCGCTGCTTACCAGGTGATTTTATTGAGGGCACGTGAGCTTCCGTCGGGACATCATCCTGACGTTCGACATCCAGAAACCTTTGACAATATTCAGAGCATCTCTTCTCCACAGCACGAGTCTACACTCACAGCATCATGGACATCCCTGTAAGTTGAGGGTTGTTTAATTCAGTGAAAGTCATGTATGCATGGAAAGCGTTTTCTAACATGATTGGTTTAGCTCGAGACCATTCCAGACGAGTGGACCACTGATCCCGCCGAAATTCAATTCGACCTGATATGGGAGGGCCCTGAAAGCGAAGGCCAGAAGATGGGGAGGAGGTTCGGGTTATCAGACCCTCGGGTTGTCATGACATCCAAGCGCGAAACTGGGGTTCCCGAGGCCATGTTCCAATCTGGCAACCAATGCTACATTTGGGACCAGATGGACGACAGGGTCTGGCAAATCACCAAGCCCATAGGATTGATGTCTATTCTTCGCACCATGGTTATAAAGGGACTGAAGGGTTTGAAAGCGAAGGAACTTGAACCGGTTGAAGCTTACGAGGACGAGGAGTATAATGAGTAAATGGTCGTTCCTTCCATTAAGTGGCAGATGGTAGTCTTGGTGATAGCGACGAATACGACCTTCCTCTGAGACTTTGCGGTCCTGAGTTTTGTTGTAGCTGTATGTAACTCTGTAGACTTTCAGCTCTCCACAAGGCTAGTTGTACTCGACGTTAGCATAATGACGGAAAATATTTTGATGGCCTTTAACGGTCAACTCGACCTCAGAGTAGCCTATACCTACACACTAAATCAAGTATATCTGATGCATGCGAGAAGAACTTTCATGTCACTGACCAAGCTAGATCCATGATTTTTTGTCAGACGTTGTCAATCAACCGGGATTCTATGGAATCTCGATCAACCAGGTTTCGGAGCTAGTGCGTATTCGGGCAGAAATAATGCGATTGAGGTACGTTGAGTAGTGTGATTGATAAGTACAAGCAGGTCTGACAACATTCTTGCCAAAAGTCTCCCCAGAGGAGAGGAATACGACGCCGCAGCACTGCGCCCAAGACAGCACATCCATCGTGCCATCAACCCGCGATGGTCATCAGTACCTCCCGCAAGAGTATCGAGGTTTCGGCTTCTAAGACACCGACATAATGATGTCGACTTTTGGAGCGCAACTGACCTCCTAGGTCTATTTTTATCTAGTATAGGACGGGCACCATTGGGCGCGACGAAGCGCAGCTTTTACCTACCGCTTACAGCGGTGTACGGCAAATGGTGCTCGAAAGTATGCAGTACGCCCCCTGCCTTTGTCGTCCAGTGTTCGTGGCGAGAAGCCCCAGGAGAACGTCCAAAGTTCTTCCTAGGGGCTAGTTTGGCGGGGCATAGGGCAAGCAAAGCTACCACAGGGTCCTGGCGGCATGTGCTAGACCGGGCCCGTTACTATATAATTTGTTCTGAGCCTTTGAAGCTCGCTGGGTGGAGTCCTAAAAGGTCTCCAAGCCTTCAGGCTTACGGCCCTACCTTTGGAAAACCGTTTGGACGGTGTGCTGAAACATACCCCCTTCGGGTCATGCTATGGTCTGTATAACTTCCGGCAAACGACAGGGAAGCTACTGACCGAATCCAGCGGGCAGCAAGCGCCAACACAAGTCTACGGACTCGCGCTCTGCAAATGGTATTTGAGAGCAACTCAATATGATGATAGACTGTCAGGACCAATCTGGGGGAATTTATGGAACCCCTGTTTGAACTGTCAGGAACTGATCCGAACTTGGAAGGGAGATGTGAATAACTTTCTCCAAGGGTACGGGGCACAGGGTGCTCCTCCCTGAGGGAGATGAAGATCATTAAGAATACGGCGTAGCACGTAGGTGGCTCTCTAATCTGTATTTGTGCATGGAGCCTGGTATCACTTACTTCAATAGCAACTACAGTTACTTGCTGCTGGCTTTATGTTCAAGAATACCCCACTTTCCTACCCCAAATCGGTTTTTCGCAGATCGTCAATTAACCTAGAGATTTGATCTTTATATACCACCTGTAATATGATACTGGAAAGATGATGGACTAAGATAAGTGGCCTTCGTATAGTTATTATCAGGTCTAGACTTTGTATAACGACCTGGTAAGTCTCCAAGCTGTTGCGTTTCCCGAGGAAGATAAGAAACCGCATTAGGAAGGCAATTCCGAGACACCGAGGGTCTAATAGGCCTGAATTGATGTGCCACGGAGCATACTTGCAGAGTAGCTACAAATCTTATCTCTTGGGCTTCTACAATACTGTAGTTTGTCGCTTGTAATTGGGGATTGACGACTTGAAGTTATATGAGCATAAAACGACCGTTCCTCCTATGTAAGTTTACTGCGTGCAAAGTATATTGTTGCGCAAAGGTTTTTCACAAAAGCTTATTATATATCCATGAAGTGGTCTGGCGCAGGCGGAAAGAAAGTGGGACATACAGTACTAAGATACTTTATTCTACATCTTGGGAAAGGCCTCAAATCTAGACTCCTCACTAGCCGCAATAGGCAAGTGACTCCGGGAAAGATATCTTGAAGGGAGTCTTCACGATGGAGCACTATGCACGGCTGGTGATGATCCTAGAGGGGTATCGGATACACCGTCTGCGAGTCCAGTGGCAAAGGATGGAGTATTTGCAACTTTCGAGTAATGCGATTAATTGTTATTATTCCCCAGATTGCTATAACCCCGGGTTCATCGAAAACCCGGGGTACTATCATACCACTACGAATATGGGTCGTGAAATAAAGATTTTACTCCAGAAGAATTATGAATCTATATCTGACCTAAATATTGGAACCGTATTAGCAAAGATACCAATTCTAGTTGTGTAAGGGTGTGCGGCAAATATCAGCAATCACTATCTCGTATCAACGGTATCTGGCATCAGCCCCTATCATATTCCACATTACCCCCGGATCCCCATTCAGCTCCACTTTGCTCCATCATGCTCTGTACACTTTGCCGTTCTTTCGTCTATTGTTCATTGGAGAGTACACATAGCATGTTCCCCGCAAACAATTCTGTGGCCGCTAGCCGTGGCCTTCCACACGTTCCACCACCCGCTCATATATGTAGGGACTGGCGCTCAATGCGCTATATGACTATCTACTTTCCTTCTGAATTTTCCACTCCTTCTAGCACTCTTAATTCACGTCACCCCGATTTCTGCAGCTTTCAGGTCTTTGGCCTCCTCTGATTGAACCCCGTCAAACAAACCCAGAGAGAACCGACATATTAACAGATGCCTCGAGTAACGTCAAGCTCTCAGATCGTGGACATTTCCCCGTCAGGTAGTATCGTATCAGGATTGGAGGAGCAACGGAATGAAATGTCGGATGCAATTCACACCGACGAAAAAAAGATAGAGCCTACACCAACCCGCCAGGATGTCTTTGGTGACGAGACACATGCGGAGGTGAAGTATAAGGTCTTGAAATGGTGGTAAGGAAAATGTGTGGGATTCCATTAGTGAGCCAAGATGCTAATGGACATGATGACCTTTAGGCAATGTGGCCTGCTAATGGTTGCTGAGACTATATCCTTGGGCATCCTGTCATTACCAGCAGCCATTGCGAACCTTGGCTTCGTCCCCGCAATAATTATCCTCATCTCGTTAGGTCTCATAGCATCATATACAGGTTACGTGATTGGGCAGTTCAAATGGAGATATCCTCATATCTCTAGCATGGCCGATGCCGGCGAAATGCTTATGGGTCCTTTTGGCCGTGAACTACTGTTTGTCGGCCAGATGCTGTTTCTAGTCTTCCTCATGGCAAGTCACATCCTGACTTTTACGGTCGCCATGAACACCCTTACCAACCACGGCACCTGCTCGATTGTCTTTGGTATCGTTGGGCTTATTGTTTCGCTCTTGATGTCGTTGCCGCGGACGTTGGCAAAGATGTCCTGGCTCTCATTGGCCTGTAAGTTCCACCCTTCTCGCGAACCGGTATACCTACTGATCACATAACAGCGTTCATAAGTATATTCACCGCAGTTATGATTGCTATGATCGCGATCGGCATTCAGAAACCGGAAGCTGTCACTACGGCTATCAATCACCCGAGCCTGGTTACCGGAGTGACTTCGGCTTTAAATATCGCCCTATCCTATGGTGAGTCACGTTCAACACGGAATAAAATGGACAAAAGCCAGGCCATTGGACTGCAAAGGGAGTCAAATCTAACCAAACATAGCGAGCCATAACGCATTCTTTAACATTATCGCCGAATTAAAAGACCCCAAAGACTTTCCAAAGGCGCTGTCACTTTTACAATGTATCGACATATCCCTCTATCTCGTTTGCGGTGTTGTGATTTACCGATATGCTGGTGAAGGGGTTGAATCTCCGGCACTTGGTTCAGCTGGCCCAGTGGTTGGAAAGATTGCTTATGGCATTGCTTTGCCTACGGTAAGAATCACTTAACATTGTTGTTGAGCTCTATTACGTATGGATCTTGCCAGCTAACAGTTTCAGATCCTGATTGCTGGTGTCATCAACGGCCATATCGCCTGCAAATCGATATATACTCGTGTATTCGCCGGAACCGATCGCATGCACAAGCGTGACTTTGTTGCTGTGGGCTCCTGGATTGGAATCGCTGTAGCACTATGGGTTGTTGCTTGGGTTATTGCTTCTGCCATTCCCGTCTTTAGTGACCTGCTCAGCTTGATGGTGTGTTTTCACTGCCTGCAAAAGAACGCGACCGGTTCCATACTGACCATAAATCTCTAGACTGCCTTATTCGCTAGTTGGTTCAGTTTCGGACTCCCAGGCGCCTTTTGGTTGTATATGAACAAGGACCTCTGGTTTTCGTCACCTAAGAAGATCCTCTTGACGCTATTTAATACATTGTGTATCTGCATCGGGATTATAATGGTAAGTGCGACTAATTTCTACCAGTGTCCTTTGGCTTTTATCTCATTAACGATATTTAGTGTGGACTTGGTCTATACAGCTCTGGCAAGGCTATTCATGACAATCCTAGCAGCCAAAGCTTTTCATGTGCGAACACTGCCTAGTGGTTTCTCTATCTACTGTACCAGTATCTTTGGATCACCTCGTTTCCGCATGATTCTTTTCGAGAACATAAGCGTTAGAACTTTACGATATTTACGACTATGGGTGTACTGCTTCTTTCAGGGCAATGGGCGTCAGGTGTAACTAGATGTATGCAACGAAGAAAAATCGGCATTAAGATTACTGTGCTCTTTTGAATTGTAGAATAATCAGGACTTTACACTTGTCTGTGTCCAGGTACCTTTCGAGACATAGTCGATATCCACCAATAGCTAAGACTTGAAAATCATGCACTACCACACTTGGTACGTCGAAGCGATCGGCCAGAAACTTATCCTAATGACTTCACCGAGGACCAGTGGCAAATGTTCACGAGTAAGACAAGACCGGGCAGCAACAGCAACTCCATACAATGCTCTAGTGCGTAAGGCATGGTCGGCCAGAAGTCGAGTACACCTACCGACATTTCTAAAGCCACGAGGGCTCAGTTTCACACCCCCACGGCGTCATTCGGCGCAATGCTCGGCCTATCAGGGGCACAATCGGCGAAAGAAGCCAATAGGAGAGTCCTTCCTCATCTGCTATCGCGGCTTTCTGGAAGTGCTTGCCTGTTTCATACTCGCTCGGAGTCCGTCTGCGAAGCAGATGTTGTATTGGTATAACGCCTCAAACTAGACAGCAGGGAGCAGAGTAGCATTGGCACTCCATTCCTTTCTTCAGCCCTGAAGATACTTTATAATGTTTGTTAATTCCCGGGCCCCTGTCCGTGATATGGTTGGGCGGTGGACTCTTAAACGCACTGGGATTTGTCCATTAACTGATGATTGTATGAAAGACATCAAATCAGGACTCGACAACCATTGATAAAGCAAATAAAGCAAAATATCCAAGCCACAACGTAGCCTAGTGAATACCTATACTTACTGTCGCATTTATCATGGAGGTGTTGTATGTGGGTGCGATCAAGTGAGGAACTTGATGTTACTCTCCTGCAAGTAACAGATTCAGCAACTGTGACAACAGAAAAATGCAGGAAATTCACTATCGATCGGTATTTCTGTAGAACCTCGGCGCACAAGGTCAATCTAAGTCCCTGAGTGATTCAAAATCGCATTATAGCGGTGACTGTCATTTTGACACTTGTTTCTTGTGAATATATTCTATGTACATTTATATCAAACTACAGGCCAACTTCAAGATTTATTTACCTTTAGTAGAAGCAGAACATAAGTACCTTTTCGAATTATTATCAAGACATTCCCCTTCATTTGGACTTTTTTGTGTGAGCGATCATTCGTAACGCGTCTGCAGTAACCGACTTGTAATAACCGATTGCCAGGTACTCGAAGGGCGACCCGAACAAGAAAGCAGGAAGTGTACGCAATGCTCGCTCTGATAGATTACCAGTTATCAGGAAATAAATCTCAACATATTTCTTATATAGCTCAATGTTTCGGCTCCGATAATATCACGGAATACTAAGCCTGTGTGGAGGGAATGCGTCGACGTACAATGACGAGACCGCACTGCTATTTATTATATTAAGTATAACTAGTTAAGTATATCCATAACCTTTCCATGGATCTTGGAGGAGGCCAGATAGTTATTTGGCTTTGAAATTTACTTTGTCGACGAGGGGCACGTGAAAGTAGTATAGATGATCACAGTCGGTGTATTGGTAAGCGTTATTAACTTCAATGTAATCAAAAGTAAGATTCAACAAGATCCAGAAGTATAAGAGGATTACAGTGAAAGAAAAACAGAAAATTAGATATGGTACTCAAAGATACAGAAGATGCTCCAATGAGTGAATCCCTAATACTTGTTTCACATATTCCCGTTGGGTAGATGATAAAGAATACATACTCCAACAGTGCAGCCTAGTTCGTCTGATGGATTGAGAATGTCTCACCACCTTGGACGGTAAAGGAACCCTTCTCATCCGAAAGGAAGCTGGTGGCATTGTATTTATTCAGAGTCTTCCTCAGTGGGGTAGGGAGATAGACCGTGCCTTTCGTACCGTTAGGGGCAGTGACAGTCATGTGTAGCAGATTACTGCTGTCAAACGACCAGTCCACGTGAATTCTACCACCCGGAACAGGGTAGGCTCCCTTAGCCCAGTCGAGGTCTAACGCTTGGGGAACAACCTTCCACTCCTTGAAGCCAGGAATCACAGGTTGGATGCCAAGGACATAGCGACTCAAATCAGCGGTAGGGCCCGAGCTCCAAGCATGACACAAGGATGTACTAGAACCAAGCCCAGGAGTGCCATCGGCCGCCATGACTTCCCACGTGCACCCAGTATAGTTGGTATGTGATGGATCGCTTGTGGGACCCCACACACTATGAAGAAGATAGTTGGCATTGACACTGTCATTGGCATAGAAGGCCGCTTTCAAATGATACCCAGACGCATAAGGGCTTATTTTCTGTGCCCATCCACTCGAAATACTCTTATTGGAGAAGGCAAGAGCACCCGATGGTACGTAAAGTTCGCGGGACAGAGATGAAAGAACTGTTGTGGAGGTTCGATTATCATATGTAGACGTGTCAGTGAGCACGGCCAGAGCGTTGGCTTCCTGGGATAGAAAGTCTTTGTGAGAATCAGATACGTAGTACGCCTGCAGTGTATCACTCCAAAGATACTTGTTGATGGCATTTTGTAGGTTGTGCAGACGCCCTGCATACAGGGTAGTATTCAAACCTGCATCATCCATAAATGGAAGCCATTGTTTGAGGGCATAAGCATAAATCAGGTTGAATTTGCTGACCACTCCGTCTAAGGTAGGATCATAGTAATTCCAGTCACCACCGAGAGCCGAATTAGAGATATTAAAAAGACTGTTGGGGAGTGTCTGGGAATGGGCCCAATCAAGCATACGAGCTGTTTTAGGTGCCCAATGATTTAGGAAATCAGTATCCCCAGTTTGTTCATAGAACCGTGCCATGGCGCTGACAATACTAAATGAATATCCAATCAAGCCGGTGATATTAGCGTTAATCTCAGTCGTGCGAGGAGCTTGTTGGATCTTCGCGGTTGGGACAAAAAATCCCGGCGGCATCTGGAACGAGCCCAGCAGCTCTATAGTACCGTTGATATATTCATGGCCGTATGTACTGGCGAAGGCTGTGCCAGTAGCCATATCCAAGTCTCCTGCATAGGCAATACGATCACGACGAGAGCCGTCAACGCTCACAGGCAAGGGATTTGTACCGAGGAGAAAGTCCTGTAACGCGGATGAGTCACTTAAAGACGAATTGTACATCTCCTGTCCAGAAACAGTTAAGGAGACGTTGGTGAAAAGGGCTGAATGACCTAGAGATGCGCCCAAACCAAATGATCCGTAGAATGCAGCGGATTGAGAAAAGTTGAAGACAGGCGCGCCATCGATCCGAACTGAAATATCAACCATTTCCACTTTGCTATGGACTATGTGCCACTGATTTAGAGTTATATTGGATGGCAATCTGGCAGAAGCAATAGGCTTTGAACGCTCAGTTGATCCAGCGTGCGCAGAGATCGAAGAATTGGCAATGTTGACAAAGATGTAAACCCCGTCAGCAAGGGTGTCGCTTAAGAGAGTGAATCCAAAACCGTTCATTATGGGCTTGACAGAAAATTCGAGATCATAGGTCGTCATGGCCGTGGCAAAGTCGGCGTTGAATGGCTGGGGTGCCAAGCTGTCGATAAAGGCTCCCTCATCGGTAATAACCCAGAAGTCCGGCAGACTATTGGCAGGGATTTCTGTCAGTTGCGCTGTGCGAGCACCGACCTGCCAGACACGGTTCAAAACAGGGTCGGAACAGCTGAAGGAGCCCGGGAGAGTAGCGATAGGTGTGCTAGAAACGGTAGGTCTAAAGCCAATACCGGACAGCTCGACATCGCCTGCACTAGACAGATTCAGCTTCTGGTATCGCAAACCCCCTTGGATCAGGCGGTTGGTATAGGTCTTTTGTTCGGTGATGTTGTATCGGTTGATTCGATACGTGTCCATGGCAGCAGCCAACGGCATCGGGCCGTCCCCCTGGATATGGTTAGTATTTGTTCCATCGACTCAGTAGATCAGAGAGTACTCACCATGTCAGAATCCAGAAGAGCGCGAGTCTCGCTATATGTCATTTCGAAGGCAGAAGTGTCCCCAGATCTTTTAGAGACATGGAAGGTAGCATATCCTTCGACATTGCGTCCATAATCAAGAACAACAACCGAGGGACTGATACCATCGGAGGATAACTTGATAAGAGTACCTTCGTCGAAAACAATAGGTGTTCCCTCGGAACTGGTGTAGGTCTTAGCTGTGTAAGCTTGGGCTGGTGTTGGAGAACCATGTACAGATCCTCCAGTTGCATGTAACAGACCCAAAAGGGCCACATAACGATTGACTCTCATCTGGACTCCGGATCTCGAGCAGAGGGAAAGAATAAGTTTGGCTAAAGCTTTACTATAGACAGTATTACGTTGCAAGTTACATGGACTTCAATCGTAGTATATAAATAGGCTTAGGTTCATGACGTAATCCGAATATCGACTATGTTTGGTTTGTTTCTATTTTATTAAACATCTCCCTTTACTCACTAGGAACGAGAACGAGAAGAGATCTCTTCCAAAGCGATTCTGTGGTAAGAGCTTTAAAAAGCGGGTCCTTTTAGAGGAAGTACCGAGCGGGCCGATTTAATTACGAAAATACGAGGGAAAAAAAAAGTTCATTCGGCCCATCATTATTTGACTAGTACTCCACATCACTTATACCCGGCACTTAAGGTCCTGAATATCGTTGGTGGGTCCTAAATGTTTCTGTGGCAATAGTGAAAACTCCACGTTTGTCGGAAGGTTGCTGCCTGGCTACTGTTCCGGCAACTATTAGGGCTTCTAGTTCTAAGTTATCCTCTTATAGCTGTCTAGTCTGTCTTTTAGGTTGACCCTGGGATTGTGATTGAATAATGTATGTATCGCTTTCATGCCGCATGGTCTAGATAGCTCTATCAAGTTTAGAGCATAATCGCAAAGGAACAATATCAAACTACCTGTCTCAGCGTCCTTGTCCTGCGGCCTTCTGCATATGTTATCCACCCCCCCAAGCCCGCAACACCACAAGCTAAGGCCACAAATAAGCCTGTTGTCCAACTGGGACGGTTGAATCTATCCATCCCCCACATACATCCTGCCAGGCATGCTTGAAACATCGTATTCGAACCGTTGCACCATATCACCAGATCCAGTTTCCACGGTGGGCTCGTTGTAACACATAAAGTCGGAGTAGATACCTCTTCCACATCACTGTCTTTAGGTCTACAGTAGAACCATGAGCGGTGGGTATCGCACAACCGTGCGAGAGCAATCTGTTCTCCTCCCACTCTCCATTTGACCCAGAAATAGAGATCGTGGATACGCCATGGCGCCAAGCCAAAACCAGGGACGCAGAAAAGCGCATTGAGGATTTGTGAATCTATTTCGATCCACTTCTTGCGAGCAGAATGAATATCATCACAGGTCGGGTGGCACATAGCAGGCGCAGCGTTGCAGATGAGGAGGAAAAGCATACCACCCCAAGCAATAACGTTGAGTCCATATATTGTGGTCAACATTCCCAGGGGTGTCTTGAGCCAGTTCCAGAAGCATTTCAACCCCGTTCTGACTGTGCTGGGTGATGCCCCCTCTGTGGGAGAATTAAACTATGTCATATGAGTGGTCAAAGTCAACAACAGCACCACTGATGGACGATAGCTGGGGCTGGGACGAAGGGAACAGCACTTACGGGTTTTTCTGAGTGAAGGGAAGTGACACTAGAAGTGTCTGCAATTTCACTCATATTACCCATTTCGTCACTCGAGTTGTTACTAGCAACATGACCCAAGGAAAGTAATGGGGGACTACTTTGGCCGTTCTCTTTATTCAATTTCACGGACCTGTCGATGGACAGCAGCTCGAGACAGCGACTCTGCATTGGTATATCGTAGAATATAGCAACAAGGATTAAAGGTCAAGAGAAGATTCGGAATATAAATTGGTACACTGAAAAGGGGCTGGCGTCATGTACATACCTGATATAGAGTCTCCGGCTTTGGGTGGGCGAAGGCAACTGTTTCTCAGGTCATTCCTTACCAGAGGGTTCACAATAGCCCATAAACTAAATTGAGATTTACCGAGACATGCTTTACTGTAGTGGAGATCCATACACAGTACAGGCGTTCGATAGCCACATCTACTGGTTCACATATAGCCCCACTCAGTCTCTTGTTATGTCTTTACTTTGGTGCCGCAGTGGGTTTCCATGCTCAATTTGTACGAAAACGGAAGAGGTTAGTTGAAATTAACGATTCGGATAATACGAAGATACGAGATGATCAAAATGCCCAATACGGCATTGAATCATTAGTTCGAAAAATGGGAACTGAAGAAATGGTTCGTGAATGGCTTCGGATATACAGTGGTGGTTAAACTATAGGGGAGTTTACCCTTTTCCATATTCAAGGACAAACTCCACTAAGGTTCTTTCTAACTATGTGACTATACGACTGTACGACTATACGACTATACGAATAGGTCGGGAATCTTGTCCTCGCCGCTTGAAGTGGGTCCGCATTCTCTTGCTATCTCTCTTTCCAATCTATCTTCAGTAATCATGGTTTACTTCTTAACGTTCTCCATCACAAAGCTTTCGGCCTCAATGGACGGGGCTTTTAATATGATATTCCTGGCATGGCATGGCATGGCGAACAATGTTGAAAGACGAAGAACAAGAACAAAAAAAAAAAAAAAAAAAAAAAAAAAAAAAAAAAAAAAAAAAAAAAAAAAAAAAAAAAAAAAAAAAAAAAAAAAAAACCAAGAAAAGAAAAAGATAATAAATAGTGCAGCAACAGTCTTGGTAGTATAATTGTGGACGATGCCCGGCTACGACGTCCATTGGCACCTTGCTAAAAGAGCTAAAGATTCACAATCTTTTCAAAAGTTCATGAATAAATATCCTCCCAGTTTTTATAATGTCTCTCCTTTCCTCGTATGCTCGTATTCACTGGCACGAAGGGTCCACCCATGTTTAAGTTCAGCGGACCTTGGGCCGTACGTACTCCGCTATCCTATTTTGTGGCTGCCGATCACACTGTAGCCAAGAAAACTTGTATTTCTACTTTTCTGATAGAAGAAGGAAGGCAACTCCCATCCTGTCTAACGAAGATCTCTACAACTGACAAGATATCAATCATGGACTCACATCTTTATGATGAGCCACCTCCCTCGTACGATGTCGCAGTGTCTGGTGACTGCATGGAAGCTTCGACCTTGGTCCGCAGTCAGTACTTTACCGTGGTCTGTCAGGTCTGACGAATGATATCTGAGTACATTGCAGATGACGGTCGTGTCGATGTAACTGTTGTGGCCAAGCAGGCAGGTCTAAGCGATTTTCTGTCTTCGAATCTACCCATAGAAACGCACCCACTTCCTGACGTACCGCTAAGCGCAATAACACCGTTGAATATTGTCATTCAAATTGTGGGGAGCAGAGGTTGGTAGCCGCACTTTGGACGTGTGTGTCATAATCAGTTGTCTTCTTTTTCTAATCATATCATATATACCACGCACAGGGGATGTCCAGCCATTCATTGCTCTTGGTACCCGTCTACAAAAGAATGGACACCGAGTTCGTCTTGCGACCCACGGGAACTTCAAGGACTTTGTCCACAAGGCAGGGATAGAGTTCTACCCTATTGGGGGTAACCCAGAGGAGCTGATGTCGGTGAATATTTTCTTGACCCTAGATCGCGACAAAGTACTAGGCCTGATGTCATCTACATAGTTCATGGTGAAAAACCCGGGAATCATACCCAAAATGTCAACCATTGCCGGCGGCGAAATTGGTCGGAAACGCCAGATGATTGCCGAAATGCTGGATGGATGCTGGCAGTCTTGCGTCGAGCCCGACCCGGAGACGAAGATACCTTTTGTTGCGGATGCTATTATTGCAAATCCACCAAGTTTCGCTCACATACATTGCGCCCAGGCTTTGGGTGTGCCCCTACATATGATGTTCACAATGCCCTGGAGTCCTACCAAAGAATTTCCACATCCGTTGGCAAACGTCAAAGGTTCCGGCACGGATGCTTCTCTCCGTAACTATATGTCTTACAGCATGGTGGAGCTGCTGACATGGAGTGGGTAAGACCTCTAGCGTCGGGTCCCTAAAACGGCATTTTGTTTCATGCAGTACTAACGGTGAGTGTCAGACTGGCCGACATTATCAATCGGTGGCGTGTGAAAGCTCTAAATCTGGAGGAACTGTCGCCGAGGACCGCTGCCGGATTGATGGAAGCCATGCAAATACCTCACACCTATTGCTGGTCTCCCGCCCTGATCCCAAAGCCTTTAGATTGGCCATCATATATTGGTTTGCAATCCTTCTTCCTCTTGCTTAGCTCGGATTGACCTGTGTTCTTTCATAGACGTTTGTGGATTCTTCTTTCGAAATGAGCCTTTGTACACTTCCCCGGACATACAAGAATTCATAAATTGCGGATCTATGCCAGTATATATTGGATTTGGCAGCATAGTGATGGATGATCCAGCGGCTATGACTACGATAATTCAAGGAGCCTGTCAAGAATTGGGCATCCGCGCGGTCGTCTCCAAAGGATGGAGTAAATTAGGTCAAGGATGCAATGATCCTAATATTCTATTCATAGACGATTGTCCCCACGGTTCGATCCGCCTTTCGAACGTATGTGGCCAATAGCTTGCTAATCGATATATGTGACAGAGTGGTTGTTTAAGCATGTAGCAGCGGTGGTTCACCACGGTGGTGCAGGAACCACTGCATGTGGTTTACTCAACGGCTGTCCAACTGCCATCATACCGTTCTTTGGAGAGTATGTTCCTCTCGAATCCTGGTTTTATATGGTCCATCTAGCCAACAAAAAGCTGACGATGACTAGTCAGCCTTTCTGGGCTAGAATGGTTGCAGCTGCCGGCGCTGGACCGTCACCCATTGACCACAAAGTGCTTACTGTAAGACGGCTTTCAGAAGCCATTGCGTTCTGCTTGACCAGAAACGCACAGCAAGCGGCTGCATCCATTGCTGCTAGGATGAAGTCCGAAGATGGAGTATCGAATGCAGCTGCGAGCTTCCACCGACACATACCTTGGAAGGATGTGAAATGTGACCTTCTACCCTCGGAAGCCGCAGCCTGGCTCGTTGATAAAAAGCGTGGACTGAAGCTCTCTCACAAGGCCATGGTCATTCTCTCCCAGCATAAGCAAATCGACATGCAGCATCTAAAACCGTACGTGTTTTGGTCAGCCAAGGCTATATGAAATTAATGACTAATTCCACAATGCACCAGGTATCGAGCCAAGGAAATGAGAATTGACAAGATATATACCGACCCCTTTAGTTCAACATCGGCCGCTGTGCTCAATACCATGACAGACTTCACAGTAGGGCTAGGCAAGTTGAGCACCAACCCAACCAAAGGCATGACCCAAATGACCTCCAGCTTGATCAAGGGGACTTTGGTGGACACTCCGACTGCTTTGGCCGAAGGCTTGCGCAATGTTCCCAGGTTGTATGGGGAGAAGCTAGAAAAGCCAGTGCCTATAGAAGGCTGGAAAAGTGGCATGACGCATGCGGGAAAGGTAAGCCGTAAACCCTGAATATCCAGCTTGCTGTAACCTTCCCTGCAGTCGCTCTTTGTTTGGACGCCGGTTTATGACAGCATCCCCACAACAAGGGAAGCGTCATCAGCAGATTGTAGTCGAATGCTAATCTTATGATCTTCCTCGTACAGAGTTTATATACTGGTTTCGCTGATGGGCTGTCCGGCTTTGTTACGAAGCCCTATCGGGAGGCAAAGACTGATGGTGCTGCAGGATTTGCAAAGGGCTTTGCCAAGGGCAGTGTCGAACTTTTCTCAAAGCCTGGTGCAGGTAAGCACTTCAAATTTATAGGCTTGTCATTCTCATACTAAAGTTTCCCTATAGCGATGTTTGGCCTCATGGCGTACCCAGCTATGGGTATTTATAAGAGTATTAAGAAGAGGAACCTCAATCCTACCGAAACGAAGATTTTGGAGGCGCAGATTGAACTTGGAGATTATATGTTACAAAGGTCCCCTGCTTCGCCTGGAGAGATCGAGATGGTTCTTTCTGGATTCAATACTCTCAGTTGAAATATTGAGTGCTAATCTTGAGGCTTTGGTCGATGTATCTCCAGAGAATCTGTATTAAGCAGATTGTTTTACGTGTCTTTTTGTTCGTATTTTCGTGTCACCTGTAGCACAGTTAAGTCTTTGGGTATCGCACATATTCCTACACTCTCATACTCCTTTTCTGTGGAAAGCTTTGTGGCTTCCTTTTCCAGGATAGGACTAGAGGAGGGTCGGCTTTTAATCAGTAAGGCTACAACAGTGAATATATATTGGCTGCTTCTTAGGGAAGTGGAAGGGAGATACATATGGCCTAAGGGGACGGCCTTAGAAGGTCGAGAGTAGAGAGGGGGATGTAATAGGGGGCTACCTAGGTATGCCTTGTATATAACACCCACCAGATACAGGATACCGAGGAGGGCACAGCCAAAACGCCGTAGCGCAGATAGGCGGTCCGGGCGATGAAAAGAATCAGAATGAACAACCAAAAAAGATTTTTGGCTGTATGAAACATAACATCAAAAATGTCGAAAAGTGGTAAAGGAAAGCTAACCTGAGCCGCTTAGAATGAAGTCTAAATCTCCTTTACAATTGTACCCAAGACAAGGCAAGGTAATTGTGTCTATACGGCAATACCCGTGTTCTTATACTGTAGTGCCTGTGGGTGAAGGAACACTTACCATCTAGGCCCACTGATTGGCCCATTTTAGAGGCGCTCACGTTACTTGCTGTCCAGGATGTGTGGCAATAAAAACATCTATCTCTACCCGGATTAGGGCTATACCGTGTAAGCACAGCGTTCTAGGTGATAGATGACGGGCGTACAAGAGGCTTACTGGGAAATGAGTGGAAGTGTCAACGTGGGATTAGGGGCTCTTGTCAGTCGCCAGATCGATCAAGAGATTCTAGGGAATTTGATATATCATTTCAGTAAAAAAGTAGCCCCCACCAACACAGCCTTACGATCCGGCGCCCCATCAGGCTAAGCAATTGCTAAGCAATTCAAGCTTTTCATCCCTATAGGCTGTCGCAAAAACATTACCAATCTTGGTATAGGTAACAGCGGGCTTGCCATTTGAGCTGACATGTTCCCAAAAATACCTCATCACAAATACCCTTGTGAGATCGACAAACCTGTCGATCTGCACTGAATATGGACAACTTGGGATGCCTAAAGCACTAGAATTTCTAATCAAGGAGTCCTCTAGTGTTGATAAATAGTCACGGAAATATCGAAAGAATGAAGGTATCACTTTCAACTCTTCTCCACAACCCTTCACAGACAGACCTTACTCGCCATGGCCAAATTGAGTAGCGTCACAGCACGCGCCCTCAGTTCACTCGTTGTGCTGTTTACCAGTTCCACCTTGGCAGCTTACAATTCGCTCTGGTCACCGTCGCAAGGTGGTGAACTAGTTGGATACTCACGAGTGATTGAGCTCCAGCATGCAGGCGACGCAAATGGCAAGCTCCTCGCTGCTTTTGAACACTGGCACGACCCCAGCTCACCGAGTAGTTATATCATTCGGGAGAGCACCGATAATGGCACAACATGGGATACATTGAAAACTCTAGTCGCCTCTGGTGACGCTCCAACGCCAAATTACTTCCAGCCTTTCCTGTTCGAGTTCCCCCAGCAGCTTGGGAAGCATGCCGAAGGTACTATTCTCTTGGTAGGAAATTTGGTGAACGGGACTGTCAGCGACTTCTACTCCTGGCGATCCACGGACCATGGCCAAACATGGGATCAGATTGGCGTTTGGCAACAGGGTTGGCCTGGCAGCAACGTCAATATATCTCACGGTATTTGGGAGCCATTCTTGTTCTTGGATAGCCAGAGCAATCTCGTGGCTGTTTTCTCAGATGAACGCGACAACGAAGCACATTCTCAAAAGCTAGTCCAAGTTGTCTCGAAGGACGGTGGTGACACCTGGAGCAATGCCACGGATATTGTTGTTGGCTCTAAGCAGACTTCCCGACCTGGAATGGCGACCGTCGCCAAGATGGGTACTGGAGAATATTTTATGAGTTATGAGTGGTGTGATACCAGAAACTATCCCACTACGTGCCCGGTTCATGGAAAAACATCCAAAGACGGGGTTACATGGGATGCAAGTGACGAGGGAGTGCTTGTCGCTTCCCCTGATAATGTTGCAGCGTACGACAGCCCATATAGCATCTGGGATCCCGTGGGGAAGCAGTTGATTGTGTCTAGCTACAATAAGCGGCGTCCCTCCAATACTCCATACTTAAAACCCACCCCCCCTCTCCTCCTAGAAGACCGGCATACCGTCCACATCAACCTGCAATACGGCACTGGTAACTGGCATTGGGCATCGGCGCCTTGGTATGCTCCAAGTTCAACAGATTGCACGTCTAATTACAGTCCCAACTTGTTGCAACTGCCAAATGGAACAATTTTGTACTCAGCAAGGACACCGGCCAACATCCAAGGTGGACAATGTGAAGAGAGTACTGGCGCAGCACCGATTGGAATCCTACCATACAGATCTGACTTTTCAGTCACTGGCGACGCTGGGTGGATTGACTTCGACCAGAGCTGGTCCGTTTCAGGTGATCAGTACAAGTCTCCGCAACCAAACAGTGATCAAGGCACGATAGTTCTCACAGGTTCGTCAGGATGGACAGACTATGAGATCAGTGCCGATGCCATCGTGACGAGTTCGTCTGGGGTAGTGGGTCTCCTGGCGCGGGCAACTCATCTTGACAATGCTCCCAAGGGCATCACACGATATACAGCTGCGATCGATAGCAATCGTGGCGATTTTACCTTGTATAAAGTGAATGATAAAGGAGCAACTATCTTGACCTCAAAGCCTGTTCCTGGTGGCATCAAGGTAAATCAAACATATCACCTCTCCCTCTCCGTTAAGTCTGCCACCCTTTTTGCAACCGTGACCGGAAGTGGAGGGGCGAAGACGAACTTGTCAGTCACTGATGATGTTTTGGGACGAGGTCTGGCGGGATTGTTTGGCAGCTACGGCAGTGGCGGTTTCAGCAATGTTCAAATTCAATGAACTATGTAGGATTCATGGTTAGCCTGAATGCACCCCATTGGAATATTACCTTCCACTCATTACCTTTCTCTTGTCTTCTTCCTTCCCCACCGCCGCCTTCTACGACGGTGGTTTTTATTCAAGTCACCTCAAAGAACATTTCTAGCATAATCAAATTCACTTCTGATTTCTCAGATCTTCGTATGTCATAAGCTATCACAATCTGTACTTTAAACCTCAGAGATTAGGGTTCTTATTCGTACGTGGGAGAATCAAAGAACATTATTATCACTAGATAATACTTCGTCTGAAGGATTAGTACGCTGGTTATGACGCCTCAAAGAGAGGCAGCAGCCTACTCCTATGAACCAATCTTCCTTCACGGAATGCAGCATAGCTGGCAGCGGGAGGTGAGTCGGTAGAAGTGCAATAATGCTTTTGTAGCTATAGCCTTCTTGTTATTTCTTAAAGACCTCCTATGGAGCTTCAACCATTCACTCAGAGAGACTGTGCCTACTAACTGAGGCCAAGTTGCTCAAGCTCTCCTAAGGAAATTATATAAAGAGACCCCTGTTCCAATAGGTGTCCTTACGAACTTGGGATTAAGAACGGCTACCGCTTCCCGATTTAATGCTTTTATCTGCTACGACTCTGAAATTTAGTATTGTGCTGATAACACGGAAACTCCTTCCAGTAAGGGTAACTCCACATACAAGGCTCTAGATGCCCTTCTTTTCTCGCCGACGAAAATAGTGTCACGCTAGACTTTCAGAAGGGGCATCTTCAATACATCAATAACCATAGTATCTTTCATGCGCGGAATGACTTCGTCGACGAGTCTGGAAATGAGTATGATCTCCACTGTCCTATGCAGTGCGCTGTCTCCTATTTGCTTGTGCTTACCAAACCCCACTCCCAGGCGACACTTGATCCAGTTGTGGCTATGAGACGAATAGGATGGGTGGGAGACTCCGGAACTACTGCAGCCGCGCTGGGAACATGTATACAAGGGTACGCATGGAGAGGGCCGACCCTGTCCTTTGTCGAAGACTGTGCATAAGCCATTGGGCTCATGAAATAGGTCTTCTGACGCCAAGGCGTGGGAATAGTTTCTGTCAGCTTGTGTTGCTTTTACCTTACTTGAATAAACCAGTATCGCTTATCATGTTACATATTGAGGATTATAGGGTGAAGAGTGATTAATTTTAAATGCCAAAAGGTAAGAGTATATGTCCTAATGGGTGGCCTCTTTGGGGATCTGGCCCTCCCACTGCACTCTGGCCGACGTATAAAGAGCATCATCGGTCAACATATCCCAGCCCAGAAGGGCCAGCCCCTTCCCAGTCAATACGGCTGCGTCGTGTGCTTCATCAGTCCCAGCACAAGCGGTGAAGTCCGGGTGGTGTGGAAAGCTCCCATTAGATGTTGAGATCGCGAACATAGCATGAAGTGTTGGAACTACGTAGCTCACATTGCCTTGAAGGATATTAGTGATATAGCTCAAAAGAATTAGAATAGTAGCGTTACAAAACTCACCAACATCAGAGGAACCGGTCAGCACCTGGTCGAGCTTCTGAACGAATTTCTTCCCGTAAGCTGCCATGTGCCCTGTGAACCGTTCACACAAAGTTTCGTTTAATATGATATCGGTATATAAGCCGTCCCTAGAGAATGTGGCTCCATTATTACCAGCAGCTCATAAAGACAATGCTTTGCTGGGTAACTCACTCTTCGATTTTGGCTGTACAGCCCGTGACAAGAGCCGCCCCCTCGATACATTGCCTGACTTTCGCAATGAGTTTATTGAGCCCCTGTAACGTGGGGCTCCGGACCTGCCAGTAAGACTTGGTGTAAGCCGGGATCACATTTGCAACCTTTGGGACATCGAGGAAGGCGCCATGGATTCGCTCCTCCGGCAAAATCTGCTGTCTCAAAGTCGATATCCCATTGTATGCCTGAACCAGGGCATCCAGTGCATTGACACCGTCCCATGGATTGCCTCCGGCGTGAGCGTTCTTGCCGAAATATTCCACATGGAGCTCTTTCCGAGCGTTCATCAAGACCCCAGCAACTCCATCGCCAGTGGGGCCACCTAAATTCTCTGGTCCACCGTGACTAGAGAGAGGAACGTTAGAACATCAACCCATTCTTGAAACCACGACACAGCACCCAGGTTCTGGTACTCACGCCATCAGAGAGATATCCACCCCCTGAAAAGCACCGGCATCAATCAGCTTCGCCTTGCCTCCACCATTTTCCTCCGCTGGGGTACCGAGAAGTTGGATTCTGCCTTTGATGCCGTATTTCTTTTGAAGCTGGCTTAACGCCAAGAAGGCTGCAATGCTACTGGTGGCGATAAGGTTATGGCCACAAGCATGGCCGATATCAGGCAACGCATCATACTCCGCGTTTAAGTTGATAAGTCGTCCTTCAGTACCGCTGATGCATTCGAAGGACGTATCGACTCCATAGGCGTGTCGGGTGACTGTAAATCCCTGGCCCTCAAGGAAGTCACAGATCGCATCATGTGCCTTGTGCTCTTCGTAAGCCAGTTCTGGATTTGACCATATCTATTAGAATGTACAATGTTAGCTAGATGGACTTCTTACAATTTGCTACTTTGGCATGAAAAGGGGAATATTTATACGTAGTGGTTTAGCTCATGGAGTTGCTTTGAGACGTCCTCAAGGACGCTGTCGATAACAGACCGGACCTCTTCATTAGAGAATGAGGTTGCAGGAACGATAGTCATGTTTTTTCTGATATCACAACCTTTGCGGCTGTAGCAGTAGAATAATAAAAGAATATGAGATGACAGGGTTTTGTGAAATGCGTCCCGATGGAGATGAGCACATGGATTGAGCGCTGACGTGGTCTTTTTATACTACTGTGATGTCTTCGTCATTGCAAAAGTGTAACGCGTTCAGAATCGGTCGCCTGTATACAATGCTGCATAATTCAATGATCGAGGCATAAATCTGGAATGGCTATCCGAAGTCTGTCGCAGAATTACTGCGGTCTGATCAGTCTCCACACTTTTTGTTTGGGATGTTCCTCTAGCACTCGGAAGTGTGAGCTTTTCCACGAGTGTGCGGCATAGGATAACATTAACCAATAGAGGACAGAAAATTAGACCTCTAAATCAATGTCATAAAGGAGAAGAGTCTCTGGTGTATTCAAGGACCAATGGGAAGCCGTGGACGAGAGTTGAGTTCGCGAAATGTATCCGCCATTGGCTGGGAAAATAGTGCAATCAGTACAAGATTTGTGAATAAGTTGTGCTTATCAGAGATGCAGGCCTTAGCCAATCAGGCCCCTCCGTATTTGCCGACTGCTCCCATTTAGGTTCGAGCACCAAGATTGAGACCAATCGATAGGGTGCATTTTGCCGATGTCAGATCTGTGGCTTAAGAGCTTTTGTTTCCAGTGGCTCCCCTGATACTCCGCGGGAACATACACATTCGATAGGAAAACCCTTCAAGATATCGAGGGAGCTTTATGTGTACCTATAGGATCTATAGGATTAGGATGTATTCTTGTTGCCACTATCTGCAACGCTAATTCACGAGTACCGCAGATGTCAAAGACGGCTGGGGATTGTATTGTTATCTCAACAATAGGTTATATGATGGCGATATGAGCGTCGGTGGACTACTGAACTTTATGAGCACTTTAGACGTGAACCATTATTTCTGAAGATCTGAATATAATTTAATTGAGTGCTCTACCTCTGGCTCTTCTTTGGTAAAATCCTAAAAGGTATTGTCCAATATTACAGCACTTACCTTTGGTTTTGAGGTCTGCTGTGAAGATGGATACTGAGAAAAAGCCGCACAACGACGAGAAGGCCGTCCATGCCATTCAGGAGACAGAACAAGATTTAAGTACTGGAGAATGTACTGTCTTCCAAGTGTCCCCCGAAGCAGAGCGTCGGCTGCTCTGGAAGCTAGATCTTTTGTAAGTGATGAATGGTTATGAATCACTCCCAGGTCCGAAGCTTCACATTCTAAGACAAATCAGTATGCTTCCTACAATGGGCATTTGTTACATGCTGCAATATATGGATAAACTCGCACTTAGTCAGGCAACTCTTTTGAATTTGCGACAAGATCTTGTCAGTATGCTGAGCGTGGCATTCTACTCTCCTTGTTAACAGCCTGGCAGGGTCTTGTTGGCAACCAATATACTTGGTGCTCTGTCGTCTTCTACTTCGGCTATCTCGCAGGGAGTATACCTACATCCTACTTGATGGTGCGCCTCCCTCTAGGGAAATACGTGTCTACATCGGTGTGAGTCCCATGAACTATTGAGGCGGTTGAAGAACAGACCTGACGATGTCCAGATTTCTGTGGGGTGGAATCCTCATGTGCCATGCAGCCTGCCAGAACTACGGAGGATTAGTTACTGCTAGATTTTTCCTTGGCGTTGGTGAGGCTGCAGTTGCTCCAGGCTTTGGTCTCATCACAGGAATGTTTTACAAGAGGGAAGAGCAGCCAGCACGGTAATGGTTCACCTCTCAGAGTACCCGATAGTAGAGAATATGGCTCACTGATCTGACACTCCGTTTCTGTAGACAAGCAGCATGGTTCATCGGTAACTGTATCGCGAACATTATCGGCGGTGTCGTCGCATGGGGAATTGGAAATTCGGCATCGGGACTGCAAAGCTGGCGCCTTTTGTTTCTCGTGCTTGGAGGCATCACCTCGGGTTATGCCCTCATCCTCTTCTTCGTTCTCCCCGACTCCCCCGCCAAAGCATCTTTCCTCTCGGAGTCCGAACGAACAATTGCAGTACAGCGAACACTCCAGAACAAGACTGGTTCTGCAGCGGTGACGGAAGAATTCCTTTGGGATCAAGTGATCGACGCTATACAGGACCCCCAGGCCTGGCTCCTCATTCTGTACACCTTCTGCGTGAATCTGGCGAATGGTGGACTTACAAGCGTGTGTTCACTCGGTGCCAGGAGACCTCAAAACCCATGACTGACATAACTCTAGTTCTCCACGATTATCATCGCGGGCTTTGGGTACTCGAACTTTGAGTCCCTGTTGCTGCAGATGCCCATGGGACTTTGTCAACTTATATTCTTGATCCTGACCGCACTTATCGCAACCTACATCCGATCCTCACGTATAATGTCCATGATTTTGAACGTAATAGTTTCCGTCATTGGAGTCGTTCTAATTTACACGCTCGATGACTCCCAAAAGGTTGTCAAACTGGTCGGCCTGTGCTTTGTTGCTACATTCGCTGCTAATATCCCACTGAGTCTGAGTATCATCACCTCGAATGTCGCGGGAACGACCAAGCGGAGCATGCTCAGTGTTAGTCTTTTCATCGCTTACTGCGTGGGCAACATTGTGGGGCCACAGTTCTATTACGCTTCACAGGAGCCAGTTTACTCGGTATGTGCTCTAGCTATCTCAGATTATATTGTGCTTTTCACTAATAAATTTACGATAATAGAGCGGGATCGAAGCGACGTTATGCGGGCTGGTTCTTGGAGTATTCTTCCTAGGCTGTTTATTCGTCTACTATATCTGGGAGAACAAGAGACGGGATCGGCGACATGGAGTGATGAACGAAGGGCTTGATGTTCATGATCTCGTCGAGGAGCAGAACAGGAAAACTGATAGGCAGATACCTGGGTTTCGCTACACCATTTAATATCTTTGTTAAAACCACTTATATTATCCATTTGGATAAAATAGCCGCTTAGTCAACTGTACTAAATCTATTTAGATCTAATCCACAGTCACACAAGTGATCAACCGTGGTCTCTCTTTGTCCTTCTTCTTCTCCTCTTCCTTCTTTTTAGGATTGCTTTCCGCTCTATCTCAGATCTACTTTGTTTCCCACTTGTTTGTTCCTCCGGTCTTTTATCCATACAACCAGCTTTCGATCCACCTCTGCCGAAATGGGTGTCACTGAGATCAAGACGTATGTTGATTGTTTTGTGCGCACTGTGTCTCACTTGCCTCTTTTCGGTGACTAATCAATTGATTCTCTCTGGTCAGTCCTGCTGAATTCCAGGAAAAAGTCGTCGACTCCAAGGAGCCTGTCGTTGTCGATTTCTTCGCTACCTGGTGCGGTCCTTGCAGGATCATTGCCCCAACCATCGAAAAGTTCAGCAATGAGAACCAGGGCGTCAAGTTCTACAAGGTAGACATTGAGGAGCTTAGCACTGTCGCTGCCGACTTGGGTATTGCCTCCATGCCTACCTTCGTGTTCTTTAAGGACGGCCAGATAAAGGATGAGTTGACAGTCCGCGGTGCCATCCCTCCATCTATCGAAAAAAATGTGAAGGCCCTGCTTGCATAAATTGTCTTCTTCTGAACCTTTGGTCAACAAGGTTTTCTTTTTATCTTGGAGGAATACTATACTATTTTAGACTACGGAATAAATTCTTCTATCTATGAACATGGAAGAGAATTCAATGCCCCACGGCGGGGTAATTGTTGCCTGAGGCAACCGCCGCTATACCTATCCACTGTCCTTGGTAAACCAGTCAAGATAATGTTTGTCCACCCAGACTACCACAGCTTTCACACTATGCTCATGAACTCGACTTCCTTCTCATGTCCAGCGTAACTGGACACAGCGCGACACAGCGAGCAGATACTTCAAAGCCATTATCGAGACCTTTCCCTACGCTTGGGCCTATTGTGCTTAATATATATTGTAGCACGATGAGCACACGAAGATCATTCCTAAATGGGAAAACGTTCTGTAGCATTCCAAAGAAAGTTCCCTACTAATGTAGGTCAGTGGGGATATTCAGGGATCTCAACACCTGGGCACCTGCGACACGAACGCTGCCTGGCAGATCCTAGTATTCAGTTCAACATAGCCGTCCTAGGCATCCCTTTCGACACAGTGGCCAGTTACCGACCAGGTAGGCATCGGGTGTATGAACTGTAATATCAAGTCGGCATCTGACAAAGCTGGCTTAGGTGCAAGATTCGGGCCCCAAGCTATTCGAGCAGCATCGAACCTATCTCCCTAGTCGGGGCTTTGGTCCGTATCCCGGGATCAACCCGTACATGTCATGGGCTCAGGTACTAGACTGTGGAGATATTCCCGTTACTCCGTCCGACAATGATCTTGCCTTGCAGCAAGTGACCGAGGCACTGCAAGAGATGGGCATCGAAGTGAACTTCGGTTATCGATTGTCTATATGCACTCTTTAGGCCTCGAAGGGTCGGTAGTGCGATGGAATGGTCGCCCCCGAGCAAAATTAGCTTAGGTGGCTGATCATTTTTCGAATTCGTTGAAGCCCTCTCACTTAGCTCGACACTTTACACACCAACAGCTATCCCAGTCTATGGTCGTCTCCCCAATCTGACTCTACACACGGGTCCATGTTCTGGTTGGCTACAAAGGAAGGCCTGATACAGAACGGTACCTCAGTGCATGCTGGTCTCCGCACGCGTCTCACTGGTGCTGGCTGGGAGGACCGTCAAAGGGATGATGAGCAGGGGTTTCTAAGGCTAACGACCGAGGGCATCGATGAGATCGGTCCACAGGGTATCGTGGACAGGATAATACGTGGAGCTGGTACTGAGATGTATATCTATCCCTCGACATAGATGTCTTAGATCCAGGTTTTGCGCCCGGAACTGGCGCCCCAGAGCTAGGTGGCTGGAGGATGCGTAAAGTTAATAGGATATCGAGGGGCCTGCGCCCAGTTAACACAGTCGGTGCCGATATCGTCGAGGTCTCACCTGCGAATGACGACAAAGGCGAGAGCACTGCGTTTGTGGCTGCCCAAATAGCGTACAAGTTAATAACAAACTGAGTGCTGAGCGGATCCGACACAGACAACACACAGGCGACAGCGAGAACGGAGCTCTGATTGCTATCAATAAATGTTAGAAGCTTATTGTCGCCTTTTCCTTTCTTTACCTTCTCTGTTTTAGCTTTCTCTCCCTTTGTCTGGCTTTATCTAATAACCATCGGTTGCTACGTTGAGAACAGAGGGAATGTTAGGTTCCGTGCTGTTTATGTGTCCTGTTGGGATGCATGGCGAAGAGCGCCATTTTCTACAATAAGATATTGCTCACAGCCCCTATACTTCACGGATTGTAACAGGTTGTACCGAGTTAGTGGGTATATCGGAAAGTTAATATACAATGCTCCTACCAAATATTGTTCGCCACTGAAAGTAACCATGGCCACTATCCCCCAACAAGCACAAGCTCAACTACGAGCTTTCAGGAAATCCTTGAGAACCATGGTACAATGATATTATTCATTGGCAACTTCGGGAGACATGACAGCAGCCCAAGCTCTAGCCAAAGAGATGATGTCAGAGTGGCTCGGGATTTGAAACTCTTATAAACGGCCTCTGCCCCAGATCTGCCTCATAATGAACATAACAATCAATGCAATCAAATATACATTGATCCATTACAGAACTACTTCTCATAATGTACCAACAAATTATTGGTCGTTCCGGGCGACAGATCAGCACTGCGGCCAGGAGAGCCGGGACAGTACGCCTTGCTGCACCGTTTTGGACGACCTCTAACTGATATGCTAGCCTTCACAGAACGATAACTCTTCCAACCGAACGCAAATAAATCCATCCCTATTGCGCAGACAGGGTCCTGCCTGGGCTATTGCAGGAGGTGGAATGGTTGCTACCTTGGAGGGTGTTTATCTGATGCTACGGTCGTTCCGACGCCTGAGATACATCTAGTCTGACTCGAAATGTTGTATACGAATTTGGGACCATCCCGGTCCAGTTCAGGAGGTGGAAGACAAAAACGTCACGACGAATCACTACATCTTCACTCACTATACGTTGGCGATCGGCGTCATTTGACATTGAGAAAAAGCGAACAAAACAAAATGATAATGGGGTATCGTGCTGGACACTACATACGAAACAAATATGTTTTTATAATCACATGGTATAATAATTGATGTCTTCTGAATGCCTAGGTGGCCCATTCCGTAGACATCGAGAGGTTTCAAGCTTCACCAGGGTCCAATCTGCCATTCGTCCAGGCGGGTGCATTGAGGAATCCCGCTTTTCCTAATGTCTACCTATCAAAACCTGCCTATTGACCATACCAACCCTTCTGGGAGCGTTTCATTCTGGCGTGAAAACAATGCAATTTGCCTATATGATTTGTATACCGCAATGCCTCAAGAACATCTGTAAGTAACGTATAGGCTATATCTCATAAGGGAGCGAGTATCGGTAGTATGAAGCCCGTATACTGCCGGCCCGCCTGTGATCCAGGCACATATTTAGAGGATCAACAGACCTGACTTTGGGAGGTCATTCGCTGCGGCTAAATTGGCTGTGGGTTGGGCGAGCAGGCTAAACTAGGAGTCTGGCCGAGACCAGAGCCTTGCCAGGCTATATTGGATGGTTCAAATCAGGCAGAAGATCTGATTTGAGTTTAATGCGGGACATTGTATTTAGAATGGCCCTACTGGTGTGTTTGAGGATCTACTGTTTCAAGGGGCAGCTTTCGGGGTAATCCCGACACCGATTTAAATAATTGTGGGGCTTTGCAAGATATGAATATTGTCCCTGACTCTAGCAGTCATATAATGCTACTTTCTGTTATGGATCATTCATGTTATAAATCATGGTCTAGAACTCGGGATGCAGCTATGTGCCGTGTCAGGGAGGTATAGAGTCAGGCCATCTAAGCTTGGCTTGATCACATCTCCTTGGCACGTTAGCAGGCGGCATGTGTAGTAATGCTTATGTTGGCCTTGTCATCTCTTACTAGCGTCAGCATAACCTTTGCTAATAAAGTATGATATACACTTTTTAAAGATACCTATCTTGTATAAATACAACTGTCGAGAGGCGAACGAATGTAGGACTAGTGGGAGTCCACCAAATCATTCAACAACTACAATGATCACTATCCTGTCGGCCTCGTATTCTTTTAATTGTAGGACATATTCCATCCTAAGGCCCAGGATATACTGTCACAGCGAGTCAGATATGAAATGCCGGTGGTTTGACCCAAGCTTTAGTTGACTGCCGACATGCTACCCTGAGCTTGGCAGGGAACTCTTGTCGAAAAGTGGAGCAAAACTAGGGCCGGGAGACTTCAGCATAGGGAATGCGGTCCGATAGCCCATACCCACATAGCACTTGGCTTGGACCCGCCAGGAGCCAATAGGGGATAAAACACGGCCACATGCGAGTTAAGAATATCCTGTTGGGAATGCGCATTGGGCACTTGCCGGATAAATTGCGGGTTTCGATCGTTGAGATGAAACAAAAGTCCGTCCGGCAATTTAGCTGGATATTGTTCCGGAAGCCCTAGGTACCCAGGAGCCACAAGGCTTGATTCTTGAAACAATAAACTCTATTCTCGGTAATTTAGTCGTTTCGAATAGACATGAAGAAGCTCAAAGCGGTAGCTATAAAGGGGACTGTGTTTCCCTGCGATTGACAGTGATCATCCACAGTGATTCCTCCATCTTTTCTACAACAAGAACAACACCGTCGCCATGGTTAGCTTCACTTCTCTCCTCCTTGCGGTTTCCGCTGTCTCCGGCGCTTTGGCTGCCCCTGGCGATTCCACTCTTGTCGAGCTCGCCAAGCGCGCCATCACCAGCTCCGAGACGGGCACCAACAACGGCTACTACTACTCCTTCTGGACCAACGGCGGTGGTGATGTCCAATACACCAATGGTGACGGCGGCCAGTACAGCGTCACGTGGACCAACTGCGACAACTTCGTTGCCGGAAAGGGATGGAACCCCGGCAGTGCTAAGTATGATACGACCTGAGAGATGTGAAACACACTGGCCACTAACAGCAACGTGTTCTAGGACTGTGACCTACAGCGGTGAGTGGCAGAGCAACAGCAACAGCTACGTCTCTCTCTACGGTTGGACCCAGAACCCCCTCGTCGAATACTACATCGTCGACAAGTACGGCGACTACGATCCCTCCACCGGAGCTACCGAGCTCGGCACCGTCGAGAGCGACGGCGGCACCTACAAGATCTACCAGACTACTCGTGAAAACGCTCCCTCCATTGAGGGCACCTCGACCTTCAACCAGTACTGGTCCGTCCGCCAGAGCGGCCGTGTTGGTGGCACCATCACTGCTCAGAACCACTTCGATGCCTGGGCCAACGTTGGTTTGGAGCTGGGTACGCATAACTACATGATCCTTGCCACCGAGGGCTACCAGAGCAGCGGGTCTGCCACCATCACCGTTGAGTAAATGGGGTCGTCTTCAGTTGCAGGATACCGTGACGAACTTTCTTGTGTAGCGTGATCCATCGTGAATCTTATTTCCTTTGATATGGACCTGGATTCCGGGTTTATATGCTACTTGCCGACTGCCAGAGATCCCATAATTAGTGTTTCTTTCTGGTGTCGCCGTGTACATAGTCACATTGTCATTTTTTTTTCGCATTTTCACTGGTGAAATCCATACTTCCACAGGCGCAATTCTCCTTGCGTAAAAGTCTCTGCTGATCGGGGTGGACACTAACGGATGGGACCCAATATAAGTCCACCAAACACGAGCGGGGAACGGAGGACAGACACGTTCCACCCCCAATTAAAGCATTAATGGTGTCGATCGAGTAGATTGGAACCAACCACATGCGACATGTTTTCCAATGGCACTGCTTCTCACCATGTTCCAGTCACTTGACCGTAGCCCTAAGGAGCCGAAACCGTCTTCAGGCCACCCACACGACTGCGCAATGAAGGGCAATGCGTTGATGTGTCCTCAAGTCTTTTCCGAAAGACTAGGCAGTGCCCAAAGCGCATAGTGGTTACAAAAGGTCACTATCATCGGTGCTGGGGTCGAGCATGCATCGACTAAACAGCCCTACACCCGCATATCTCGCACCATGGAGCTGATCGAACGATGCGTATACAACCCCCCGACGCCACCAACACGGACACGCGAGAAAACGATGAAGGTACTCGCACTGGGCATGTCCCGGTCGGGGACAGAGTCTCTCGCGCGTGCCCTCCGCATCCTCGGGTACGATCATGTCTTCCACGGCTTCGAAATGTGGGAAAGCACGCCAATGCTCTGGCGGTCGTGGACGATGCTAGGGCGACGAAAATGGGGCAATGCCGGCACTGCTGATGGAAGGTCCGACATTACGAGGGAGGACTTCGACAGCTTGTTCGGCCATTGCGAGGCTATCACCGACCAGCCAGGTACACTCTTCGCCCCGGAATTGACTTCCGCCTATCCCGAAGCCAAAGTGATCCTTAACCGTCGCGACGTCGACACTTGGTATCCCAGCCTCTGTACTGTCCTTCGCCCGATAACGACCGGAGCGTTTTATAATGTGTTGCCCTGGTTCAATGCTGACCTGTATTGGGAGGCGCAGTATGTTCGGTGTTGTCTGAAGCCTTTCTTTCACGGGTCGTGGGAACGGCACGGGAAATGGGTCTATGAGCAGCACAGTGCCACCATCAGAGGGTCAGTACCGTCAGATCGATTCCTGGAGTGGACTGTGGAGGATGGCTGGGAGCCTCTATGCCGGTGAGTTTGTGATATGTCGTGTTTTGCGCAAATGCGACCGTAGCTGAACGTGTGGGTTAGGTTCCTAGAGAAAGACGTCCCGGCAGAAGAGTTTCCCAACGGCAATACCGTGGACAATACTCTGGGTGCTTTTAACAACAATGTAGACAAATGTGTCGCCTCGGCGGTACGTAATCTGACTATTTCGGTGGTCTGTGTTGGGGTTGTGGTCGCATATGGCTTGGGAGGGCATCGTGTCAATTGGCAGCAATGGGTGAACTATCTCAACATCCGCGAGAGTATAAACAACCTCATTTAGGGTACATAGCTGGGAACATGAGCACCTTGATGTCGTGAAAGAGGAAAATGGAAGATGTTCAGACATTTTCCATCTTCCTCCAGTGATCGATGACGCCAACAAGCTCCATAATGACACCATCACTTTACATATATCACTGCACAACCCTACATAACGCTAGATTTTCGTATTATCCCCGAGGTTGATCTGCGTTATGAAGGACTATATTTGCTAGTCGTTTACAGTCATAAGCGGGTGTACGAGAGTTTATCTAGAGTCTACATACACACGAAAGGGAATAAGATAATATCGGGAATTCCGCCAAACATTCTACCAAATTTCGGTATAAAAAACGCCTGTGCTGCCTAAAATATCGGCATCCAATGGAATCCCACGGGTTAATAACGAGGCGCAACCTTAAACATCCTGAGAACAATCTATAATTAATCTAGAAGCAACGTACTATACCCCAACAGCTAGAAATGCCGTCATCCCCTCCCGACGATATATCCTGGCCGAAGACTAGCTCAACTATCCAACAAACTTTCCTCTAAACGCCACACCGAGCCTAACACCTATCTCATCAGCACCCACTCGAATACCAATCATGAGTAGAATATGGGGTAAAGGATGGTGGAGTAACAAGTCAACACAATACCGGTCTGCCCAACTTGGAATATCCGAATGGTATGGGGAATTTCTCCGCATTCTCGGGGCGATGATCACCCGAACTCCAGCTCAGGAGCTCTGGGGACTCGTCAACTCTGAGGTCAATGGTCGAATAAGATCCTCAGTTAAGTATATTATATGTGGAGACCCCGGAAACCCCCTCGGGGTAAAAGGCCACGGATAGATAATCTGCACACTTGCCGGCGGGAGGCGTACGGAGTCCAACCTTGCCGGCAGAGTATTAGATCCACGGAGCCCCGTGGGTGATGGGCCGAAGTTTTGCTAGTCAAAACTATATGTTATTGTTGTTATAGATTTCTTACAGTACCTACAGAAGCTGGGCTTCAGGGACAAGATGCGGCTCTGGAAACATGACTTTAGAGGCAGGACGCTGATTATGGCCATCACCATGGCGTCCTGCCAGGCATTTTTGCTGTTGGGATTTGATCAAGGTGCGATTGAGCTAGCTACCTAAACTGTGGAATACACGACTAATGGCTGCAGGCGTCATGTCAGGACTCGTCGGTGCGGACAATCGGTTCGGGAGAGACTTCAACAATCCCGATTCCAACATGCAGGGCAACATCACGGCTTTGTACGATATTGGCTGTGTGATCGGATCCATTGTATCCTACTTCATCGGAGAGAGAATGGGCCGTCGGACCATGCTGATGCTCGGTGGCTTTATCATGGTGATCGGCACAATCATCCTCGCCACTTCAAACACTGTCGCACAGTTGATCGTCGGCCGTATCGTGACGGGAGTAGGGAATGGCATGAACTCTTCAACGGCCCCAGTTTATCAGAGTGAATGCTCGCCCGCGGCATATCGTGGTACTCTGTTGACCCTGCAGGGCACAGTGACCATTCTGGGAGTGGTTATTGCCTACTGGTACGCCATCCCGTCTTCCGCCCTATATTCGTTTCAAGAAATGAAACCGAGATACTGACCATGGACCCTCAATAGGATGGACTACGGTACAAGCTTCTATGAATCATCCTTCCAGTGGCGTTTCCCGCTCTCCTTCCAAGCCGTCTTCGCCATCCTCCTCATACTCCAGGTCATCGGATTACCTGAGACCCCCCGTTGGCTGGTCCAACACGACCGTCATGAAGAAGCCCGCGCCGTCGTCGCTGCGATCGAAGACCGCCCCCTCGACGACCCACTCGTGACGAAAACCATCCTCGACATCCAAGTCGGTCTGGAAGAAGAACAAAGAGGCGGACCCTTCAGCTTCAAGGAACTCTTCACCTGGGGCGAGGTACAGAATCTGCGTCGAATGCTGATCACCATCTCAATCGAGCTGGGTCAACAATTCACCGGATCCAACATGATCAACTACTACGGACCGGTCATGTTCCAAGAAACAATGGGAATGGACCGAAACATGGCGATGATACTGGGCGGCTGTATCCAGTGCACATATTTGGTCGGCTCGGCAATTCCGATCTTCCTGATGGATCGCTTCGGTCGTCGCACGCTTTTGATTATCTGTTCCACCGGCCTTTGTCTATGCTTTGTCATGGTGTCTATACTGCTTTCGTTGAACCGGATGGATTGTGCCTACGGTGCGACGGCCTTTATCTTTATTTTCCAGATTTTCTACGGCGTGGGCTGGCTCCCGGTGCCGTGGTTCTATCCGTCTGAGATTAACACGACGCGTGTCAGAACGCGGATGTCGGCCATCGCGTCGGGATGGAATTGGATGGCGGTGTTTGCGGTGGTCAAGATTACTCCTCTTGCCTTCGGTAGGTTACATATCTTCGTTTCCTTTGTTTGGTGGAATGCAAGCTGATAAGAATAGACAACATCAAATGGAAGACCTTTGTGATCTTCGCCGTGTTGAACGCGGCGTTCATCCCTATGGTATACTTCTTCTACCCTGAAACCAAGGGACTAGAGCTGGAAGATATTCCATTGCTATTCACCAAGGGAGGCATTACCGGAGGTGTCTACAGCTCCAAAGGTGGACGCACAGTCATGCCTGGCCAGCATGCTCAGGAGACACGAGTCAATGAGAAGGTGGAAGGCGTGGTGCAGCAGGTGGAAGATGCGAGCTAGATGGCGGATGCTATATACCCTGGGATATTGTCTGTATACTACTGGGATAGAAGGTAGTGCGTATTCCATTGACTTTACGTTTGCACATATCAAATAGATGTTATGAAATTATAGACATGATTCAGTCAACGATGCTCTATGAACAAAAGTGCATATCAAATAAACACCTTCCTAAGATCGATACAACCAAACCATATATTATTTTTTATACTAACTGAACTAAATATCATAGCGATCGTCAAATTACAAACTCATATAATCCATCTCATGACAATCTCCCTCAAGAAATCCCGTACAATCATAACCAACACCACCAATACCCATCCTCTGTGATTCTGAGAGACAGATCACATCTCATCGATCTTCGGATCCAACTTATCCGGCTGCAACATCCTCTCCAACTCCTCCCTTGAAGTCAACTGCTGCATCTTCACCTCCCCCCGATCAGCTTTCACCTATCACAATAATCAGCCACTGTCCCAACCAATAAAACATAGAGAGATATACCGCCGCTTCACTCAAAGTAGCATGAAGCTCATCCCACGATGAAGTCGGGACGCCGCGCTTTTCAGACAATGTGGGCGATTCAAAGTCATCTGGGAAGGAGGCGGCGATGAAAACTATTCTTGTTAGTTCCTAGGTTCTCTCTCTGTGCTGATTCATGGGTGAACTAGGCAAGGTGGCTAATCTGACATTCTTGGTTTTTGGAGCTGTATGCTTCGGGGTGGGCTTGGATTTGGTATGTTCTTGTTAGGGCGGAGGTGCGGAGGAGAGGGCGGGTGCGGATGAGGGTGTTTCTAACGATATTGAAAGACATGGTTATTGCTGTTCTTTGTGGTTGATTTTGGGATATGGATATTGAAGGGATTTAGATGGTGAAGAGTCATACGGCGTTTATAAGGGTAGGCGTTGTGATGATGTCAGTGGCTAGATGGTTACCGAATTGGGCAATGGTAGCTCCAACCCTAGTTTACGGGTGTCAGAATCATAAGGTTGAGGGGTTGCAAAGGCTACCATGGAACATATTCGATTCACAATCGATGACAGGCCCCATAAGCAAGTCTGGACCCGTTCTGTGTACGGATCACGCCACGCGGAGTCCGGATTTGGGGACTAAGCTGCTGGAATCTTCATTATAATCAGGGATTTTTATTAAACTGAGAAAGCTTGAGTAACTAAACTGTACATTTGTCGTGTAACAGACATTCTGTTCTCACTCATAAGTCTATCCATTAATCGTACAATAACAACGTCTCAGACCGTCAATACCAAGAGAGTATATACTTAATTCAATCCCATACAGCTGGCATAGTAGGTGACCGTCGCAGGCCAGTCGGAGAAGATACCACGCACGCCGACCTTCTGCGCCAACGCATCGACAATACGATACATATCGCCATCCTTACTGACGGCCGAGGCGAATGACTGAACAAAGTAGTTATCTTCGGCGGCAGCTTGCGCCAGGGGAGGGAACCGCTCGAGGGACCAGGTGATGATATCGAAACCGGCTTCCTTAGCGGCCACGGCATACTCGGAGGGCACAAGCTCACCATCCTCGGTAGCGTTCAACAGCGCATAGATAGCGGGAGCCATGATCTTGACGCCCTTCTCGGCGAGCTCGGGGAGGCTGGCAACAGCAGCTTTGTACCCCTCTTCGGTGTCGGTGCGTTCGTCGAGATAGATGGCCTGCTTGCCGAACGCGGGTTCATGCTGGAGCCAGTAGAAGATGTCCTTATCAAGGAAGGACTGAGGCCACACGCGGGATGGGTTGATGTGATAGCGCTTGTAATCGTTGATGAGCTGTTGAGCGTACATCTCCTGGGTGTAGTTACCCTGGAACGGCATGGTAACTTCAGGGGTCTTCAGCTCGGGCGAGAACTGCAGGCCCAGGGACTCGATCAGCTCAATGTACTCATGGTGCGCCACGGGGGTGCCACAGGTGTCATAGAGCTCTGTGCGCCAGGCTGGTCCCCCATACTGGTATTCCTCCGGGGTCGTGGCCGACGAGTTGCTGGAATCCATCTTGGCGCAGAGCGACTTGAACTCGGCCAATGTGATGTCGGATGTACAGCACTTGGCTTTGGCTGGTGTGCCATCCGTCGCCGGCTGGAAGGGAACAGTGCACTTGGCGGCCAGCTCAGGAATGGTCAAAATGTTGGTGGTTGTGTGGAGATCACACTGGGAGTGACGGCACACGAGCTCTCGGTCCTTGGTGAAGGCGACGTCACACTCGATGATGCCAGCGCCCATGCGAGCAGCGGCCATCATACCTTGGCGACTGTGCTCAGGGATTTGCAGCGGGCCACCCCGATGGGCGATGGAGAATTGGGGAGCATGGCGGATGGGCGTCTCTGCGCAGGACTCCAGCTTGCTTTTCAAGGGACCCTCATCCATGTCATCAACGAGGAAATACGGCCGGGGGCCGACCTGGATGTTGGTCACATTGGGCTTATGAGAGGCAGCGCCACGACGACTGAACGATGGAGCGGCAGCCACCACGCCGGCGGTCACTATCAAGGAAGTAAGATGCATGATGGCAATCCAGCAAGCGTAACAAAGAGAGTATAGACCAGCTGCCCGGGTAAGAAGAGCACAAAGAGAGACCGACGATCATTCTTTTCAGGGAACAATGCTCCTATTTATCCTAGAACCGGAAGCCTCTGTCGGCCCGGTTCTCGAGGTTGGAACATATCACAATTCCGTCCCTTGCTTCCCATATCAGATAAGGGCCCACTTAGCTTCTCCGCGTGCCGCAAGGAAGATCTCTCACACGTTCGGAAGATACCAGGGGATTCCCTTGGCAACTTGGCAACTTCTTGGCTACACGAACGGGAGAAAACGTGGTTGGCCATCATGCAGCACATGTCGCGTGCGCGATAGCTGATTTGAAGCTTTCTACTGATTACTCGCAGTGCAATTTTACATGTCGTACGCCTTTCATCTGGGATACTGAGGGATGCGCTGACCGTGGCAGCAGGTTCCACGACATCATCTCCTGTCCAATCGCATCTTTGACCCACCAAAGGATCTTTTCACGAGCTTTTCTTTCATGTAAGATAAACCCAAAAATCACGAGAAGGAAAGAATCCCGCGTCCGTAGGATATTGGGCAATGACGGTGGTTGCCTGCGATGTGGATACCCCCGACATTTGCTAACAGAAATTGTGGGGAGTTTCATAGAAAAACGCCTCCCACGGGGAAGGGGGAAAAAGAAGAAGAGGAAGAAAAAGAAAAATAAAACGAGTGCTACTTCTTGTGATTACTTTACGGTCAAAGATAAGAAGCCAGTGGACTGCTCACAAGCTGTAATAGTCAAGACCAGTAAGGAAATGGAGGGCAGGCATAATCCCATGACGGCAATTGCCGCACAGAATGCCCCAAGCTTTTGTAGCTTCGATGCTAGTCACAGCTTCATCATCCGGGGGTATGGACCAGCGGCTTCCTCTACACCCGACGGTCAATCATCCGCACATGCACAAGTATGCAACTAGAGTTGCCGTGTCACTCCGTCGGTCAATGTCCGGGGAAACAAGACCAAAGTAACGGCGTCGGCATTGGATCAGATAGAAGCCTTGTGGGTGTCTCTCCATAGTCTGCGAGACGCGGAGTTGTTAGCAGCATGGTCCAACTACCTAGTTTGGAAGGTCAGTGGAAATCCAGGTGGACCTTTTTAGTGAATACCAAGCTCCTGTGAGTGAATGAAAGTCATTGTACGTTTAACCCGACAGTGGGGCATCCTGTTCATGGGTGTGGTCCAAGATCCTTGGTTCAGTACGGCTTGCTTCCATTGTTCCTGATCCACGAGCGCCAGTTACTCAGCCTGCTCTAGTCAGTGGCCTCCTGCAAAAGGATTGCAGGTCATTCTAGCAACATTCTCCGAGGAGGCAATGGACCAGCAATAACAGCAGCGTCGGTTAGTGAATAGTGGCTGGCCGAAAAATTGTTCGGCTTTGACCTATCTTGCATTGGTGGACCCTCATCGCGGACCGAATCAACCATAATGCTGATCTTTAACTGCTCTTGAACGAGATTTAATCCCGCATTTTCCAACGGTGGGGATTAAGCGCGCTGGTCGATGTAACCTTAATGAAAAAAGGAAGCCGAGGTGTTTTGCCTTTATCTAATACGCCCCACAACCATTCCTGCGAACCCGATATTGTCTTTTGTTGCCAAAAGGAAGTTGACTGTTAAGATTGATGAGATTCAGTCTTTATGGAGGAATTATATCATAGGCCATATGACCATTGCACTGTTACCATAGTATAGTTGACCAGAACAATATATAACCCGGCGGAGCTGCTGCCAGGGAGAATCCTACCTTGAGAAGTATTCATTAATAATGTAAGTTCTCCGCTTCCCAAGTATTCTAGTTTTTTTTCTTTATAAGCTTGAGAATTGCTGTTATATGTCTTTATTTATAGATATCTTGAGATTCTTGACCTTAAAAGAGTAATGTCGCCTGGTCTACCCTATTGCCAATTGGTCTGAGGCCACGGTTTCTTTTTCCGCTCCCCAATTTTTCGTTAACCTATTTAGGTAAGGCTCCTGCTGAGTAAGCGACGCCTGACCTAGATAGGTTAAATTCAAAATCTTAAATCAGTTTTTCTACAAATTCATTACTTATTCAATCGGTATTTTACCTATAGATCTAGATTATAGATACACATAGACCTATGAAAGAATTCTAGAAAATCTAGATTCACATACAAGATTGTATCAACAACTGAAGTTTGAACCGTCACGATATTCTTTAAAAGGTATCTAAAAAGACTAAAACCAGCAGCTTATTTAGTCCACTCAATCGGCGGTCCTGACTTTACCCAATCAAAGTTACCCATCAATTTCGTCAGCCACACACACCCAGGGCCATCGGGAGTATGTGGAGAGCTACCGTCGAAAAGGGTGCCGCTGAGAAAGGTATGAGGGAAACCATGATCAAAGGGATAGGCTGCCTCAATCTGCGCCATCTCCTCGACACTGAGGGACAAGTCTAATGCTGCAATGTTTCCCCGGAGATGCTCAACTTCCTACCGCCGACAACCGGGAAGACATAAGGAGCTTTGTGGCGGACATAGGCGAGGGCTATACTGGTAGGATCCGTCTCCTTTGAGTTTGCAATTGTTTTAAGGACCTTAGAAACACTTTCCTCGGAATCCGAGGGGGGTCTTCCCTTGCGCCCGGGATTGTTCTGCTCCCTTTCCTTGTACCCTGCCTCTGTGTGAAATTGGCCCTGACCCAGGGTTCCCCAAGGCACCAGGCCCATGTTTTCATCGCGGCACATCGGGAGTATCTCTCGCTCAAAGTCCCGGAAGGAAGCGTTCCAAAGACCTTGGTACACGGAGAACTGGCGTAAACCGTGATCACGAGCGTATTGATTGGCCTTAGCCACCACCCAGGCCGGGCAATCAGAAATCCCGAGGTAAATGACCTTGCCGCTGACCACCAAATCGTTCAGGCTGTGCATCAATTCCGGAACGGAAACAGTATAGTCCCACCAATGGAGATAGAAAAGGTCGATGTAGCTCGTTTGCAGTTTCTGGAGCGAGAGCTCTAAGGACACACGCATAGACTTAGCGCCGTTGCCGCCATAGTTGGATTGAAGCTTGTCACTCTCATGGTTTTTGTAGCCGCTCGAGAACTTGGTGGCTAGGACGAGTTGATCACGGTTTTGTCTCTGGGTAATCCATTCTCCAATCCATTTCTCGGATTCTTCGTTCTGGTAGTTGTTGGCGGTGTCGATGAAATTGCCACCTTGACTGACGAAATAATCGAGAATTTCGAATGTAGTTTCCTTTGAGCATTCGCCAAGGCTGTCCTTCTACGCGTCACCGAAGTTCATGGCCCCGAGGCAAAGGGGAGAAACCCGGACAGAAGCGGACGGAGCCAACTGATGATGGCAGTCCAGGGCCGAGCGAGCGGGAGGGTGAACGGGAAGTGGCATGTTGGTAGTTTACTAGCGAACTGTCAATGTGAATGGAATGCAATCCAAGCCGCAAGGGAAAGAGGTCTCGATATATAACTTCAAGCGACAGCCAGACCCTTTAAAGTCACACCATTGAGCTGTAAATTGGAAATAGCTAACGGCCCCACACCTCATGACGTATAATAAGCAAAGTCATGAAGCTGAAGCCAGAGAATGCTTACGGATGTAGATGTAAGCCTTAAATCCGTAATGCGTAACTATACGTTTACCAAAGACCACAGACGAACACATAGAAAGTCCCACTTTCTCATTTATTCCATGGTACTCATTTATGCACGGTTAAGAGGTGTAAGCATTTGTAGATTGGTCTAATCACAGGCCAGTATCGAACACCAACGGTTCTTCTCCACGCAATCCGCGCCAGTAATTTGTTGAGTTGGCAAGGTCATCACATCCCTTGACGACCCAGTGCCATTTACGCAAGAAAGTCTCACTAACCTCCCACCCTGTCGGATGCCATGGAGTTCTCCACACAATCAAACCAGTCTCGTCGTTTGAAACATCATAGAAATCAACAAGGTCATTGCAAAGAGCCGTTTCGTCGAAGTCGCCATATCTCTGGAGCAAATTATCCCTCATTTGGGGGACTGGGAAAAGGTCTATCCACGGGTGATGGGGAATCTCCTGTTGTAACAAAGTCGGACGGAGGCTGGTTGGGCAAAGACTGATGGGAGATTCAAAGTCACTGGCACACCAGGGGGAAATAGCTTCTTCTTCTTCTAGCCAGTCCATGGTGAACCTTAGCATGGACGTGTTATCCACCAGCGCTCGAAAAACATTGAATTGGATTAGAGTTAGCAGTTGATCCACTCTTGGAGAGCCCAATGCGTAGTCTTTGCGCGCCGAAGCCTCGTATTGAGCCATGATCTGTTGGATATTTCCCCGATTTACTTCGTGAATGGATTTTGGTGTTTGGAAACTCAATTCAGGCGAAAGGGTATCCTTTTCGCTGCTCTTGCTACTTGCAGCGGCATTGGTGCGTTCCTGCTCCTTCCCCTTACATTGATCTGCCGTAGCTGGTGAGCTCCCTGGCCGCTTCGATATGGCAAGATTTGTGTCTGATTCAGGGGTATTTTCAGCAGGTTTTGCTCGTCTTCTTCGACCTAAGGGCCCCCGTTCAAGGTCAGCCCACTATCACGCTAACTAATCAGAAAGACCATACGGTAGATCCTCTGGTGTAAACGATTCTGCAATTTTCGCCGCTGCGCAGGATCAGTGAGACCAGTCCAATTTTCCTCGGCCGAACGTACTTCGGACAGCTCCGATATGCGGCCCATGTCTCCCTGGGATGTATTAGCACTGTTAGCAAGATTAGGCAGGATTACGATTCCGAAAGTGCTTCACATACGTTGGAAATAGTCTTGTAGCTTGACTACCAGTTTGACAGCAGTTGTTATGGACTGGATGTGGATGACGTATAGTAAGCAGCTTGTATTGGCGGGCTAAATCGACTAAATCTACTATTAGTTTATGGTCAACCAATGAACTTTACCACCTTTTAACAGAAAGCCAATTAGATCTATCGACCATGTCCCACTTTACAATCTGCCAATTATAATAGTTAAAATATCTGGATCATCGACGAGTCCCGCCTCCGAACGCATATGTTACCGCTTTTTAGATTGAAGGACTTACTCTATCGCCAGACACTATAATCTCTAAGTTTAAGTACTACTACCACTAACTTTAGGCACCATAACTACTAAGTTCAGGGCCTACACTTTGAATACTACCACCACTACCACTACCGTTACCACCAACTACTATTACTAATTAATAATGGGACTCTACTAGTACTAGTATAGAGTGCCCAGTAGTGTATTATAAGGCTTTACTAACCGACTACTATACTATATAGATAATGAAGGACTTAAGATTGTAAGTCTGTGGCAGCTGTGGCTGAATGTCAAACGCATTCTTTCGGTAAAGCAATTCATCAGTGACAGTTGTAATCCGAAGTCTAGATTTTCCATTAACTTGCTTACCATACGTCACCGTTCCCCAGGATGCATATATGGAACAACCTCGGACTCTCAATGCCGATATCACCATGACCGTTTGCCTGAGTACTTTCATTGCAGTCGAGCTTGGCAGCTTGGCGGCTTACGGGGGGTTCCTTGGCCGATAGGAATTCGGGATACCGCCCAGCCCGGGTGGCACGGGGAGAGTAACAAAACATGTATCTATATAAACCCTTGATTTCAGCTGCTTTTCACCACTTTCACGCAACGCTGTCATTCATTGACTTCCTGAAGCAAATCAGCGAAATCCAGGCTCTTTCCTTTGTGCTTATTCTCATTTTTTCTTTTTTGTTGACTTAACTCAACCATCATGATGCTCTCGACCACTCTGATACTGCTTCTCGCCACTATCCAGCGCATAGAAGCGGCCACCAAGCACCGGGTCGAGTTCGACAGTAGCGGTATCAACTTAGTTGGGAATTTGTTTCTACCTGATGGGGTGGATTTAACCGCCACCAATGCATCCCTGCCTGCTGTTGTTGTCGGCCATCCTTGGTCTGGAGTGAAAGAACAAACTGCTGGTCTCTATGCCGAAAGCCTGGCAGAGTATGGCTTCGCGACGCTAGCCTTTGATGCAGCATACCAGGGCGAGAGTGGCGGATTGCCTCGCTATCTCGAAGACCCTCATCAGAGGACCGAAGATGTGAAGAATGCTGTCTCATACCTGACTACCCTGTCCGGTCTCGTGGACCCTGAACGAATCGCTGGATTGGGGATTTGCGCCTCAGGAGGCTACGTGTCTTATGCGGCACAGACCGACAAGCGTATCAAGGCGTTGGCGACTGTGAGTGCCTTTGACGTCGGTCAATACCATCGGGAGCCTTGGGGTGGTGGTGAGGTTAACATAACCGCTCTCAACGAGCTGTTCGCTGCGGCTAGCGCACAACGGACGCATGAAGCAGCCACCGGGGATGTCGAGTTGATATTCAGTGCGCCCATGAGTCCCGAGGAAGTCACTCCAGACCTGCCTTTGATGTTCCGAGAGGCGTATGATTACTATCGCACCGCCCGTGGCATGCATCCTCGTGCTCCGAATGTCTACGTGACCCGCAGCCAGGAGTTAATGGCGACCTACGACTCCTTCGACAACATGCGTCTTGTTTCCCCGCGACCTGTCTTGATCATCTACGGATCTCGTGCGGATACCGGGTACTTCTCGCAGCGAGCCTACGCCAATGCTCTGGAGCCCAAGGAAGAATTCGTTGTACCCAATGCCACTCATTTCGATTTGTACGACCATACGGATGCCACAGTACCCAGGCTCGTCGATTTCCTGCGCGAATCTATCTAGTTGTGCTACGGAGTGTTGGGTTTTAATCCCGGGCCTACTCACGCTTTTAAGGCTAGCGAAGAGCCAGCTCAAGCCTCACCGTCTGAACTGAGCTTGTCAATTGCCCATCTGGAACTGAAGCAATATAACTGGTTGTCCCCCTAATATGTATCCGTTATTTTGTACTCTTGTACTAGATATTAGTGTTGGTATTTGTGAGTCAGAGAAGCAAAAATAAGAAGTATATATACTGTACGGAGAGCACCCCTAGATGTCACGGTAGGCACCGAAGCTAATAAGTTTATCACAACATGGCGCGAAGTAGTCGGATCATCGGCGGTGTCGACCTTACCATGGCCTGCGAAGTAGAAGATCGTGCAACTGGGTGGTTTTTCAAGGACAACACGCTTGGATGGACTGGAGAGGTGGATGGCTTGCGTGGATAGGAGGACGGCGGCGACTTGTTCAACCTCGCTGCGCACGGATGTGAGGTCGCCCATTTCTGGTGTCTTAGGCATGGAGACTAGTACAGCTGTTGCAGGGTTAGACGTGGTCCGGGATTCTTTGCATAGAGTAATGATCGGACGATGTACTGTAGGATGAGATCACCCTCTTCGGCAGATCTTTCGGAATAATAGTCGGCTGCCTCTATAGGGAGACTACACAGATTACCTATGCAAATCCACCAGGTCGCCGCACAGACAGTCAATCCATCAATGACATTATTGAGGGCGACAGTGTTGAGACAACTCAGACGCAGACTAATGCAGCCAGAATAGGTAAAGACCATGCAGGATGGTCGCGGCTATTAGAGGTGTGGAATATGTTGAGGCATCCTATGACAATCAACTACCCGGCCAAAAAGACACGGTCCCCAATCAGATCACTTACTCCGGAGTTTAGGGGGCATATAGCATTCTATACGTCGCCTAGCTACTCAGATCGTTATTCACCGTCCCTCTAGTGCCTCGGGTTCCGACCCGCAACCCAGTGCGGGGTTTTTTGTATTTGGGCAGTCAGCTAGATAAAATGCAGATCTGCGGCCTGCAAACATGAAAGCCTGAACCGCGAGCATACATATCCTCAGGGAGTAGATGCATGCCACGTCTATCGGAGGGGTGATGCCTTGGAGATGGTGGCTGAGCTGAAGACCTCCACTGTGGGTACCGGGAGCCGCATCTGCACCAATGAAGGCAACGCGCAATACACCACTACAGTGGACGATCAATATTGACATACTGCAGGTAGCTGCCTCGTAAGGTGAACTATCCTTAGTAGAAGCATGAATGCCACGTCTACAGGCGGGGTAATAACGACGGCAATCCATCTGACATCATTGTCCAGTCCTTTTTTCGGGGTACGAGAAATGGTTAACAACACCAGGCTCGGCGCCGGATCTCGACGCCCAATGAAGGCAATGCGCGATGGATACCAGAGATCGAAACAGTGTTGTCATTGCAGTAGTTGAATGTATGCTGCAGCCAATTCCTCCTAAGACAGAACTGCCCCATCCTGGCAACGCTGCTGATGCGGACCTTTGGTTGCCTTCTTCCTCCATAGAGCCTATACTTCTACATATAATGGGTCACAGATCCATAATGCTTCAGGAATCTGTAGAAGACCTGCCATATTCACTCCAACGTCAAATTCAGCTCCACTCCTTCTAAGCACCATACGCGCCGGCCAAAATGACCTACCTCATCACCGGTGTCCCGAAGGATCCTCAGCACCCTCTTCCCATCCGCAAAGATATTGATGACTGGTACCTCGAGCAGACCAGTCCGGGGAGTAACCGCATCCAGCTCACTCTATTTGTGGAAGCCTTGACCGTGGTACAAAACCGCCCGTTGGAGGACAAGCTGTCGTACTTCCGTCTGGCTGGGATCCATGGAGCTCCCTGGACAGAGTGGGACGGGGTGCCTGGAGGTCAAAAAGACGCCGACGGAAATCCTACGGGATTCTGCGTGCATAACAATTACACCTTTCCGACATGGCATCGGGTGTATGTGACCTTGTATGAGGTGCGCTTATCTCTCATCAGACCTCATGTGATTCTTGATTTATTGCTATTCGTATACTAACAGGCACGTAGCAAGTGATTTATGAAGCCATGCTTGACTTCATCAAGGACCATGTGCCACAGAATGGGAAAGCTGACTGGGAGAATGAAGCCAAGCAATGGCGTCTCCCTTACTGGGACTTTGCCCGGTTCGCCCGGCACGGACACGACAATACCCAAGGCGACGAACTTCGATTGCCCATTCTGGTCACGATGCCCATGGTCAAGGTCGTCGTGCCAGGGGAGCCAGGAAAGCAGCAAAGCAAGTCCAATCCCCTTTACAGGTTTCAAATGCAAACCCTCATGGGCACCTTGGAACATCCATACGCGATCACGAGTCAACAGACCGAAGAACACGGCTGGTCTTTCACTCTTCCGGTGGGTTTCGCTTTTCCTTATTGCTTAGTCCTGATTCTCATGTTGGTTTCAGTTCGACAAATGCCAGTCCACCACCAAGTATGGTCTTCTGGAAAACTACAACGCCGATGTCTGGGCGGACGGTGGCCAGAACTGGCTGCGGGCTAACCTGGCATTGAACGAGCATCCCTGGTACCAGAATCTGGATGGCTGGGACTCGGTTCCGACCCTACAGGAGATGACCTTCCGCCTGCTGACAACTGGAGATCTTAACTGGGGGGAATTCTCCAGCACCCGGTACGATGACAACCCCAAGAAAGACGAACAACCCCCTAAGAACTGGATGAACTTGGAAGCTATTCACAACAACGTCCATGTATGTACACAAAACCCCGGATCGGGAGAGTTACACAGCTAATGTTCTGCAGAACTGGGTGGGGGGATTCATGTTCAGCCGTCCAGGACGACACGACTTGAAGCTCTGGGGCGCTGGCCATATGAGCAGTGTCCCAGTGGCTGCGTTCGATCCGATTTTCTGGCTGCACCATTGGTAAGCGCTCCCATGTTTTCTCCACAGTGGAACAACGATAATAATGCAGAGGGGTGCAGCAATATCGACAGGCTCACTGCAACCTGGCAGTCCGTAAACTCTGGCAGCTGGTTCAATGACGATAAGAGCAAAGTATCGAAAGAGGACGACCTGCGTCCCTTCCACAGGCTTTGTGAAAAAACCGGAAAGGTTGTGTTTTTCAGGTCTGACGATGTGAAGGATTGGCGATCCTTGAATTATGATTACGCTATCACTAAAGATGCGAGCAAAATTAGGAAAGAGGTTTTCGACCTGTACGGGCAAAGAACAAAACAGGTGTACAAAGACCTCGGCGAGGAAGACTATATTCTAAGCATCCGGTACAACCGGTAAGTGTGCCTCTAGGACGACTACCCAAGACAATCGAGACTTGTCGCTGACTGGGGCTCAGGTATGCATTGGGGGGAAAGCCGTTCCAGATCAACATCTTCTTTGGTGACGTGGACGGCAAGGACTTCTACGACGCCAGGTCGCAGAACTTTGTGGGCAGCGTCTTCAACTTCAGCGGCAGTCTTGCAGATAGTAACTGTGACAAGTGCATTCAGCAAGAGCAAGAGGGTGTTTTGTCTGTGTCCCAGCTTCCAGCCAGATTGGCAGTCCACTACTACAAAAAGCAGCACAAAGGCGAGGTTCCAACACCGCGTTACGTCGTGGTGAATAGTCGGGGCAAGGTAAGCGTTCCTCGGTGAAGTGATACGGAGTCACCCTGCTCATTCTTTGAAATAGGCTGAGGTGGGGGTAAAAGTGGACGTTGCCCTTCATAAGACTGAGGGTACATTCTATGACGCTCCTGCCCGTGGTGGAAGCGATGACTACCGCAGGGTGGCCGATGGAGAGCGTGCCGCAGTTGACGACGATTATCGCGCGTGAGATTTGGACAAGACAACTTCATTCACGCATCCGTGGCGTGGGGTGATTGGAGGACATTATATGCAGATGGACCATCCATGTCAATATATCTTCAAAACCACGCCTAGTGAAACATTCCATATGAGAAAGCATTGTTCCATCCCCGTAGAGCACTACACGAACCCGTCTCCTTCTCTCTCTGTATCTACACTGTAAAGTCTCACCATGACCCCTCCACAGTGGCACTGAACTACATGCTACCACAGCCGTGGACCTGGGCTGTCTTGTCCTCAAACTTGAAGGCCCCTCACAAGACTTGTAGTCGGCGCCTTGAGAACTTCCGTAGCCTCCTGACTCAAAGAACGGCTCCCGCCTCCACGGTTTCCTCACTACCCTCTTCACCACCTGTACTCATCATTCTGGTTATCTTCTTGGACGCTAGGCTGACTCCTAAAGAGATACGAGGGCCCCGTGCCCGCATGAAATTTCTAGATTATATATTAGCTAGACTTAGTCCGCTGTACCTATAGCCACTAACACTATACCTTGATACAGCTTTCAGGAGCGGTATAAAGCATATCATATATCTGGGTTACAAGTGGGGCAGCAATGTTCCACTCCACACTTTCGCTTGCGACTGCACTTGCGGCAATCAGTTAATCTTCCAGCGGATTTCATACCATGGTTATAAAACTATTCAAGGGCTTGATTGCTCTCTAGAAGGACAAAGCTAGAGTACAAGGGTCAGACGCTAGGCCTAGAGAGGGAAAGCAGTGTGCGGGGTTTTCCGACACCCTACGGAGTATAACCGCCATGTTTTGAACATCCTTCACCACCTTCGTAAATGCTCAAGGCTCACCAACCCAATTCACACCCAACGAAATGAATACCAATCTTCCAGTTAAAAATCTCGCTCTCGACCCGCCTCCTCTCTCTGAGTTGAGCCAAGTCATTGGAGAGCGACTGAGCGGGCACTTCGGTCATGTCGCCGCCAATGTTGTTCCCTGTCCCGACCTGCGTCAGCCACCCTTCTATCTAGCTGGTGAGGGCCTCTCTGGTAACGAACGCATTGCCGACGTCGGTGGGCCTCCACACCTACGTCCCTCTCCCCGCCTGGATAAAAAGTATTCGCTGCCCAGTATTATGCAAATGATCGAGATGCAGCAGCAAAGCTTTGTTTTGGGCGCAGCCGCGGGTCCATTTCACGTAATCGGACAAAATTCCGAGCTCATGCCGAATCTGGCCCGCGGGGAGGACGGCGAGTGGCAGAACGAGACGCACTACGCAAAGGTCAATGAAGAGGGCCAATGCCATCTGGACAAGGTCCCGGACGACTCGAAAGATTTTGGCCTGATGGCTAACCTGTTCGCTTCGGACGGCCTGCCGGGAGATGTCATTCATATTCGAGCGAAGCGCCGGATAGGTGACCTAAACTTCACGGAAGCAATCCAAGACGCTCTGAAATCTGAATACGGCGAGAAACCCATTAGCCTCGGCGGCGTCTTTCTCGTTCGTAGTGGAACGACCAAACTCCATGTCATGACGGACTTCAGTCCCGATCCTTGTCCCGGTCCCGACCACGAATGGTTCAAGTATTATGACTCGCCGGCGCCGTTGATCTGTCTCACGGTCTTCCACTCGGTCGACTCGGAGAGCTGGGATTTACGGATGGAGCACACGCATTGCTTCTCGAAGCATGGCATGGGTGGACATTATCACTACGATACGACGGCAGAGGAGGTAGAATATGAGGCCTGGTTGAATCCGGCTAAAGTCATTTATAGGATTGACCAGCCTGGGCAATGACTTCAGCTTTAGAGTACGTACATATCTTACTTTGTATAGACCTTCCAATTGAATTTGGAATATGCTCGGGAAACTCAGATAGACAAGCAGTGCGCATTGTGACGAGCTGTAAAAAAAGCAGGGGATTCCACCTATAAAATTAGGAAAGGCCCTCGGAGTTAGGACTACCGATCTTATCTCCGTCGAGCTGGATGGACTTAACGGTTCTCTTACCTCCGACGCATGCCCTACACTTGGCTTTTTCATGGCGTGTCCATCATCCCTCTTCTTATATACATAAACCTTGTCGCCAAGCTTTGTCCCACTTTAAGAGCTTCACGATCTGTCATATATTCTCCACCATGCCTGAGAACCGGAGCGTCAAGGCCGCGCTCGCCCTGATCGACCAGGACCCTACCAAGATTCTTGGCGTGACAGTAGGGCCTCATACCAATGTGAAACCAGGACAATACATCCCTAAAGCCGGTACAACTCACCCCACTACCCGGAAAATCCCTAGTACGAACTAACCATGCTAATACCAGACGCCCAATCCCACCCCACACTCTCCTTCGACGTCGCCTCCCCATCAGCAACGTACATGGTCGTTAGTCTTGACATCGACGCCCCATTCCCCTCCTTCGGCGTGCTCGGACCTATCCTCCACTGGATCCAACCGGGACTCAAAGCCAGTAACGGCCAGCTGGAAGTCACTGAGCCGTTCGTCGCGAACTATATCGGTCCCGCGCCGCCGCCGGGTAGTTCGCCGCATCGGTATATCTTCTTTCTGTATGAGCAGCCGGAGGGGTTTGACGGGAAGAAGTATGCGCCGCCGAATGGCCAGAATTTGAGTAATTGGTATCGCATGCGGTATGATCTTGATGCGTGGGAGAAGGAGATTGGGCTTGGTAAGGTGTTGGCGGTGAATTATTTTACCAGTAACTAGAGGAGATTCTTTGTATTGTTTACGTGGTTAATGGTTGCTTGGCTTATGTGGCGTAATGCTAATTGATGCTCATTATCCTAATCATAAAGGTTTTTTAAAAAAGAAGAGGAGTCTTGTCAGTTTCCATGCATGCTTTCGAACTGTCTGCCAGTAGTATTCACCACCATCGGCAACCAGAATGACGACATATTGGCAAGAATGACGGTAGATTGCGGGTCCTTTTCAGAAGGTCGGATATATCAGATCCTCGCTCAGACCGTATCTCTTCCCAACTAACGGTGGGGAAATAATAGGCGATAAAGGTCATAGGGTCATAAGATTGCTCATTGGGTCAACATTATTCATAGCAGCTATACCTCCTACCGCACGAGGTACTATCACTGCAGAATATGCCCAACCCAGATTGGACCTGTAGGTGGCCAGGAGTTTGGATTCAGGCTGCTGCGAGGAGCCATGTTCAAGCGCCATACGTCGGTCCATCAACTGAAATCCAGTTGCGCATTTGCCGTGAGAGTCTAGAGCCACCGCCATGAGAACCACACCTTGAGGCTAAGTTGCTCAGAGATATCATAAAACGAATCCCAGGACTTCCATATCAGGTTGAGTAGGCTGACAGACGACACAAGCATTATTTCAATTACTAGGAGATATATAGAGCGTATGTATCACCGGAAAGGGAGCGGACATCCCTATATTCGTGACCAGATGCAACACACCTAAGCGTATGGCATGCTAAGAGAGATCATCTAACGGGGAAGACATGGATCTCTTATGTCTTAGCTCCTTGCCACAATGGACGTAACAGATAATGAAGTCGAACAAGGTGCAGGTCCAACTGCTTATGCCATATCCGTCTAAAGTCCAAAGAATGATTGGTTCCCGTCGGGTACGTCATCCAGCCACCCGAGATCAAACAGATCGCGCAGGATTCCAAGCTCATCGATTAGAAAGCTCTTCCCATCAGCGGGTGGTGGGTTCATGGCAGATCCCTCTTGGTTCGAATACGTTCTGTCTTGGTTTGGTCTTTGCGCGAACCCCGTCGAATCATTCCCAGTCCAGGAATTATTATCCAGTGATTGAGGATCAGCCGGAGCGCCAACCATAGCGTCGTATGCCTCACTAGTAGATTTAATCAGCTTCGCTAACTTCTGGCCGGCCTCTTGTGCCACCGTCCAGGTCTGTCCCAGGAATGATAGTAGCTGTAGTGCTAATTCCGCTCGCTTTAGACAAACATCCATTGGTGTCGTGCCGCGGACCACCGGGTATGTCCAGACGCAATACAGCACTGTAATTGAAGCCACGAATATAGAATGCGCTGACAGCCATGAGCATTCCATATTCGAAAATCGATGCAGGTCCGCATATATAGCGACAATATCCATGGCGCTGTTGAAGCACTCTTGGACGGCATCAATACTAGGGCGAGGCATCTGCGGGCTCGGGCGATAGAGGAGCATAATGCATTGGTGATATTTGAGTTCCAGTCGTTGGACGGCAACCCCGGAGAGCGGACTAGAGCCACTCTGCAGACGACCTGGTTGCTGGTCCTGCACCTCTTGAAGAAGAGCAACGCATGCTCTTTGCGCTTCCTGTTGCCATGCACCTACGTCTGCTGGCCAAGGGAAGCGACTAGGTGACCGGGATACTCGGTAAAGCATTAGCTTAATCTCTGCAACGATCCGGTCAAAGCGCAGAGAGTAGATGCAGGCAGTGTACGAGGTTGGGGCCCTTCCCGAGATCGGCGCTGCTTCTTGAGAGTTAGGATTTCGGTCCCAGTATGTGGCCGCTTCTTCGACTTCATCGTTGTTGTCGAATCCAGGGAACTCCCTATCAATCGCTTCATCTCGCAATGTGAGCGGGCGACCGAGTATCGTAGTCAGGGTTCGATCCATGGAGTATGCTGACCAGAAGATCGCACTTCGTAGATGCCGTATGTTTCGCTGATAGGGAGACTCATTCTCCTTACTACCTAAGGTTACGTTAGTCATTGTTCGTCGAACCCTCGTAAGCGGCATAGCTCGGCCCAAGTGAAACGTTCGAGGACGTGAGGAGTGACTCACTATTATCTCGGCGCTGCAGTCCAAGGTCAAGACAGCTTGCGAGTATAGTATGCAACAGATACCATGCATTAAGGCCCTCCGGGCTATAAAAGCTATGTTGCACCAGCAGCAACAGAATCTGCACTCCCTCAATGCTATCATGAAGCTTGATCTGCGTGCCGTAAGACATTCCCGTCGCAAACAATTCCCGAGAACCAAAGGTTCCAGATAGCTTAATTTCAAGAAACCTTGCACCGAGAGAAAGGACCAGGAATACCTGTGCCAGTGCCAGCTTCACTGGCAGTCTACTCTCCCAGCTGGATGTCTTGCTGAGGTGAAACACGTGCCCCAAAAGGGTATAGAAAACATCCTGAGATATGAAAGGGTAGAAGGTCGACGCAGCGAAATACATCTCGGCATACTGCTGACACTCTGCCATGGAAGGCAGGTCGGCCTGCAAAGCTTCGCATAGTACAGGACCCTGACCCGGGTCGTTTAGCCCTTGATCCTGGTCATTCTGTCGCGAGTACGCCAATGGTAGTCCTTGCGACTGAGGTACGCTCTCATAGATCAAGCGGGCAAAAGTGACTCCGGATGACGGACCCAAATACTTGGGGTCGCTGGCGTTGGTCAAAGAGAGTAAGCCCACTTCGTGGGCCAGCGGTTGATCCCGAGTGATTCGGCTCGAGGACGAGACCGCCGGGGAGGCCCCAGGCGTATCGTCCGTTTGTGCCGTCCGACTCAGAGGTGACTGAACATCAACCGGACGAATAGTCCTTGTAGGGCCTAGGGAGTGGAGGCCCTGTTGTGGGAGTTGTGTGGGAGAGGCGTGGTGGTGCTGTTCTTGGCGCCATGGTGTTGGTTGCGCTCGGATATTTGCCGACGGCTCGGTCTCTTCGCGGGCCTCCAGTTCTCGCACGCGATTCTCCAGATACTGCAGTCGACTATGGAAAATAAGCACACCTGAGACGTTATGCCAAGATTGAGTCCCGTAGTGATCTTACCTCTTAGAGACCGCTGATCCGGGAGTTCCTTCGAAACACTCCACTCCAGCTCGGGCGCAGTTCGAACACGCGGGTGTCCCTCCGTCGCACCGGACTTTCCGCCGTCGGCATCGCACACATGCCAGTGGACGGCGTCGGAGAGGCGAATGGAGTGAAGCAGACATGTGGAGTCAATTAGCATGCAACATGAGGATTATAGATTGTCGAACAATAGATTCGATGGAAACATGAGATTCAATTGCAGTTATCGGCTACCGCTCCGATGATATCGGACCGCGTCTCCGGCGGCAAGGAGTTCGGCTAAATCCCGTGCGCCTATGTTTCAACATACCCTACATCAAGTACTGCCATTTTTCAAAGTCCTTCTTTTCAGGTGAAGGCTATTATTATACGAAGTCGGATACTAGAACAATAGTGTGGTCGTCTCTCAAACGTTGCTTCTCTAAAAGGGATTTAGTGCAAAGTATATATATTGAATGTTGCGTGATCATTAGACCCTCTTGGCAGTGGAGTATATATTATTTCAGCATGCGTAGTAACAGACCATGTCTAGTACATCCTAGAGCTAATAGCGCCCCGACGATCCCAGAATATCCATCATCCTCTCAATTGATTTAGCGTAGATCTCGACTGCCTGAACCTTGAGGACCGTCAACTCAAGCGAACCAGCTTTCTCAGACACGAAGTCTGTATAGTCATCGCGCACGGTGCGGTTAAGATTAATCTTCCGTACACCACATGTAATTGTGCGTTGGAAAAGCTCATCAGATACCGGATGTGTCCCATGAAGGGCTAGTGGTGTAGTTCCTGAAACCAGCTTCCCTATGGCCGCAAGACTGGAACCAGTAGACGAAGGTCAGTCCATCTGCATGCATGTGGAAATGTTCTAAAGCATGGGTTGCAAAAGGTCTTCCGAGAAAGAAGTAACTGTGGACATACCGCTGAAGATCCCACGCTTTCTCCGCCCCGCCAGCCGGATAACCCCCATGAATATTCCCAAAAGAAGGAGCAAGAAAATGGACGCCGGTCCGACGCACAAACGTCTCGGCATCTTCAGGACGGGTCATGACAGCTTCTATGTCCACAATTGGCAAACCATCCTCGCCGCCCTCAATACGGCCCATTTCCGCTTCAATGGTGATATTAAGAGGCCTTGCCCGATCTACAATCTCCTTGCAATACCGAATGTTTGCCTCTTCGTCGAGCGTAGAGGCGTCCACCATGATGGAATCCAAAGGCAGGGAAAGTGCCAGGTCCACATCCTCTGGCTTGATGCAGTGGTCTAGGTGAACTGCGATTGGCACGGCGGCCGCATGTGCAGCTCTTACAACGTAGCGAATGAACTCTGGTCCTTGGAAATGCATGGTCCAGGGAAATAGTTGGATGATAGCTGGTGAACGCTTGCGCTCCGCAGCGCGAATCACGGCCATGATTCCGTCATTGTTGTAGCTGGATGTGTGTTAGACGTTGCATTGTAGCTATACGCAGATGACATCACTTACCAATTATATGCACCCACGGCGTAATTGTTCTCATTGGCATGGTTGAGAATCTGCCAAGTTAAGTTGCTGGCAGGGTATGTGCTGTTGTCGCTACCCATGGTGGAGAGTCCTATCAGTGATTGCACTATGAGTACTGGGAACAAATTACAGCGAGGCAGTCGTGCGAAGTCATGAACTAATATGCAACAGACTCTTTCTATATCACAAATTAACATACAGCGAATTCGCCGAATTGTATATCTCGTCCGCGGCATATATTCGCTAGTTGATTATCGCTTCATGCCCGTCGGCTTCGGTCCGGTTCCTGGTCCCGGTATTCAACCGGGCTGGACCGACCGTGAGAAACATGAGTTGGACTAAATGAAGTCATAATAATGTTTCAATCTAGATGGGCAGTGAAGGACACATTGTACTCTATTTTCTAGGCCTGGACGGTCTGACAACAGGGAGTGCTTATTTTGCAAGAAAAATATCTTTCAATCCCATGCGTTTAGAACGAGCCGAGATGCAATAGTATAACATTACGTGCTACACAGATCAAGGCCTGGTTTGGTATTGTAGCTTGAAGTCTATTATAGTACAATTGGAACACGCGATCGAAGGTCATCTTCCATGAGATTAATATAGAACGGGTATATTCGTAGACTTTTATTATATATACAGAACAGTGACTCAGGATAAGGAAAGAGGGGTTTCGGATAGAGGAAGCTCAGAAACACCGTACCGTTTAGCAGTCTCAAGGAACATCTGCTTTTCAGCATCCGCATACGGGATTCCTTCCTTACGACGCTGCGTCCCGAGACGGTGCTCTGGCTCTCCGGGAAAGAGCACTTCGTTGAAACCTGGGGCGGGAGTAACACCATGGACACGTTGCACCAAAGTGTCCATCCGAGCCTTGAATTGATCCGTAGTCATAAAGATATCTGGCTTGATGGCGATGAAGCAATGTCCAACATTTTGCGGCTTAGTGTCCTTGTATTGGTCTCCGACCTCACCACCAAAGGCTGCGCCTGTCAAGACACCCGACATGACATCCATCAGAATAGCGATACCAGAGCCTTTGGGACCACCAATTGGCGCCATGCTTCCATTCAAGGCGACGTTGGCATCGGTGGTTGGGTTGCCGTCCGCATCCAAGGCCCAGCCCAGTGGGATGGATTCACCACGACGGGCGGCGCGACGAATCTTTCCCTTGGCCACGACTGAAGGAGCCATATCGAGAATGTAAGGCACCTCGTTGTTAGAAGGAGCACCTGCCGCAAAGGGTGAGATGCCCAAAAGAGTCTCCTTACCACCAAAAGGTGGCATCTGCTTGGCGGAGTTGGTGAAGACAAGAGAGATCATGTTCTTCTCCAGGGCTTGGATCACATAGGTGGCGGCCATGCCAAAATGGTTCGAGTGATTAACAGTGATCATTCCGATGCCATAGATTTCTGCACGCTTGACAGCTTCCTCCATTGCTCTGGTGGCGACCACGAAGCCAAAGCCATTGTCGCCGTCTAGTTGAGCCACAACGGGTGTCTTCTCAGTCAGCTTGAACTCCGGCTGTGCCTTGACGCGGCCATTGCTGACACGGTCCAGGTATTGCGGGAGCCGAGCCAACCCATGGGTGTCCTAAAGGTATAATCAGCAAGGACGCGGGTCACGCAAAACCCAAAGAGTCATAGTAGTGGGACTTACCACGCCCCGAACATCCGCCAGGACCAAACAATCGGCCATTGATTTGGCATCTTCCGGAGAAAGGCCAGCCTTTACAAGCAGCTCGGAGGCAAACTTTCCAGCGGCTGTGGGATCGGCATAGTAGCGAGCCTTCGTAGCCCAAAGACGTTAGTATATCGGATCATCCGAGACTTAGGACAACTTACGGAGGCCATTGTGCAGTAGTTGTATAGGTAAAGATTTCTGATTGGAGTTAATATGCACTGAGCTTGTTCAAGTTTCAGAGCTTAAGTAGCATCCTATAAGTAGGAATTACTATATGCTGAGGGGGAAATAGAATGCCGGATATGAGGAGAACATCGAAGACGGCAACGGACCGAAGCCGAATCGACTCCACATATTTTGCCGTCGGACCTTAGCCGATGACCCGCCGATTCATTAATTTCCTGGATGTCATTGCAAAAATTCAAGACCGTTTCCTACCCTTTCTTGATTTTGGACTTGCCATTAAGTTTGATTATCGGACTACCAACTTCTAATTAAGCATGGCTGCAAAGTGTGCCACACCTTTGGGGTCTTTGCACCCACAGCGCTTCGGACGGATCGTCGGCCGGCGACTGTACAGCAGCCAGCGCCCGACAGTGGCCGTCTTATTCCAGGATATTGATCCTCCAGTCATTAACGGGGTTCGTAAACCTCGTAAACCGGGTGGTGAGTGCATTAATCGCTTCTCATAGTGAAGTCTTGTTGCCCTTGTACTTTTCCTTTATTTTATTTTATTTTGCTTCCCTAGCTCTTAGCCCTGGAAATTCAGTATTATCTTCATTGGCACGGGCAACGCAGATCTTCATAAGCTAATGCAACTCCTGCAGGCTATCAAGACTCAGGAGCAGATATCGCCTACACACTGCGGTTAAAGGGTGTCAATATAACCACCCCGGACTCATCACCACAAGTGTCCAAACACGAAGGCTGGTGCTTCTCAGATACAGAGGAGGGCATTGTTTCCGCCGTGAATAGCGGCGCTACCCATCTCTGGGCTAATACAATCCTATTTGATTCACACCCACTCCAACGATCTCAGAAATTAACGGCCTATGCCTCGGATCTATATGTCGTCGGCCAGCCGCCTGGCCTGGTAGAAAACTGCGACGATAAGGCATTCCTAAACGACAAGCTTCGCTCACTAGGCGGTTACACCCTGCCACGGTCATGGTTAGTAACAGACTCTCATAACCTTGACGAGTTTGTCGGCTCAATCAAGAGCTTTCCTGTTGTCGGCAAACCGGTTCGTGGACGCGGAAGCCATGGCGTAAAGCTGTGTCATAGCCCCGTCCAGCTTAAGCAACATATCGAATCCCTTCTTGGGGAGTCGCCTTTGATTATGGTAGAAGAGTACCTAGCCGGCGAAGAAGCGACCATCACAGTTATGCCGCCATCACCAGAACGGCCCGAGCACTGGAGTATGCTGCCCGTGACGAGGTTCAACCATGCGGACGGCATTGCTCCGTACAATGGGTCGGTCGCGGTGACGGCAAACTCCCGAGTTGTGACGAGCGAGGAGATGAAAGATCCAGCGTATGGAAAGGTTATGGAAGAATGTCGAGGTGTTGCCAAGCTCATTGGAGCAACGGCGCCGATCCGGATTGACGTGCGACGTTTCCGGGAGGGCTCGGAGTTTGCGCTTTTTGATATTAACATGAAGCCGGTAAGGTATCCCTCAATGATGGAGGTTCTGCGTATGGAATTTCGTATAGCGGCTGACTGTGCTTTTTAATATATAGAACATGACTGGCCCTGGCCGTCCCGGTCGCGAAGACCAGGCCAGCTTGACTGCCATGGCAGCCGCTGCCATGGGTTGGGACTATGGAACTCTCCTGCAGAAGATTCTGGCGAGCGCACAGCGTCTAAGTGTTTTCCGTGACTATCGTAGTCCATTTTAAGTCAATTAGAGATTATCTCACGCTGTATTACTTCGAAGAATCAATAGACTTCTACTATCTATGTACCATCTGTCTCCAAAGTTGAGAGCCCAAGTGATTTTATCATCAATTTACAATAAAATTGCCTAATAGCATGCAAAAAAGCATTCGTCTATCTAGAATAGGCCTTGCTAATGAGTCTCAATACACCAAATCTAAGTATTAACATGAATGTCTAATATATCTCACTGCGTCTCATGGCCGTTGACGCCGTTAGCCCCATTCATTCCCTTCACAGGCAAGAAATGCCACATATATTCATCTTCAGGAGCGACTTCAAAATCAAAGCGCACCAGGTCCTCCTTATAGGGGAACATGTATGTACTGGTGACCCTGTGGCCATGAAGTAGAATAAGCAATTTATCTAAAATGATGTTACATCGTTCTGAAAGGGTGTCACGTACCAATGATGCTCTTTGCTAGCTTGATATTTCTCTAGTTCTCCGAGATTTTCGTGGAAACTGAGGAGCGCAATTTCAAAGCCTTTGCTTCTCTCAATAGGGTCCGTCACAGAGGGCCCTCCAACTACTAGTCGGTGTCCTTTCACACAATCAAGTTCCTTCAGCTTTTTGAGCTCTCGAACAAACGTGTCCTTGTGTTCTTGCGTCACCTCAGGGCGGAACTTGAACATCACTGATATTGAATTGTTAGAGGCGAACCAAGTGCCTATCGTAGAGGTAACCCTCTATTACGACTTACCCATGTGAACAATTGTCATGTTTGGGTTTTGTAATATAAACAAGGTAGAGACGCGTAGGAAAGAATCCGAATACAGTATTCAGGGACTGACTGAAGTATAATGTCCGGCGCAGAAGAAACTAGCTTTTGGCAAGGTAATGTAAAGGAGCGAAAGATGATGGCGAATCCCTGTCTAAATTTGATTCTGCATGGGCTCTATCAAGTATAAGAATATGTCTTCAGCGCAATGTAGATTAGCCAATAACTGTAGTCCCAGAGTGTCTCGGGCTGTAGCCGTTGTGAGGAGTGTAGCGGTTAAGTCCGGCAATGCTTCGGTTCGTCGCCGTTCCGCTTAGGGCGAGATCCCTTCCCATATGACCACCTTTTGGCATTGCATAAGGTTTCAGTTAAGTCATACGGATAGAAACTAGTGAATAGGCTGGCTCTTAGCCCCGGGGTATTTGTAATACTGTGTCGGCTTGTATACGAGTAACCCCTTTCGCAAGCTCTCAATTGATCACGCCTTGTAGCTATCGAGTCTCGCATAAACCCTGTCGAGCGCCAAACTTTTCTTGGTGCAAGTGTATATATAGTGTCACGGCTATGAAATGATACAAGCGCTAGACGATTGCGTCGCATCTGTTTGGTAAAATCGAGCGTACCGCAAGGGGTCAATCACAATATGTGCTGGTCTAGCATCTAAACACATTTTTGTAGTCAGCTATAGTATTACTTAACAGATGGAGAAGTTAGAAAAAAAGCTAATGCCATACTCAATCAGTCCTTCTGCCTTTATTAGTGGATCAATATCAAAAGAATGCACCCGTTGTACGCGGATATCATGGCTTGAGACCGGCCGTCAACCAAGCAGACGATCAGGGATTTACATCCCTTTTCAGACTGGCTAGGTTTATGAAGCTAGGTAATGTCCGTCTCCGTACTTCGACTTCCCCGCATTTTGCTAAGCATGGGGTACATATGGCAAAGTGGAAGGCTCAGTCGTACCATACCTATATAAGCCTCGTAGTTTTCTGGTTGTTTTGGACACAGGCCCTACGTGTTCTTCCTGAGACATTACTTATATAGAACCCCAAACGTTCTCTCATTCTTTGGTTTCTCTCAAATCGATTCCGTACTCATCATGTCAGACGAAGTGAAACACTCGCTTCAACATGACGAGGAAGCCGTTCCTACAGAAAAGGGGATGAACAACCGAGTGGCTGCCGCGCAGCAAATGAGCGCAGAAGAGTTTGCTGCTGCCGAAAAAAGCCTCAAGCATAAGCTCGACGCCCGCCTCTTGCTCTCTGTGTGGATCATGTTTGTGATGAACTACCTTGACCGGGTGAGTGCTCCTGAATAACTAAACAAGATACCGAATGATACACCATGCTTATTGTTTAACACACAACTCGTCCCCCCTTTCGAAGTTTCCCTTTGTCTCCCACTAACGATTTCAATCCCCCTTTACAGAACAATATAGCTGCGGCCAAAGTAGCTGGTATTGCCAAGTCATTGGACATGACAAGCGAGCAATATGCTACGGCAGTGGCTATTCTATTCGCCGGCTACGTGCTAATGCAACTCCCGTCCAACATCTTCCTTGCTCAGATGCGTCCGTCTTGGTACCTTCCAGGTGTTATGACCATCTGGGGTATGCTTTCAGCCCTAGTCGGCGCGATCCACAACGCCGGGGGATTATATGCCCTCCGTTTTCTTCTTGGCTTTGTGGAAGCTGCGTTCTACCGTAGGTGCTCCACTTCCAACATTCCCCTATCTTAGCATTATTTGTTAACTAGTAACACACATTAGCCGGCGCGTTGTTCTTAATCTCATCATGGTACCGACGTGACGAGATGGGTGTACGCAGTGCATTTCTATTCTCCGGGTCTCAACTAGGTAGTGCCTTTTCTGGTCTCATCGCAGCCGGCATTGAGAGCGGCATGAGCGGAGTACGTGGCCTCGAGTCATGGCGCTGGATCTTCATCATAGAAGGCTCAGCTACTGTGTTTATTGCCATTTGTGCGGCGTTTCTTCTACCTGACTGGCCTAGTAATACTCGATGGCTTAGTCCGACTGAGCGCGCAGTTGCTGAGTGGCGTCTTATTGCTGATGCCGGTCAGGTCGATGAAGATGATGGACGGTGGAGTTACGGGTTCAAACGTGCCTTTGCTGATTGGCGGTTATACATATTTGCATTGATCTTCCTCTGTATACAAGTGTCGAGCGCCACGTCCAACTTCTTCCCGTCCGTCGTTCAGACGTTAGGTTTTAACCGCGTCGATACGCTTCTACTGACCGTCCCTCCCTATATCGTGGCGCTGCTGATTTCAATAGGGAACAACTGGTCGGCGGACCGACTTCAAAACTCTTCCTTTCATATCATCTGGCCACTTGTCCTAGCCATCGTTGGATTCGTCATAGCTGCTGCTACACTCAACACCGGTGCAAGATACTTTGCAATGATCGCCATGGTGGCAGGAGGCCACGGGTCAAATGCCGTGCTTCTTGCATGGGTTCAAAAGACAATGCTTCGGCCACGTATAAAACGTGCATCGGCTGTAGCTTTCGTGAATGCAGTGGGCAATCTTTCACAGGTGAGTCATCTGTTGAAGCGGAATTCTCTGATCTTCACGTATGAAGACCCCGAACTGACATTCATTACAATCACAGATCTTCTCTTCCTACCTATACCCTGATGATTCGGCACCGCGATATATCCTTGCTATGTCGGTAAATGCTTCATTCAGCTTGGCAGTCATTATCCTTACGTTGTTTATGCGAATGGTTCTGCTGCGTGCAAACAAACGTCTCGCTCGTGGAGAAACGACAGTGGAACAGGAAATGAAGGGTGGAAGTCAAGCTCAGGTGTTGGGAATTACAGAGGAGGAGCGTGCTACGCGTAGGGAAGACTTCCGCTTCATTGCATAGGGGTCAATGCCCGATCTTGTGAGAGCTATGTACTGCTGTAGCTTCCCCTTCTATATATGCGGCGAAGTAGGGGTTTATATGGAAGGTGTTGGAGTCTGGTATACCTTCTCATTATCGAAGTACATTCAATATGCTTAGGAAGTGAGCTATGCTTAGTTATGTTGAAACATAAAGTTTGAGGGCTATGTAATAGCACATAGCATATGCGATCGTACCACTTACTATAGTAGCCTGTATTTGATGCTCATTGACTATTTATTATTGGAGATAGAAGACTGAGAAACATCAATCATTGATATAGCTGAACAAGAAAAAGCGTCCATACATTATCTAGTCATAACTACATTAACGACCACGGAATTCACGAAAAGCGTCCTCCACAGATCTCCCCGCCTTAATAGCCTCCGCACACTTTGCATCGGCCTCAGCAATGGCCGGAATAGCATCAAGAACCTGTTCGGCAAGCTCCTGGGGAAGCCGCACAACGCCATTAAGATCGGCGATAATATAGTCACCGGGGTTGATCCATGCATCTTGGTTCTCGGAATTGAGCCGAACGGAAACATTGACTTCCGAGGGGCGACATACCTCGCCTCCAGCGGTTGTACCTACTGACTTCGCAAAGAGAGGGAAGTTGAGAGCGCGGTGTTCGTTCAGATCACGGACACGGCCGTCGATTACGACACCGGCTGCGTTAAGGGCTTGAGCACGCAGGGTCATGAGGCCACCGTAGACAGCATTAACATGAGGAAGAGGCTGAGAGATGAAAACTACAGCACCTTCGGGGATTTTGTCGATCTAAGAAGTGGTTAGCGTTATTCACAGACTTTACTAGAAGATGCTGGTGATGTACATAGTTGCCCTGCACTTTCGGAGACGAAACGTCTGACTTAGGGACAAACTTGACGGTCATTGCTTGGCCGATGATCTTGGTCTCCCCGGCTTGGAATTGTGGAGAGTACATGGTCAAGCCTTCAAGGAAGCCGCCATTGGGATACTTCAGCTTGGATAGGCCATCGGCAACCTGGTAGACCTATTAGCTAGGTCTGATTGATTTGAGACAGCGAATTTGAAGCATCTAGGTGAAGCGTATTCATTATTGTGATCTGGAAAGTTGTATACTCACATCGCAGGCACCCCACTGCTGCAGACGCGCGATGATATCTTTCGGATCGGATGACATTGTGACGTGCTTTATTGTCAGACGATTGAACCAATTGATTTGTTCAGACCTAACTGAGTCTGGCCCTCACAAAGCGGACGCGAGCCACAATTATTAGTCTTTAATCACGGTTAGCTTTGATGATGGTGTGATATCAATGCGGCACGGTTGCGACGCGAAAGGACGGAGTCCGACTCCGACTCTCGGCTCGGTCATTTGCCGACACCCTTCGGATATCCCCGCTTTTGTTTATAGCAGTTGACCAATGTACAACAGCAAGAGAAATCAAGAAAACATGGGTATCGTAACTGAAAAGCATTAGGCAGCTAGTGCTGTGCATCTGGAACGTTGAATTTGATAGAATTATTCTTCAGTAAGTTCCTATATCGGACTATAGATCCTGTGCCGCGCCAAGGCCTAACTAGCTTTGATGGAAAGCAGTATAAGAGAAGCGGAACATACTTTCACACGACAAATATAGCTAATTTATATTTGTTCAGGTTTAGATCAACAACTCCAAGGTTACGCGTGTACCATTAAGTGTCCCAGTACCGCCATTATGGGCAGCATAACCACCAAAAACAACAGCAGCTTCCCAAAGAAGCCCGTCCCATCAGGGGCATGGGACACCCACCACCATATCTTCGAGCCGGATCGTTTCCCCTTCGCAGAAGGTCGACACTTCACACCAGCCCGCGCATTGCTCGAGGATTTACAGAAGTTCGAAAAGTCAATCGGAGTCGATCATGTCTGCATTGCCCACGGTCTCTCCTACGGACCTGACTGCAGGTCCCTTCTTTACTACCTGAAACAATTTCAAGGCCAGGCCCGGGGTATTTGCGTGTTAGACCTGGACACTGTTTCAGATGAGCTTCTAGACGAATACCACACGGCGGGGGTACGCTCAGTGCGGCTCGACCTTTTCCGCCACAAGGCCATGGACAACGTGCAGATTCAAGCGGAGTTGATTGAAGCTACGGCCCAACGGCTGGCAAAATGGGGCAGACCAGGATGGAGTGTTCAGATTCAGCAACCCCATCTTGAGTTTTGGCCTCGTTTGCGAGACGTGGTGAACAGAAGTCCAGTACCAGTTGTGGTGGATCATTTTGCCTTGATTGCTGGTAGTAGCTACCGAGTAAATGACTATGTCACCAATATTCAGGACAGTTCCTATCTGGCAGAAGGAGAACGCATCGGTCTTGCAGCGCTTTGCGAGACACTTCGAGATGGTAATCTATGGATGAAGATCTCCGCTCCTTACCGTTGCTCGAATCTGGCGCCAGGCTATGATGATCTCCGGTGGTTAGTGAGGTGTTTTGTGAACGCTAACCCGAGGCGAGTGGTCTGGGGAAGCGATTGGCCCCACACACAACGACATAAGGATCGGGTTGGTAAAAGCTCCACCAGTGAGGAGGCATTTCTCCAAATTGACAATAAGGCCTGGATTGAGTCCTTGAGTCAGTGGATGTCGGAGGATGAATGGCAGCTTTTGTGGGTGAAGAACCCGGCTACGCTGTATGTGTATCATGAGTAATTCTCTACACTTAATTAAATCATATGAATTAGTGTTCAGTAGCTATATATTTGATCTGTGACAATCAAACAATAGCAGTATGAGAGCCGGCGTCGATTATCAGTAGACCACTATATAGATATCTATATAGCTCTGCTGGCGCGCCATACAAGGCGAAACGGGTCTTTGAATAAACTTGCGATTTACCCACTTGATCCAGTTCTATGAACATCCAAGGATTGATCTGACCTCCACTGAAATAGCATCCGCCACCTGATCCGTCGTAGAGCATCCTCCTAGATCCGGAGTCAAGATCTTTCCCGCTTCAACCACTCGAGTAACCGCCTCCTGTATAGCCTCAGCTTGCCTCGCATACCCAGCATGGACTAGCAGTTCCGCTCCTGATAGAATCAGTGCAATGGGATTAGCTGACCCTGTTCCCGCAATATCCGGTGCAGCCCCATGTGCAGCTTCAAAGGTCGAAGCACTATCACCTATATTCGCACCAGGAGCCAGACCAAGTGAACCCGCCAGCCCAGCAACCAGATCTGAGAAAATATCACCATACTGATTTACAGTGACCACGATATCAAACTGGCAAGGATCGCGAACGACAGAATAACAAGCGGCATCGATCATCATATCATCAGCCACAAGATCGGGGTAAAGCCGAGCCACTTCTTGAAACGTCCGTAGGAAAAGTCCATCCGTTTCATGGAGGACATTTGCCTTGTGCAAGCATGAGACCTTCTTTCGACCATGCTTCCGTGCATATTCAAAGGCATAGTGAGACACCTTCCACGACGCACTCCGAGTCACCCGTTTGATCGCCTCGGCTGCTGCACCACCCTCGAGTCTTTTTTCCCACCCGATATAGGTGTCTTCGGTGATCTCGCGCATGATGACCATATCCATCTTCTCGTGACACCCCGAGATACCCGCATATCCTCTAATCGGTCGTGGATTGACGAATAAGTTTAATTCCCGCCGGATAGCATTATTGATCGAGGGATATATCACCAAGGATCCGTCCGTCTGCGTACAGCTAATCCGGCCATGAAGCTTTTCTGCTAGCAGTGGAGCTTTGATACAAAGATTCATGTTTTTTATGCGCTGGATGACTTGGGGAGGCAAAGGGTGTCCATACAACCTAACCGCCTCATCTGCAATAGGGATGAAGTCCCATTCTGGCTGGATGCCAGTTGCTTGAATGACGCGGATAGTGGCCGCTGTGATTTCCGGCCCGATTCCGTTGCCTTTGAGAACTCCGATTCGCATGATGGCCTGAATAGCAATTCCAAACAGAAACTCGTTGATAGGAATGACTATATCTACTAGGTACGCACGATCGGAAATCCTTAGGATATGATATAGTTGCAAATACTATGGGGTGAAAGCCTATGCGAACGATTCGGCTTACCCGAGGTCTACAGTGACGATCGGATAGATCCGAAGTCATGATGGAAGTTCACCGATATGACCTTGGTACTGTGGAATAGCTCATTCATCTGATATTTTAAACGTTTTAAATTACAAAACAATAGCAATATTCATTGCACCAGGACTAGGAGATCTAAGGCTCGAGTGATTCTAGACTTCAATCATTCAATTGAAAGAAGACATGCGAATGAGTGCTAAGAAAACAACTACTCCAAACACTGGAAGAGAATATGCTATTGAGCTTCATTGAAAGGGTGGTTATCAGCTACGTACATCAATAGAGAAATCAGTGAGTTCTAACAGGTTCCAATGGTTGTAATCGGCCGTGACTAAGAATATATCCTCTCAATCCGACTCGACCAAAATGCCATGGACATCAAGGTCGCGCCTTGACTAGCGTATCCCCAACTTATTCCTTGCCTTTGTGTGCCTCACAGTCTATGAGGAGAAGTGGCACCATACTGTTTAGGCTGACGATAAGGGCTCTTAGACACGATCGCATCCGGGATACTCTAAATGCTGAAGAGTCTCAAGCCCGTTTGGCCAGCATTGTGCCATATAAGCATTACCCCATTCCTGGCACAGTTCAAATGCATTTCCACGGCCAGTTGGGTGTCTCATAACGCCTGCAAGCAGCCAATTATTACCCACCTGAGCGAGACTGGGAGGGTCCGGTCAGCATATCAGGGCTACTAGATCAAAAGTGGAACTAGCACTCACATTACACGCATCGCTCCCGGAGCCTGGCCAGAGTAAATCTGTCCACGTAGAATAGGAAACTCCTGCAGACGCCGGTTCCTAAACTCCTCAGGTATCTGCAACGCCTCGCGATTGTTGAACTGATGTGGATAACGATTTCCTGTATATAAGGGTGCTGAGTTAGTCGACAATCGATACAGCCTAGGAAATCTATCACTCACGCCCAACTTGGGTATTCGCCTCGAGATGCCTCTTAGCCTCTTCAAACGCCCCCCAGACATCCCACTCCGGTAGCGCGTTGTCATCATCATTTTGTCGCTTGCCAATAGTGCCCGCCTTTCTCATGAATCGGGGGCAGGAACCCCCTTCACTGCTTGGCTCGTCAATACTCAAAGGTCTCTGGTCTTGATCAAGCCATTTGTCCAGTTCCAGCTCCCCTTTCCACACGATCTGGCCAATACCTGGTGTCCACTGTAGTTTTGGGGTTAACCATTCATTAAACCCATTGAATTGTTTGTTCTGCAAGTCGCGCCCTAGACCGACATGATGTGCTGTGACCGTGATATCTGTGTGTGATGACTCGGGTCAGTATCGCCGGACATAAGTTAAACTGGAGGTATAATTCACCCTGGATTTTGAACCCTCCCTGCAGAACAGCTGACCACTGTGTGTCTATTGAAGGGTTATGAGGGGGCAGTACAGCAATACTGACACTGCTCAGGTCGTTCACCGAGACGCGGTCTTTCTGAAAGGCTTTCTTCAAGTCGAGCTTGACCTCTGCCTGATCACCTCGGGAAGGTCCGTCGAACACCTTGAGTATATTGTTATACTGTTGCACGCCTTTATCAGCAAACTCCCATATTGTGGATATCTGACTCCAAACGCCTCTAAATGTGCTTTCCGCATCACCAAAGGCAAAGAAGATACGGTAGTCTGTGCCAGCATAGTAGGAGTCAGCCACATGCATCTGCACGGTCACACTATCGATATCGTCAGAATATGCCTGACGCTTTTCGTACGTGACCTGCTGTCGTGGTTCGATCAACGGAGACACGCTGCTCTTGATACAAGGATCATTATCAGGGCATGCGTTTTGCGGCGCGACCAACGATGGGCCAGGCGTGGTATCGGGATGAGGAAGCCCAGCCGCGAGGCCCAAAAGGGCTGCAAAAAGAAACAACAACATTTGCCGTAACATGTGAACACTGTTCAGTTCTATGTTGAAAGAGATCTGTTTATGTTGATGACAAGGGATATAGGTCACTTTAGCAGGGGCATGATGGCCTATTTATGTTATATGCCAACCGGATTGATATTCTCCTGAGTACCTTAGCATCCAACACATGTGGTGAGTTGGGTTGCCGATATGACGAGGGAGAGTACAAGCTGAACTGTCGGTCAATAGATCATAGGATGGTCAAGCTTGGCGTTTCGTGGTATGATCAGATACTTGCGCTACAAGTACCCGGCCTGACTTAGAAACTAGGCTGTGTAGATCTAGACCTTGGCTTGGTTGAGAGAGCAGTAAGCCACGATGTAAATTGAGGGCAGTAGATGAGGTATGGAGCAAACTGGATCCACAAATGCTTCTGATAGAGATGCGCCACCCCATCTGTCTTTGGTACTATAGTGAAGCAACTGAAACCTGCTATTTACTTCCATTCAATGGGTCACTCCAGGTCCCCCTCCATAGGCAGCACGATGACATACATAATGGTTCAAAATACCTTGAATACAGGACCAAAGCCACACAGCACACAAGGATATGCGTGACACCTAGGGCGAGGCTTGGGAACAACTTCAGCAAAAGGCCTCTGCCAAACCTACATGAGTTGTCAACCCTTTTGGTCCTAGGTCGTCTAGGCTCACTCGCTCATGCAGTACGCTAATGTTGGTCGGTGGTCATAGTTTTGTCCAATTCGAGCCAAATAAACGTCCCGTCTTGGCTTCAAACTGGCGACTGCTAACACTGCATGGAGAACGTCGCATTGTATTTCTCCACCCTGCACGGTTTTACTCTAATGTATGATGGTCCCTTCGACTGGGATCCTCTGTCACCGAGGAACCATGAGGTAACATCGGGAGTCCATCGGGATAATCACTGCAGCTGACATTACGGGCATGTCCATCACTCACGCAAGTACATAGTTTGCTCCAGATAAGCATATAGACCTACTTGATGGTAGCTATATCCACGCATAAAATATAACAAGCTTCCGAGTAGATGTATGAAGATGGGGCAGAAAGGATCTATCTTATCACTCGCCATTCAACCACGTTGACGACAGTACCTTCCTGATTCTTGGGTTACATTTGGGTCTCCCTTGGCTTCTATAATAAGGCTTGTCTTCTTGCCCTCGTGGAAATGGCACATAAATGATGATCCACAGACTAATGTCAACCTTAAGTGGCATGTTATCAGATTACGATGAAACAAATGGTTCCGATTCCTGTTGTTTAGCCCGGTCTGGCCCAAAGGCCAAGACCTACACGATCCCAACGCTTCTTGGCATACACCCTGGAGATCGGCAAGGGCAAGGCAAGCGAAAATCACGTCACCGAAGAGCTCATCGAGCATATTTTCTTGGTAGTATACTCAATCTCTTCCTTTGGGCCTTTCCATGTCTGCTAGCCAGCCCACGAGAAGCACCATGTCTTTATGCCTCCGTGTGACAAACATCCATGACGAAATGGACCCGATGGAACAGGACATAGCCCGAGTTGTTGGGAGAGTCCTTGTGGATTCAGATGCGGACTCTGCACGAGTTGCTGCAGATGCCATCGACCGACTCATTCGCATGAAGTGCATTAAAGAAAGGGGGAATGGCGGTGCAGAAGACCTTGAAGAGTTCCTCTGGCAGCTGTGGGATATTGTCATCCAAGGCGCCCGCGAAATTCCTCATGACCACCCCCTACAAGACAGGCTCGTGGAGCTAGTCAGTGCTCTGACAGAGATACCCCCAGTGACCGTGGAGCTTTGGCAGGTGGGCTTGATCCAGCTATATTTGATTTGACGACGTGCACTTAAGCTGATATTTACATACTGCAGTCGAAAACGTGCCTCTGGACCGATCTACCGCTCCTAGGGCCCAGCATGAGAGAGGCATGGATCTGTGAGTCAACCTTTATGAAGCACCAACCGCTTATCTTGTCACCTGAGGGCCTAACCACTTTCCATTTGTGTAGCACCAACACACAACAATAGCAGGCCCACGAGCGAGGAGGTAGTGGAGTGGATCAACCTCAACGCCTTTGCTGCCAGGCTCCTAAATCTTGATGCGATCTCGTGGATAGAATTTGCGGTATGGGAACTTCGAGCAGCGCTAGAAGAACTGTGTGAGGGGCAGGCTCTCGAGTGCAACATATTTGTGGCAACGGTGTGGATCAAGCACGCCGGTCATATTCTCTATTCTCTTGCAGTCAATACGGGCGAAGGCACCGACTTCCTCGAAGCTGCCAACGGTCTGTTTTATGAGGGTAGGAGTATGTTGTGTCTAGAACGTTGGGAATTCTGGAAGCGGCGGTTTGGTGAACTGAGTGGGCATATTGAGGGCAATGCATACCAAGTAGCTTTCGAAGCAAGGAAAGGGATGGAAGCAATCGAACGGTCGCACAAAGGATAGATGTAGCGAAGCTTTATATATAGTATCTAATTCGAGATATTATTCCTACCGTACTTTAACGTGTCTAGCTCAACTCTCGCTCCAACAGCCTTGTTATTAGGATACTTGCTTAAGTTGAACAGATGTCCATTATAAACTGAAATATAACTAAATATTAACCTTGGGAATCAAAGTCTTACTTCCACCTTAGTACGCATAGATAGATCAAACCTAGTCTGCTGTACCTCTTGGAATGTCACCTCTGTCCCTTCCTGAAGTGGACGTTTGGTGGCTGCCAGTACGAGCTCACGTTGTTATCTGATGGGAAATACCATATTAACCCCTTTTCCAGCGCAAAGATGAGCTAGTGGATGCTTATTTCGTATTAATTATTAAGAGTTTTCCATAGAGTTCAAACGGACAGAGCTGGTGGAGCCTTTAGCGGGCATCTTCAACCTATCCAAGAAACAGGGACTGTGGAGCCTTAGGCCCTCCCGACGGTAGCCTAGCTTCCGCTGACTGATATTTAACTTACTGATTGCTACGAACACGAACCTCACTCGCACACCAACCTATCGCAACTGCTTCAGTTCATGCCATAGAGCCATTACCGAAAATGGGTGGCTTTCACGTATACTGTGCAATATGTGGCTCAACCTTTTCCAGCAGGGACTTTATATCAATTGATTCTGATGATGAAATGGGTGATCACACGTACTCTGGAGAGGTTATTGGAGACAGTGATCTGGAATGGCTTAATGACCTCCGCGCACTGGGCCTCAACCCAGACGCTGTTGGAGAGAGAAAGTGTGTTAGATATTATTCTATGATCTGTTCTATTGTTCTAACAAATATAGGTCTTTTGTTACTGGCGATGGATACTATTATGATGCGGTGAGTTACATTTAGTTTAAACCAACAGGAAGGCGTTCTAACCTAGAATACAGGGTGCTATTCATGCTGATGCTACTGAAGGTTATTTTCTCATATACCTATCAACTTGACCCTACATTCTAACATAAGGAAGATCCAAACGTTCCTGTTGGCCCGAACAGTCAACCGGAGGATCGCTTCTACGCCTATATGTATGTCATTTTCCCATAAAACTTTACAATGTGATCAATTTATCTCTTGCAGTTCTGCTAATACTTCCTAGGCTCTGGCACGATGGGGATCAGGAACATATACCTGTTTTCCCTTTCCATAAGTTGTGCTACGAGGAGATTCTCCTTAGATGCTTTAAGGATGAAACTATAAATGGAGACGTTCTTTACTCCCTCTGTAAGGAACTAGTCAATGATTTCTCTTACAACAGTCTGCTCTTAGATTATGGAGATCCTATGCCCTATTTCGAGCAATACTGGGAATGCAGGAAGGGCGAAGAGGTAATTCAGCCTCATCAGAAAGTGAAACCTCGATTGACACGATAGTACACAGCTGCTAGTGACGAACCCAGTGAAAATCTCTCCATTGAATAAGTATCTGGAGGAGCTTAGAGAGATAGTCAACAATGAAAAGGATACATCCCATACCCAGGAAGGCCCACAGAGCTTCGACATATTCAACACACTTCCCTATGAACTGCGGCAACAAATATTCAGCCTGCTTCCCTTGTCGTCTGTGTTAGCTCTTAAAGCAGCGTCATGGCCGATGCACACGACCCAACTTCCAGAGAAAGGCCGGAAAACAAGGCTGGAATACAGTCTCCCTTGGCTCTGGGAAGTTCATGATATTGATCCGACTGGCTCGCAGAAGCTAGAGGGTAAGCTTTCCAAGGTAATCGCTGAGCTTGAAGAGAAGAGTCGGTATAGGAATGACAAAGTCGATTATATTCCTGGACTTGCAAATAGACGGAGGATTTGGATGGTTTGTGAGGAAATTAAAGACATGTATCATGAGAAATTGGCTGAGAAGGCCGAAAGTCAGACATCACAAGTTTAACCCAGGAGATGAAGAATGGAAGGGGACTTTTCGTTCAAATCAGGCAGAAAGCAAAACCTCGATCAACTATATTCCCCAGAAATGCCCAGTTGTGGTTTAATAATACAATCAAATCTAGCTATTCACTAAGGAACGATTGCATAATCTATCATGTTTCTTGCAGAAGCAAGAGATAGAGCACGAACTTTAGCCTATTCGGATAAATAACTGAGATCTCAGGTAGGCTTCCCGCTTCTTATGATAATTCATTTAAATACGTTCATTAATTGTGCAAATACAGAGTGAAGACCTGCTAATGGTACCATAAGTAGCCAAGGGAACAGACCTCAAAAGCCAACAATGTTCAATAGCCGTCGGCAATAGGATTACCCTTGTTCTCATGAATAATATCATGACAAATAACATTTAGAAATACGGTATAATGCAAGGGAAAAGAACACTATGATGTCAGATGCTGCAGGCTGACTGCGGTTAACGCACCAGGTGCGCCAACACACGATGCTGATGGGCTGGATTATGGGCCCAAACCTGCCTCGAGTCAAGAGAGGCCAAGCCTTGTGGGGTTTCGATGTCGATCTCCATGTCGGTATAAAATCCACCGATATCCTTCGACCGGATTATTATCCACCCACATGCATTCCGGACAAGCGAGCCCCTCATAAATGCCTTCCGAGATCCTGTAAAGGTTTGAAGAAAAATAGCAGAAGCACCAAACAAGTATGAAGCTATCTGGATCAAGTGCCCTGCTGTTTCTAGGTTTCGGCCTCCTAGGCCTTGCATCGCCGTCGGACCATGTACAAGGCAAGAATTGCACCGTAAAGCCTCTCGGCCACGGCCAAGATGATGTCCCCAACATTCTCCACGCGGTGGAGAAATGCGGCCAAACGCCAGGAGGAAGGATTTCCCTTCCGGCACCCTACACGTATCGCATTAATCAAAGAATGACAACGCATTTCGAGAACTCAACCCTCGAAGTAGGTGGGACGTTGCTCTTCAGCGACGACATAACATACTGGGTGAACAATTCCTACCGGATCGACTTCCAAAATCAGTCAACAGCCTGGCGGATAACCGGCCATGACTATGTAGTTGACGGAGGTCCGGAGAGAGGTGGAATCGACGGAAACGGTCAGTTGTGGTATACTTGGGCCAAAGGAGGGAGCAATGTGTTTGGTCGGCCTATGCCACTGCATGTCTTAAATTCGACTCGGGCGGTCCTTCGCAATATCGCGATTCGTCAGCCGCAGTTTTGGGCTGTGTTGGTTGAATCTTCGTCGCATGTTGAGTTGGATAATTTCTATGTCAATGCGACTAATTCAGACCCTAATGCCACTGAGGATACAGTTTGGATTCAAAATACGGATGGGATTGATACGTACAGATCTGATCATGTTACGATCACCAACTGGGTGTATGAGGGTGGGGATGATGCGGTGGCATTCAAACCGAATTCGACTAATATTCATGTTGAGAATGTCACAGTGTATGGAGGACCGGGGATTGCATTCGGTTCGCTGGGACAGTATCCCGACAGGTATGATATTGTCGAAAATATAACTGTAAAAAGTGTCAACGTAAGTCTGAAATTCGATATTCAAAATGAAAGCACTAAAACAGGCAGTTCCAACCGTCCTTCCAAAGAGCGATGAACTCCGGAATATACTTCAAAAGCTGGTAAGTCCCCCATTCCACAGTATATCGTATTGACTAATCTTATCCAGGATCGGTGTCAATTTCGGTGTCCCTCCGAACGGAGGTGGAAACGGCCATGGCTATGTGCGCAATGTGACTGTCGAGGATATCTCATTCAAAGATGTACAGTTACCGATATACATCGACACATGGTAAGCAGTACCCGACCGTTTACGATATAAGGCTAACAGAATCTAGCTTGAGCTACCTATTCGATCAAAATGTTACCCAGTACTGCGACACATCCACATTTCGGTTCGACGATCTACACTTCAGAAACATTAGTGGAAATGGGCTTGCTACTCCCACTGACTACACGGGTAAGAATATTACATTCGCAGTATCCATGATCTGTTCCAAGGAGGCACCATGTACCGATATTACATTCGAAGACGTGGATATCAAACTGCCTGAGTCATATAGCGGGAAGAGTATTCTGTGCGAGAACGCAGATGTGCAAGGCCTTGAGTGCAACTCATAACTATCAGGTTTTATTGGTTCTGGGAATATGCGGAATCAAAACTCTGATGAGATACAAGTGAGACTTATGTGGAAAAGTGCCCATAGTGGTCTACCAGGGAATCCATGTCACATAACACAATAAGCAGCTATACGTTCGTCTTTGCATCGTTGAAAAAGGAAACACCCTGTCCAATTTCAATTAAAATGAGATATCCGCAAATACAGACCCATTTTCAATGAAGTCATGCCCTTAATTCTCAAAGTCAGTTGCTAATTTTAACCCAGCATCGATATTCCGCCTCCTATCTTGGCATGACATAGCACTAACCAACATCATTGGCTCTGAGCACCTTCCCACTTAGAGCTACTATCAATTCTCCAGATGTAGAGTAAAGAGCCAATGAATGTTCCTCGTCCTTGTGGAAAACTGACAGGGTTGTCAACGGGCTCGTATTTAGGTGGCAAAGGCCAAGCGCCGAACCATGGATACACCCACCTTGCTCCGACGACCTAATCGGATCGATACACGATCTTCACTATAAGGCATTAGTACCCAAGATCTCAATCAGCGGTCTGATAGGTCTTGCGACCAAGGTCCAAAATTGCGGGGAGCAAGCCGTGGCAGTGATTCCTTGTGAGGATCCAAACCTGTATCTGGTGGTAGTTCTGTCACAATGATGCGGTGTTCTTCGTATTCGCTAGTCATCTGCAATCCCTTGGCCAATCACTGTCATGCTGACTGAAACATGGGGAGTGGAGCGATATATGCTAAAGATATAAGAGGATCTGGCAATCGTCAGGAGGTTTCTCGATTTCGCTCATAAAACAAAACTACCAGGATCGAAAAAACACATTCAGTACAATGTATATCTACAAAACGGTCTCTCTTCTTTCTATCCCCTTTGCCCTTGGGGGCCTAGTAGCAGCTGGTGGTTGTGGCGACGCTGATGCCTGTGTTGGAACTGAATATTGCACAACTGCCACCTTCACGACTCCCACAGCGACGACTATAACAACTTGCGTTCCCACACCGACCTGCTTAGGAGTCTATTGTAAGTAGCATCATTTCTTGAACACGGACCTACTAGGTTAACCATGTCAAGCAAACTGTGTATCTGGTGGTGGAGGGCCAATATGCTGCTCCACCTATTGTGCAGCTACGAAGTGCCGTCCGACGGACCCGAAATGGCCCGGTTGCTCGGAGGACCTGGGTGTTTGTTTAGCTGATGAGAACTGCTGTTATAAGAATAAGTGTGTTGATGGCCTTTGCCGCAGAGTTAAAACGGAGAAAAGGGCAGTATTGTTTTGAAGCAAGGGTAGTCAGGGTTGAGGGAGAATGATGACTTATCATGTGTGGTCTAGTTATGTTCTCTGTTCTCTCGGAATCTACAAACTTGTACTTATGGAAAGTTATGCTAGTTTACTTAGTTGTTAATGACAAGTGATCAGATGAACAGCTCCATTGTATCTCATTGATAAACTTTAATGCCATCAGCACCAATCGTGCATTCACTGCAGCTTTCCAATACACCTTGCAGGAAGTACTCCTTCCACATTGCCGACCACAAGTACGTGCGTCTAACAGTTGAGATTGACGGCTATTATTAGGAGTCAGCAACGGGTTTACAAAGCCGGTTTAAAAGGTACGTACCGTTGGCAAACAAGGCATAGGTGTCGGCATTCAGCAGAGCCTGACTGGCGCTCAAGGCGGTGGCAGCCGAGTATCCATAGCCAAGGTCGTCGGTGCCAGGGCTGTACACACCGGGGGCATGAGTGAACTCATGAAGGGTGGTGGTGGCCTGGTCCTGAGCGTGGCAGGTGCTAGTCAATGCTGGAAGGTAGGAATAGTAGAGGTCGCAGTTGGCGATGATGTTATATGCCGGAAGGGTGTATGCAAGCACGTTGGAGCTGCAGTATCCATACACGTCGCTGCAGTAGTATGTGGTACTTCCCGAAGAGGTCGACGCGGCCTCGTTAGCAACGGCGTTCAAGCGAGCAGCAACCGTGCTACGGGTGGAGCTGGATGTCGTCTTGAAGTACTCTTGGAAACGGGAGGAGGACCCTGACTGCGCGGCAGTGGCAGCCGCACGTGCCAGAGAGACTGTGTTTCTCAGAGCAGTCTGAAGGGCCGACAATCTGCTGCCAGAGCAGGAAGTGACCTTGGTGCGGCGTTCCAGGATCTTGACTGCCTGGGTCACAGTGGCGGCCTCAGCTGCATCTACATCGATGGAGAGCTCGTTCGAGGTGAACGGGACGTATCCAGTGACCTTGTTATCGGTGGTTATAGGTACTAAACCGTTGCTGTTGATCGTGATAGTGCCACCCTCGGACAGGTCACTAGTGCTTGCGATATCGAACTCGTCCTCGATAGTGGCACCAGGGGCAAGAGTTGTCAAGGCATCATCGGATAAGCCTTCAGTTATAAGACGCTGCTTGATACCTTGGAACTGAACCTCGGTTGCTAGGTGATGTCAGTAAGTGCTTACAAGATTAAGATTGGGAGCATACCATTGCGGAACAGAGACACTTTCTGCACCGGAGCGGCATCCTTGAAGAAGTTGAGGTGCACAAAGGTAATGTCCTCGCTGCCAGTGTTCTTAACCACGGCCTTGATCCGAGTGTTGCCCACCTGGCTAAGAGTCACGTCAAGTCCTGGGGCGCTACCGGCAACCTCTACAGGAATGGCATTGAGAGTAGGTACCAGGGCCAAAAGAAGAGAGGAGGCAGAAATGAAACGCATCTTGAAGCTTGAAGGACTTGAAGTACTAGAAAGGACTCTTAGACTCAAATGACCTGTTTGTGATGGAGTAAAAGCTTGCCATCACAGGCCCTTTTATAGATGAGTGTTACGCTCGGTACGACGTTGAATTGCCTTTCAGTCACCCCTCACTTTTCCGTCCTGATGCTGCAGTGTCATGGGCTACGGAGATAGTTACTCAGTCCCTGGCACTGTTAGCATCTTCCAGGAGCATGGCTTCATTGTGTTCAAGCACGGAAAATTGAAGCAACACTCGATTGATGCTTTCCATTGGCTCTGCTCGAAGACGCTGTAATAGGATGAGTAATTCAGCAGTGGTCTATAACAGAAAGATTCCTTGGCCCGGCGGAGAACCGCTGCAAGCTATATAGATTTAGGAAGGTCCGTTTGGAAGTTTCCCACGCCTCGTGCAATCGGGGAGCGAAGCCAAGGTGTGGCTTGATGGTGTTTCATCAAGCACTTGATAAGAAGGACTTAAACCCGTCGCATCTCCCGGTTTCCGTTCTTGGCGGGAGTCTAAGACTTTCTTGGCGCATTAGGGGTTCATTGTATTCTTCGGCCTTCTTATCAGATAGAGGTGGTGGTGGTGTATAAGGTGACTTTTCACGGGGCACTGTAGTAGTCGAGATTAGACTTTAAGGTTCATGTTTTGATATACATAGACAGGTGTGTGTGTGTACTCAACATTAATAAACGTGCAAATCATTTATGCCTGCAATAAGAACCCTTTTTCATTCATCTTGGAAGTGTCAGCAGGTAGCAGGATGGTGTCATATCAACTAGTGCTCGGGCCCGGCACTATAATGCTTAGTCGCTGTCCAGAAAATGCCGAGTGGCTTTAGGGCAATCTAAAACCCTTGAAGAATGTAACCCAAGACATGCAAGACCTCGGCTTTTTAATATTAATGGTGATTCCCGTCAATCAAAGCGCTCGTTCCTCAAATAAGTGGGCTGTGGGGAATTTCATTCCCTGTTGGCCAGCGTCACACGATACAGGGTTATCATTATCATTGGCCTGCTACGATGTTGAATGCCGAATATTAGAAAGCCGTAGTTCATCGGCGCATTCCGGATTGTCCCTTATCAGGCAGCTGTGAATCTAGAACAGACGAGGTGGCTGCATGTCCCTCCATCCCACAACTTCCGCAACATAGTCTCTCTTTGAAAGCACCTTCAACAGTCGCCATTACACTCTTTTGCAAGTAGTTGAACAGCAAATATGAGCGCTTCCCTTTCTCTGCAAGTTACCATAACTCCACCCATTGTTTCAGCCTTCTCCGAGCCACCGACGGTGCCTATACAAGTGTCTGTGCATAATCCCTCCGACACGCCGATCACAATACTCAACTGGGGTACCCCGCTGGACCCTAGCGCTAATGTCCTGAGCATCTTCGAGCTCCGTGATACAACCGAAAATCAGCCGGTGACCCTGCCAACCATCAAAATATCCCGTCGGATGCCACCCTCAGTTGATGATCTGGTAGAAATTCCCGCGGGCAGTTCGGTCGACAAGGAGGTTACACTGCCTCACGTTCCACTCACCATGGGACACGAGTATTCCGTCCAAGCAAAGGGAAACTGGCATTCGGTGTGGGATTGTTCTCGCGAGGACATTACTGCGGAAAAGCTAGAGCACCTCGGGGATTCCCAACGGGGCGAGTTCTCATCCGAAGTTGTTCCCCTACGGATTGAATGAGAGTTATAATGCTGCGTGTTGAGTTTCTCCAAAGTTAAAGTCGATTCTTATATTGCTCTAGTTCTCTGTTCGGACATGTGTCTACTTAGATACAACCCATATGAACCTTTGACATTGCGAGATACTTTGCTCTTCTAGGGACATAGAAGATCTCTAGGTGCTCGGTCTGGTGGTACGTTTTGTCCTATTGATCGAGAAAAGAAATGTAGAGCAAATCCGGTCTCTGAGACTATAACAACTCTCTGTCTTTCGTTAGTACGCTATGACATGAACTGGATTGTGTTTTTGACATTCTTGACTTGGTCTTTTTATTTTATACATCAAGTGAATACAAATCGAATTTATCTCTTCTCGATAGGCACTAGAATTCATTGGCATATCATTATAATAAGGGGATGCTATTAAATGCTGGTGTTATAATACAGGATTTTATTAGAAGGTATCCATAGGGCCGGTTGAGATATACGCCTCAAGGGCTTTCACTTCCATAACAGGACACGTGGCAGCTCCAACCAAAGGGTATGAAGTGAAGTTCTCAAGTGAAAGTTTGAAAGGGCCCCATGACTAGGGTTAATGTGAGGCCCTCCGTACATCTCAATCTCCATCTTGTCATCCTTGTGAGACTGTCCCTGTCTCGTCGCATTAATCAAGCCATTATAGTATGCCATGGACATGTGCCTATTAGCCTTCGAGATGACGTTTCTTGTGCCATACCGGTCAAACATGCTGTAAAATTATATCTAGAGTCCTCGGACGGCTGTCGAAGATGAGGCACGGAACTCGATCATAGAATTGTACGGACTGTTGGGACCAGTGATTCTGGATTATGTGGTAAATAACGTTATTAGATAATCGCCTAACTATCCAGGATGGCAAATAGTCTGGCACTTCTTTATAGAGCAACAGAAAGACATGTAGCACAGAATCAGGAGCATACTATTTTGTCTGTGACTCGTTAAATTTTCGTTATCAAACATTGTAGGAAGCTTTATGTAAGTAGCCGTGAGCCGTATAATAAGGCCTTAATATAAGACCATACATATATTTCTAAATGCCTTGACAATTTCGGTAGTATACTAGGCACTTTGGTGCCAGCAGCCAAGAAAGTGGAAGGGCCGGTGGAAGCTCCGGTGGAAGCCCCGGTGGAGGCGCCGTACGTCTTCCATTGCGTCCCCGATAAAACCCTAACTATTTGCTTGGGCTGCTGAATAATCTCGAATGCATTTTAAGACTATATCATACTATATTGACCCTCTCTTCTGAACTTGTTTATAATCGTTGCCCTACCCAGACCCACCTGATTTCTTTCTACTTAAGCGGGCCACGATGCCCCGCCTGCCCATCAGAATGCAATCTCAACTTAGATGCTAGAAACCCCCAAGGCGCCTACGCAGACCGACGTACCAATTGTTTCTATCACAGAGCCGTACTCATCCGACGCCATCTGACAAGCAACCTTTCTGCCGTCGAATTTTCCCGTCCAGCAACATGACATCTGACGCCAAGATCCTCCTCACCGGTGCTACAGGATTCATCGGGGGCAGTGTGCTCACTGCGCTGCTCCAGTCGTCTGCGTCGTCGCTCCAATCCGGCCCTATAACGTGCCTGATGCGAGGTGCCGACCGCACAGCTCTCCTTACCTCCACCTACGGTGAGCGCGTCAAGCCCGCCGTCTACGGTGGCCTCGATGACCTGGAGACTACCACCGCCGTGGCCGCACAGCACGACGTCGTCATCAACACCACCCTGGGCTATCACTCCGCATCCACGAAAGCGCTCATCCGCGGTCTGGCGCAGCGGAAGGCCCACACCGGCCGTGACGTCTGGATGATTCACACGTCCGGTACATCCAATATCGGCGATAAGCCAATTACCAAGCCAGTGGTAGTAAGGGAGTTCGACGATATTGTCGACGATGTATACGCCCACGAGAAGGCGCTCGAGGCCGCAGAGCCCTACGCGCAGCGGACCACGGAGCTGGGCGTTATTGACACGGGCCTCGAGCTGGGCGTCAAGACACTTGTCATTATGAGTCCCATTATCTATGGAAACGGTACTGGCTTGTTCAACAGGATCAGCATCCACACCGGGTACATGAAAGCGATGCTCCAGCTGGGACATGCGGTAGTGGTGGGTGACGGGACTGGCGTATGGGACCACGTTCATATAGAGGATCTAGCTGATTTGTACCGGCTTGTCGTACTGGATATCCTGGAGCGGCAAGGGAAGACTCTACCCACTGGGAAGAAGGGGATCATTTTCAGCGCCAATGGACGGCATTCGTGGCTGGAGTATTCGCAATTGGTGGCGGATGCTTGCTACGAACGGGGTCTTATATCGGAGAAGAAGGTCACCTATCTCAGCTTAGAGGAAGCAGCAGCGACCCTAATGCCGCGCCTCGGTTTTACTAAGGAGGTGTTTGCGGAGGAAGATTTAGAATTGGCTGCGGAGGGGTTCTCCAGTAACGAGAGAACGGTCGCTACTATTGCCCGGAATCTTGGGTGGAATCCGGTAAAGGGAGACGAAGCCTGGACCCAGGCATTTCGGGATGATGTGGACAGCATCATCAAGTCTAAGGGGTAAACAGTGTTCTCCCTAGGGCTAGCAAGTAGGCAGTAGCAAAATATGAAGTCGATTTAGGTAAATCATATATGACGTCAAGCAGTAGCCAAGGGACAAGCCGCATTATTAAGCAAACGCAACTAAAGTCAGCCCCGGTCTTACATGCTGAGCATCAATCACACGCGAGGATGCCCCCAGGAGAATTTGTTTGTCGATTTCCCGGTTGCAGGGCAGGATACTCACGTAAAGAAAACCTCACTCGCCACGAAGCCCAACACAGCCAACGCAAGTCTTTTCCGTGTCCAACCTGCAGTCGAGAGTTTGGTCGAACGTGAGAAAGCAGTCCTTCTCAGGGGTAGCCGGAGCCTCTAACGCTAGCGTAGTGACACTCTTCGGCGACATATACGTCAGATCCATGGAGTAAACGGACCAACTCACATCAAACATGCCTGTGCCCATTGTCGGAAGACGAAGTCCCGTTGCCAGGGAGGCTCACCTTGCAGCGAGTGCCTACGTCGAGGGATTCACTGTTCTCTGGACAGACAGGTTGAAACTCCCAGTCCCCCAATAAGCGGATCGGATATTCCACCTTCTACTGCAGGCCGCTCTGAGCCGAGATGTCGCTTTCTCAATCTGTACTTCGAAAAGTTCAACCCCTACTGGCTTCTCATCCATCGAGGCTCGTTCGACGAGGACATTGAGGCGCCCTTCCTTGTCCAGGCTATGGTTGTCATTGGGCTGTGGATGAGCGACGAACCTAATGCACGGTCAGCAGCGATTGACCTCCACGACACCCTGGCCTCGGCCATCGGTCAGCAGAGAGTGAGTACAATTCCGCGTTGTTGGAGGCCTACTGTACTGACGAGATGCTACTAGGAAGCATGGGATGTCTCTGCCCTAGAGGATGTAAATGGTGCCTCCTGGCCGATCCCGACGTACCAGGGCATCTTACTGCATATAATCTTCGCTCTCGTGCACGCAGGTGTGGGGAGCCTCGGCATCGACTTGAGGCCTTCTCTCTCCCGTACCAACACCGACCTTCTTAACTCGCTTGTTGGGAGTTGCAAAAGACTGGGCATGCTATACTATCCAAATATACTTGTCCGATATTCCCAACGCGATTCCCGTCCATATATTTGGCTGGGCATTGAAGAAATCAAGCGGTTCAACCTGGCCCTATACAGAGTCTACCGAGCAGCCAGCGTGGTTGGAAAGCGAGCCAACGACACAGACATACATTCAAGGCTGACTGCAAGGGACTTGCAGTTTCCATTCCCGACATATACACGCTTATGGAAAACAGTGAGCATGGCGGAATGGGACTCTGCTGCAGGGAGAGGGGTGTTCGATCATCTGTTGGATGATACCATGGAGGGGATGTGGATCTCGAGAGTCCACGAGGCGCTTGGTGTTGATTGGGAACTGGATTATACTCCTCAGGATTAGCTTTGCCATATTCATGTTTTACTCCCTACATAATTGACATTAAGACATAGTTTTAACGCACAACCTGGAAGAGGGTTCCGTAGGATCAATTCGGATATACGTCTCACGTACGTCAGTCATATGACAAGATATGCGGCAACTTCAACCGAAGAATATGAAGTGAACCTTTGAAAGGGTTCCACGAGGAAAGTTAATGCAAGGCCCTCGACCAACAAAACAGTTAGTCAAAGCATGCCTGTTCTTGTGTTTCTATGAATTTTCCATCTATCTTGATACAATCACCAAACTTCTCAGCTTGCTTTCCTTCTACGCCACTGAGGTGTGGTCAAGTGAAAACCAAGGCTTTGGGGGGATCGAAGCCCAAGCGAAATCAATTTGTCGAGGATCCAGGGGTAACGGACAACCGTATACAGAAAAGAGAAAGATTCCTCTGTCCCGCTAGCATTATCACCTGGAGACATGGTTTCCTTCGTGTACAGGAAAAGGCGAATTTTTGGCAGCGGTTTGCCCTGCTGCATATGCGGTATGGACTTCGATATCGGCCCCGATGAGATATATTGGGATGATGAAATTCTCCGCCCTCAGCCCGGGCTCTACACTAAACATCAGTTACTACAGATGCCTTTTGTTGAGAGGTTAGACTGGCACTGCGTCTACCGCGTGAGTACGTCGTAATGTCTGTTCATAAAGCATTTTAACGTCCCTTAAACTAACAGTAACAATAGTCCTCCACAATACTTGTAATAATACATATCGAGTCTCTGGTGTGGCAGCTAATATGGCAGCCGTTGAGGGGCAGGTGCTAGAAGCAGTGCCATGGGATGAGATGTTGGGAGCTATTGGATACCCCGAAAAGGACAGGGATCGTCTGGTACAAGCCATAGGGCTGGATCAGTTCAATGACACAGGGTCTCACGGTCTTGTCGGCTATCATCTCCACGACAGTTGTTGGGAGCTACTAACACACCATACGATTGGGGAAACTGCGAGGCAAAACTTGGTCTTAGTTGTGAGAAACTTAAAGGAACTTCCTACGAACCCTTGGGAATATATCGATGGGATGTGCCCTGTGGATGGTAAGTATTCTCTGCGTTTGTAGTTCAACCGATCTGGACAGCGCTGAACGAAGTTCGTTATCCAACCAGATCCCACCAATATCAAACGCGTTCAGTCTCTGATCAAGCGAGCTCGAATTAGGACACGCGCGCGGTTTCACATTAGAGGCCGTGTCAACCGTCAACACAGCCGTTTGTGCTACCTTCCAGTGGAGATACTTTGTAAAGTCATGGATTACCTTTCCCCCGACGACGTCGAAGCCGTGCAGTTCGCCATGAAATATTACCTCGGCGATGCTTATTGGCGCACACGAGTCCCAATAAGTCAATTTCACGAGGTCAAAAGTATCTGGCATGAAACCCTGGACTGGCAATTTCTCTGCTTGGAACTCGAATGGCTTTGGGAGACAGAGGACCTAGCCTTTCGACGATATGTCCTGGACCGCTTAGATGAGCTGCAGGCATCTCTTCGTCAGCTAGCAAACGAGTAAGATGTGGAGGGGAGCATGATGATGGTCTAGTGGAAGGGAAGCGATAAGCAGCCAGGAAATTATTCTCGGGGCGAGCAACAGTTTTGCACTTATCTTAAACGATCATACATAGCGTTGCTCAGACACAAGCCGCTTTACATCCGTTTAGTTATTAGGATGCGATGGCGGATCAAGCAAGCATTAGTCGTGACGCTTTTCTGGTATGCTGCCACCATCGTGGCCAGTAGGCGGTGGTCATACCCGATCACCTTAGGGCAGATATTTGCCGTCAAACGCCGAAGCCTGATAAGCAGGCAGTTACGAGCTTCGCGACGGGACTATGCGCGCGCAGAGGAAGAAGAAAGAGCGCGATTATTGAAGTATAACTGAGCCTGCCTTTAAAAGGTGATGACAACGAATGGTGTTTAGGACATCCTGGCGGTCGGGCAACCAAAACCAAAAGCAAAAAGAACCGTCAGCGACAGGACTCGAACCTGTGCGGGCGAACCCAATAGATTTCTAGTCTATCGCCTTAACCACTCGGCCACACTGACTAGTTGATATTTACTTGCCAGCTTATTCAATTGACAACTGCATAGAAATATTAGCCTCAATGTTTCCATCTGGATAGACTTCGTGGTCACGTAAATCTAGAAAAAGAGATTGTGACCAAGATCACCCTCTTTTTAGATATTTCTGTCTCATATGCTTCCTCTAAAGGGTTCCCTCTATGTATTGGATCTTCCGGTAGGGTGGATTTCACAAGGTATTGCTTTTAGTTCAACTGCCTGCCCACCAGAAAGATATATATATATACTATACCAACCAATTTCACGAAACAACTTAAATGCTGGATACTCACATTGCATTCATCAATGATCGAATACACTGAACTCTTTTTGCAAGGGAAAACACATCCCAAAATTGCTATTTTGTAGATCATTATAAACACGCGTGACATTTAGCAGTATACAATGCACAATGTTATCATCAGGGGGGATCTGGGCTCCACATGGAAGGGAACTACCTTTAACTGTACCAATGGATCGATCGAATATGACGGGGACAATCTGCTCTCCACAAAGGGCCATGACGTCGTGGAATTCTACGTAGCCTGCTGATGCAGTCGATGCAACGCCAGATACGCGGCCGTGATACGCTCAAGTATTATCCGGGATGTGATATCCAGTTAGAATCAATGTTTTCGAGCTCGGCAGTGTCTTACCACGGTGACATCAGAAACATATGAAGGCCATGGTCATCGCCACTGAGAGTATGATAAAAAGCACTGGAGTAAACCAAGCCCTACAGCATCCGAAGGAACTATCATCTTCAAACTTCATAGCTTGTGTCCACCTCCAATCAAAGTAAACCCAAAATGAGCGACCGCAGGAACGATTCTCATTCCTCCCTCTCTTCAGATGACCTGCTCGAAGGTACCGATCGTCCCATCTGCGCGACCAATGATACAACGTACGACACCTACGATGCCGACGCAACCACCAACTATGGCGCCCGAGCAGCTAAACGTCTCAATACCAAGAAGCAAACGGCGACCGACGTGAGTATCCACGAATATGAAGCTCCTAGTGGCGCCTGAATCAAGAAAACCAACTTTGAGAACGGCCATGGACGCACGATCTACAGCCTCAACACGGGAGCATACGATGAGACGTTGGATTATAGCACGGACGATGCGGAGCACCACCATCGCGAGAAGCTTAGCGCCGACGGTGTTTATCAACTGCGGGGTGTCGATCTGCGTAAAGATGGAACGAGGCATGTCCATCGCGAATACAACAATCCGATTATTGGGATCACGACTTCCGTACAGGGAACTATGAGCGACCGTGCTTTTGAAGCGGATTTTTAGCGTTTGCTTTTCTTATCCCTTCTCTTTGTGATGGTTAGATGCAAATATTAGAGATATAATAATTCAAATCTTGTACCCATCGTGCAGGTGGAAGTAGTTTAGGTCACGCTGTGATTCAAATAAGCAATGAGACGGGTAGCCAAGCAATGTGATCTTGGAATTATTGCCAGCTTGCTCTGAAACCAGGATGTTATTCTGATCCAGGGTTTGAAACCCAGAAGAAACTATATGATACTGTGCATTATCAGTAGGTATACCAACTCTGCATGCACACAATGCTGGAAACGAAACACAAGGAGACCAAAGTTACCTCAAGGAAACAAGGAAACAGTCTCACATCTGTTGCCATATAATTATACCCTTACTATGGACATACCGCAAGCTGGAAAAGCTCTTGAAATGTGAAGTAAGACCAAGAGTCAAGTAGTTTAGAGTTGGTGACGACTGAGCCACGCGATGAACAAGATGTAGTTTCGGGAACAGTAAACCGAGTTTGAATAAAGAAGAAATTGGAATCGGAATTAGAACCGGGCTCTGCTATTCGAAAAGGGAAAGACACATTCCTGGACTCGCTGCCGGAGTGCAGAGGAAGTATGTGTTTATACCTTTCTGGTTATACTGTATTCTCAGCTTTGTCAGCGTGTCCTCAAGCTTTCGTAGTTTATACCAGTGTATACAGGTCATCCAATCTCCCCTACAAAATAAGATAACCCTTATCTCAAAAATATATAATTACCAAGACAATTAATAAATAAAATAAATGAAATCTAGTTTCCTTTTAGAGTGGCATTCGGGTCGGGTTTTCAATAGGTCTCCCTGCACCCGACCCAAAAACCCTCCGTTCAAAACCACGCAGTAATCCCAGGTAATCTCCAATATCGATAATAAAGTCCAAATCCTCTGAAATTCTGTCCAAGTACATATTCCTTCATAACCGGTGATAGATCCAGCATCGATCGGATCCAGTCTCGGTACTGCGGTTCCTGCTCCAAAGTACCGTACGCAAGTCCAATAGGGAGCAGACAGAATAGTGCAGCACCTCTGCTATGCTGCACATTGAGGCATTGGTACTCGACGGCCCTACAGATCTCGATAGCTGGCTCCCTAAGCGAAAATGATGTACCTGGAAGTATTAGAGGGGTGAAATTAGTGTCTCCAAGAGTGCCGGCTCGGCTCGCTGAAATTCGTGCCGCGGAAGAGATAATCGCGGGCGAATTCCATGGCAGCAGTTCCCGGAGTAGTCCGACAAGCCACATCTGGACGGCGTTGTAAAGCATAATCTCGGTTGCTCGCTCAAATGCGGAGAAGCAGAGTATACTCTCGAAGATATTTTGGCCGGTTATAGCGGGTCGGTTTGGGTTTAAGCTAACTGGCTCTTCCCAAGCAGAAAATTGGTTCAGCTTTTCCCAGTTCCAGCGCCATTCAAACAGCTTTATGAGCTGGCGCTCTAGTCGATCAATTAAAGTTGCACGCGCCGTAGAATCATATTGGCGCCTTAAAACCGCGTCATCTTCAAGCATCCCAGGAACGGTAACCAGAATATCGGCAAGATAATTCTGCGGTGACTTAGAGCTCGGCTCGACTGCCCAAGGGATGGAATGCCACTTTTCTTCGTCTGGAAAACACCGTTTCTTTGAAATAAGGCCTATAGTAATCAACGTGGCACGGCAACTCTCGAATGCACTCCTTAATGGCTCTTGCTGAAACCTCTCCGGCCCACAAACCATTATCAGCTGTATTAAGCCCCTAACGTGTGATAGTGAGCCCGTCTGCTCCGCAAGCAAAGATTCATGGATCAGTAATATCATGATAGGCACGATCAGGGCCTCGACGGCTGGTTTTATCGGGTAAGAGAGTGCCGGGATGAGCGACCGGACGACTTTGCCGTACTGGATCGAGCCCTTAATTTTAAGATCATCTAGGCGATGGAAACTGCCAAAGTTGCTTTGCGAGAGTGCCGAGCTAGCTTGGAGAGCTAAGGGGGAAATTTTGCCGGAGACTGCGAGGTGCAGCCACTTATACCCATAGCTGCGCCAGACGAAGTTTTCGAGGAGGAAGGCGTTACAGATATCGGACTCGAAGGATACCAGGCTTACTGACATGGGAACTGCGGAATAGTTATTGTTCCGGCAATGCAATGTGATTGCAGTTCGACTGATTTGGGATGCTTCACCTGCTGAAGAAACGGCGATGCGGAAGTGGAGTGGCTTTTCGTAGCCTGCGCATTTGTATCCTGATTTTTCGCAGCGTTGGCATCTCGGTCTTGCTTCATCTGCTATCGTTCAGCAATTGATCTTCTTATCTTATGTTCAACTCAACTTACCGCATTTGAGCCGCCTCTTCCGGCAAGTTTGGCAGCCATTGCTGCGCCCTGGAACCCCGACCATCTTATGACCGCTGTACTCCTCTACACCTTCATTCAAGGTCATGAATACATATTGTGGAGGTACGTCTTGCAAAACTTCAGCCGCAGCTGTTCGAGAGGCTGCAGTAAGCAAGGCCTGTGCACAACAATAGGAGATTGTAATAGTGGTACTGTGGCGGGGTAATTGCTCCGAGTTTATTACTGAGCAAGGTGGTCTGTTCTCAACCAGTTGGAAATGAGATTTCGTCTACTTTGCTTTGATTGGGGTCGCAAAACAAGGGCTCCAAGAAGCATGATTTACCTATTGCGGTTAGATTCCGCGACGTGCATGGCCAGGGAATATTGTTACTGCCGAATTCGTCATGGTTTGTCAATCTATGCTGACCTTTTTTTGAACTACGCTGCTGAGTTCTTTACTTTTGATTCCATCGTGACGGGCTGAAAGTGGAACTAGCGTGAGAGTATTCTTCATCAGGTCGGTTTCTTATTCTAGATGGTGTGAAAGCTAATATATCTTCCTCCGAGAAGATATATTAGGTGCTCGTACACCCCCCGGCTACTTGGTTTTCTACATCCCAAGAATACATTTCCTTATCTTCTTAGCTGAAACATACGTGATCGTTCAGAGCAAGATGGTTATTTCACCGCTTGCTCCCACGGACTTGTCAAAGCTCGGGGGCCTCTCCATCCTGATCACGGGTGGAGCATCTGGTCTCGGCCGTTCCTCCGCGGCACTCTTTGCAAAGTCAGGGGCCTTTGTCACAATTGCTGATGTCCAAGATGGCTCAGAAATTGCAGCCGAGCTATCCGGGCAGGGCTGTAAGGTCCAATTTGTTCACTGTGATGTGACGGACTGGGACTCTCAGGTCAGAGCGTTCCAGTCCGCACTCAAGTTTTCTCCCACGGGAACATTGGACATGGTCGCCGCCTTTGCAGGCATAGATATCACTGGCCATCTAGTTGACCATGTCCTTGAGACTGAGGTTTCGATTGATGGGCCACCTCCTCCGATTCCCAATCTTGTATCGATCGACGTTAACCTCAAGGGCGCGTTTTACACGGCAACCCTTGCTCTTCATTATCTCCGATTGGGGTCTAGCGGCTCTGCCGGCGATACTGCCACGGCGTCTAAATCTCTTGCCATCGTCTCTTCGCTGGCTGGCTATATAGACGACACCCATAGCAGTGCCTATACAGCTTCTAAGTTTGGGAGTCGAGGTCTTTTCCGCGCTATCCGTGCCCAGGCCCATCAGCAGCTTAACATCCGTGTTAATGCAATCTGTCCCTGGGCAATGAAAACACCCATGATAGAGGGAGCGTTGCAAAGAATGGCAGATTTTGGGATTTTGCCTGATAAAGGTATCACCTTGGTCCCGCACGATGTGTTGATGCAGGCTTTGGCGAGAATTACTGTGGATGAGAGTATTTCAGGTACTTTCTCTACATATAATCTTGTATTCCTGACGAGCATAAAACCGCTGACGCAATTATTAGGGCGCGCAATTGCTATCGTTCCTGAGGGCGCAGTTGACATAGGCGATGATATTGATGATGGGTACGGAGGTACTCATTTGGTTGAGTTGATGGCTCTGCGTAAAGAAGCTGGAGATTTCCTTCACAGCTAGAAATTCTCCAATGCGGGTTCAATTTCAAGCGGGTACCTCCCCGGGTGTGTTGATGCTGTCGCGATTTAGTCCAGATTCGTGATTCCTGATTTAGCTTCCTTACAATCAAGCCATCAGGGTTGAGGCGGCTGTTACGTTTAGTGGCACTAGTATTTTTCATATAGCATATTATATAATTGTATCTATCCTAGTTATAGTTATATTTACCTTATCAGTACTTTTATTTTATATACCTTTTCACTACTCTATATTGCATATATATTCTTGAGAATATTTCTATTGTGAGCCGACTGTCAATTCCTCAGATCTGCCGTTACTTGTAGCATGTAGGTCTCCCGCCCAATCTGCCAATAGACTACCAATATTTTCATTCTCAATGGCCTATTAACGACGTTGAAAGGGCAGATCTCGCGGGAGAAGTTGAATGTGTTAAAGAAAATGATCGATGTGTACAATTGACATGAGTAGTGTTTATGGTTGGAAGATATGGAACCAGCCACCATAAGATTAAGAGGCATGAAAAACGATTATGACTGCTAAGAAGCGAAATCCTTGTATTTGTTGTCTGTTGTACACTAAATGACACCTCAGATACCGTGTTTCTTCCAAACTTCGTCCCGTCCTATTCCCCTGCGACGTGCTTAGGACATTGGGAATGGGCCGCGCGATTCGCACCAAACACTGTCGATGACGGGAATAGGGATCTCAGATTCGTGTTCGCCAGGGGTAAGAAGAACCTGTCGATGGGTACAACCGCGACCCCTGAATTTGATCAGGATAAGCTGTTCATAGCTGGTATTAACGGTCGGGCACTTACATGAAAACTCGGCAATATTCGGAAACGTAGACGGATGTAACGTCTCTATAGCATTGTTACCTTCCGCGTCCTTGGCTATCATAATCAGTGATACTTACTCTGCGTGGACATCAAAGCAATTCTTTAGTGGGATATTATCGACATGAAAACTCGAATCAGCCGTCTGAAAGCCGACCTGCACAACAGAGGATTTAGTAAAGGTCGTTGTTCACGGTGATCGGTCGCATACAGTGGCTGTCCCTGCTGCTGCACTGCCTGTAGCTATGGCCAAAGCCATACCCAGGAAAGCGATATGCTTGAGCCCGTACATTGTGGGTGAATGAGAATTGGCAAAATTCGAAATTCGTCAGAATTGAGTGTAAGTGTCAAGTGTCTCTCGATGACTGACAGGAGGTTTTAACTCGTCGCGTCTTTAAGGTGGTATCCCTTGCTAAGAATGGCCAGTTGTTATTATGGATGTTAGGGCATCCCTTGCGTTCACCAAGGGCACACCAACCACATTCCAGTGCGCCACCTGCGCGACGTATAACCGTCCCTTTCCTACAATTCATTGGAAAGATGCTTCGTGTTCTTCTGAAAGGGCTGAAGTACAAGCGTTTAATGATGTTGTGTTTTGGCGTGGGTTTCTGCTGTTGTGATCATAGCTGGTTTTCTAGTTTTTACGAGTACCTCGTTGTTATTAGAGAGTTTATGTAGGGATATTGTCCCCCTTGAAGCTTATTGACAGGTACCTGATTGAAGACGGACACGGTAAAAGGGCCATGTTTTGATGACAAATAAAAAACCCTTTGGTTACTACTATGTATTCATCCCTCTTGAAATAGCTCCGTCTCCATATCGAGGGGGAAAACGAGGCCCAACTGTTGCTCAATACCAGTAACCATATTCTGCATGTGCCTGTACCGCTCCGAAACTTCAATCTTCTCCAAGGTCATTTGGTGGTTTCTATCTAGATGAGAGCCGTTGAGTCGTGTAATTGTGTCCTCGGCTTGCGAAGCGTCTAAGTATCGTATAATGGCAGACCTTTGTAGACGTAAGCCTAGTATGCTCTATCTCATTTTATACACAACATACCCGATGGTTCTCTGCTGTGAATCCATTGGCATGTATACCTTTCGGGTGTCTATCGGACCAGGACTGTCCAATTTCCTGAGGAGAAATCTGATTAGGGCGGGCCGGTGGGCTTGATCCACTATCGGCAAACCGTTCAGTACAATCAGAGTACCTAGTTCTGGTCGAGGATGGCCTTCGTGGTCTGCCATTAGGGTCTGTGCTGAGGAAGTAGTTGGCATTAAGTTGTGGCGAAGCGCATCTCATATTCTAAAGGCAGCATGCGAACGTAAGCTGACGCTATTGGTTATTGGAAGTGGGGTAATGACCGAGCTACTGATTCGATACACATACAGGAGTCAGCCTTATTTACTAGTCGAGAGATGGATGCAGGGCAAATAGGCAAAAGCGTGCTGTGGGTGGTGATGTCCATATCAAGAAAGTAAAGTTGAAGATCTATAATTTGCAGACTATCGACCGTAAGATACTTTATTGTCTATCCTTTGCTATCCTAGACCAAATGGTAGTTGCGCCTTTTGAAAATGTCCATCTCCATCTAGTAGAAATAGGCGACCGTGGGATTACCTTCCTTTGAACCCCCGTTACAGTAGTCAGTCGTCAATAGTACCCAAGAGCTAGACGGCTTTTCCGGGCCTGTTAGTCAAGATCTGATTTGATTGCGTTTCCCCGTGCTGATAGGAAATAAGACTCATAATCTAAGCGAAGGACTGCCAGGCGATCTTATGGGTCATTGGCCAACGCCAAGGACATAGTCTAGACCAGCAGCGTTTGTCGGCAATTGGAAAGAATCGGAGGTACCGGCCGTTTAATTAGTAAGTCTTGTCCCTTGGAGCCTATTGGGTTTCTGCATTTTGGTCCCCTTTATTTTCACTTACTTGCCATCCTTTGCTCTCTCTGTACGTCTTTCTACTAGCCGTTGAAGTCGACATGATAGCCCCCCGTACTGTGCCCTGAGAATACTGAGGATATTATGCGTTCAACACGAGAAATAGGCTTTCATCAGCCTCGTGACGTTTTTACTTTCTGGGCAGCGAAATAAGCAACACTAAGCAATGAACAGGAGAGTTTGCGTAGAATATTGCCATCTATCAGAGGCGCGGCATTGTCGCTCGGCAGTTTTAGCGCCAAAACAAATCGGCCTCGGTGCAAGCCAGCTCACATCGGTATATTTTCACGCCGAACTGAGTGAGTTGGAAAATCCGCACCTTAATAATCCAGACGGAGATCCCCGCATCATAGGAGTTGGGTTCTAGCCGGCAATGGTCCTTTTTCCCAACTACCGTGGGGCCGTTATCTCCACTCCATGGGTGACATCGAATGGCTCGTTAAGAAGGCACTATCCTTAAGTAATAATCAATATATCCACTCGGGAAATGATCACGGGGACCCCGCGTTTTCCCCATGTGGATCGAATAGAAAGAGTAGGATGGGTCCGCGTCATTGTGTTAGGGCCCACACCTTGAAAACCCCTATAGCTTGGTCAATGCCCCTTGACATCCTCCTTTCCTGTACTCCAGTTGCTGTCTCTGGAGAATACATTCTATACAGCTATCATGTCGTCAATGGAGAAGACAACATCTCAGGGGCACACGCCTGGGAAGGCATCGTCTGAGTTCTTCGAGAAGTCGGAGGCAAACATCCAAAGTGTCGATGCGACCAGTCTACTGTCCGATCAGCATCGTGATTATCTGCTTCAACGACATGGGACCTTAGATCTGGATCCTATCCCTAGTATGGATCCGGCAGATCCATACAACTGGCCGTTATGGAAGGTGTGTTATTGTTGTCTCCTGCCGTTCTCTTATAACTATTCCCAGTGCTAACCTACGTGACTGAATAGAAAGTCACGAATCTAGGCTTGGTGGCCTTCCATGCCTGCATGGGAACTTTTACAGCCGCCGCGATCATTCCCGCCTATGAAGCAATTTCCGAGGACCTCGGCGTCTCTCTACAGAGAGTCAGCTATCTGACATCGCTTCAGATCGCCATTCTGGGAGGTGCCCCGTTATTCTGGAAACCGCTTTCGCATCGCTTCGGACGGCGCCCGATTTTCCTCTTGTCCCTCATCCTTAGCTGTGTTTGTAACATCGGCTGCGCAAAGAGCCCAGATTATGCCTCGATGGCAGCCTGCCGAGCCCTGGTATCATTTTTCCTCTGCCCAGCGATGGCCATCGGAAGCGCTGTTGTCACAGAGACCTTCTTCCGACGGGAGCGAGCGCGATACATGGGAATCTGGACCGTGATGGTGACATTGGGCGTACCTATCGGCCCATTTATCTTCGGATTTGTTGCCCAACGCGTGGGATATCGATGGATTTACTGGGTTCTGGCAATCGTGAGTCATAGATCACTCACTATAACGCTTCGCGTCACTAATACTTATCATCAAATCAGACAAACGCCTGCCAGTTCTTCCTATACATTTTCTTCGGCCCAGAAACCCGGTACATCGGCGCCGAAGTACAATCTGGTGGCTCACCTTTCAAACGAGAGTACCTCTCCTTCGGACGAATCGATCCCACGCCATTCCGGTTTTCTGAATTCGTGCACCCCCTCAGCCTATTCACCAACATCCCCGTGCTCCTTGCATCAGTAGCCTACGCCATGGTCTTCCTCTTCGCCTCCGTCCTGAACTCAGTGGAAGTCCCACAACTCTTACAGAGCAAGTTCGGACTCAATGCACAACAACTTGGCCTCCAATTCCTCGGTCTGATCATCGGCTCCCTACTCGGTGAACAACTCGGCGGCTTCATGTCCGACATGTGGATGAACGCCCGCGCCCGTCGCATCGGACACAAGCCCGCACCCGAATATCGTCTCTGGCTGAGCTACATCGGCTACCTGCTCACGATTGCCGGAAGTGTCGTGTTCCTCGTCTGTACCGAACAGGCTACAGAGGGTAAATGGACCGTGGTTCCAGTGGTGGGCACGGGTATCGCGGCGTTTGGCAACCAGGTGATTACGACTGTGCTCACGACATACGCGGTGGATACCTATCCTCAGGATGCGGGGAGTATCGGAGTATTTATTAACTTCGTGCGATCGACTTGGGGATTCATTGGACCTTTCTGGTATGTGAATGTCCCTTGGCTGCATGTTCTAATTGACTAACAGTGTTAGGTTTCCGGATATGTTTGAGACTGTCGGTATTGCTAAGAGCTCCGGGGTGGTTGCGGCTTTGGTTATGGGTGTGAGCTTTCTTCCGACTGTGTTTTTGCAGTGGCAGGGTAAGAGGTGGCACGCTGCAGTTGAGAATTGAGGTCTCCTTTACAGCACGATGAACCGATGTATATAATTAGTTTGTGAGCCTCTTGAACCTAAGTTGAATCTATACAAGTTTTGAAATTTCACTGAAGTCCCTACAACTGGCGGAGAAAGTAACTCCTCCATTATATACTGGCAAAGTATGAACTGTAACTCCTCAGATCTATACCTATACCAATGAGATAGGCTGAAACATCTGGCCATCGGAGATCGCTTCCCCATCCATAATCCCATGGACATACGTTTCCCCGACCAAACTTCGTCTCTCTGTCCCCGAAAAATCATCGCTCGAGGGCCTTCTCAAAACAAACGGCGTTCGTGCCCCAGCAATCACCCATACCTCATCCCCAGGCTGCACAGACCACGGACCAAGCCCGAGGTAGCCCCGTTTAGTTCGATAGAGCAATCGTCCTCGATAGAAATGGACAAATGTCTGGTCAAAATCACGGTCATCAATCATGACCCTTCCACGAGGTTTTCCCACTTCATCCTTTTCTCCGTATTGTTGAACCTCCTCCCAAGTCGGTAATGTGTCGTTATCATCGGTTTCGCGGGTGAGATTGAGATTAGTGATGGTATCTTTATCCGATTTATGCGTGAGACTCCAGAGAGCCTTTTGAATAAAAAAGCGAAACGAGGATCGGGCATCTAGGACCGGATTGTCGGAGGTTGACGACAGCTTGTTGGTCATCAGGGTACGCCAAAGTGCCTCCACACGGTTCTCCCCTGTGGGAAGGTAAGTTTTGTCCAGCGATGAGATCAGTGCTAGCCAATTTGGTGGACGGAAGGATGTAGCTGTTGATGTGCCGATTTGAGGTTCCACACTGACTATCTCATCGTGGAAGATACCATTCAGCCGCAGGGTATGAGGGTTGTCGTCGGGGAGAATCACAGCTGGGGTATCTGGGCCAACACCTGCGCGGAAGCGTGGTGACCACAGACGTGTGGTTATAAGAGGAGCAGTGAAGTTGGGGATCCACGATGGCAATTCCTGGCCATTGAAAATACGAGAGACGTCTGGACTCTCCTGTACGAAGGACAGGCCTTCAAGGCATTCGAAAACCTCACACTCCCCCGTGTGCCATGTCTGTAGTGGCTCATCGGGAGCTCCCTGCATGAATATTTTGGCAAACTGGATGAATACTTCAGATGTAGACTTGGAGTAATCCGCAGCTATCCTCTTTTTAGGGTCATCCGACAACCGGGATATACCTATTAGTGCAAAGACTTTGTCCCTCGGATCAGTCGCTCGAAACGACCAAACCTTACTCGCCAGCAGCGAAAGACTCAATTTGTGGTCCCATGTGGCAACCAGCGAGATATCATTCGTCTTCACATACTCATCCATCACCTTTCTTTCAAAGACGTGTTTTGATGTCCGGAGTCGAATATCAGTCAAGGTACTCAATTCACTCCCCCCAATTCCCCTCCACCGGGCCAACTCAAGGGCTTGGGTCAGAGACCGGCTGGTAACACGAGAAGTGAAATTAGGATTGTGAAATAGAGTAAATAATTTGTGGTATTCGAACTCGACGCGACCGCAGAAAATCCGAATCTGCTTGGCCAACGCGATCTCCTGGATGATCCACACACGCTGAAACCAGGTTCGTCGGAACAAATTCACAACTGCTTGGTATTGTAAGGCAGCCTCATTTGATTTCTGTTTTGCGACGCGCGTCTCTGGGTCCTCCATGATATGATTGTTCAGCACATCATTGTACCACATGTCCATTCCTTGTTGAGATGGAAGATGTGTGGCTTCGACAGCACGCATAGTGCTCTCATCATCCACACCCAGCCAGACGAATACCCCCGATGATTTCGTGTAGATCATGGACATGATGGCTACTTGCGCGTTGCGCTCCGCAATATCGTCTTGATTGATGCATATCGCATCAATCCAAAACTGCTGACTATCCATCGGAGAGAGTGGCCGTGGCTTACTCCCAACTATGTGGTGGATATCAGGTCGCTCCAAGTATTCAATAACCTCTGCGTATTTTCGACGCTTACGCATCTTCGCACAGTCAAGAGGTGTCCGTCTTGAAGAGTCCCGTCGATGTACATCCGAACCAGCCTCTACAAGTATCTTGACGACTTCGAAATACCCATTCTCAGCGGCGTAGTGTAGAGCCGTTTCTCCAAACATGTCTTGCGCCGCCAGGTCCGCGCCTCGTGCCATCCAAAAGTAGACATCATTCTCGCTGCCAGCTTCGGCTGCCTCGATCAGACGCGTTTTGTTATATGGCTTGGTACGCCGATCCACGTTTAGTTCCTCGGTCTTCAGACGCTGCAGAAATTCGAATAGATTCCTGGTCAAGAAGGATATTTGTCCGTTGATCGCGACCGGGAATTTGTTATTTGGGCCATATCCCTTGGACGTCTCTAGGTCTGGTGGAAATGGTGACCCCCAGGTATATGATAAAGCCTGGAAGCGCGGGTTGTCGTTGAGGTCGACGACTTGTATAGATAATGGGATAAGGGGCACTCCAAACACGGTAATGTCGGACTCACCGTGGAGTAGCGTGACTACCCGAATTGATGTAGGTGTCGGAAGAGGTTCATATTCAAATGTTCGAACCTTCATACTGTGTATATTGGGTTCTTGGGCATTTGAAGTTGGGATGTGTGAACCAGAATCACCCGTTATTTTGGCTCGATTGCCTTATCCAGCCGCTAAGCTTTATGTAGTAGGGTCTAAGGCACAGCCTACTTTACAGCCACACCGTAGTCCGTTAGATGGGAAAATTAGACATTTTACCTTCATTGTGTGGCCAGTCACGATTCAGGAAGGACTACTACATCCAATTAGGTTCCAAAAGGGAGGCAGTAACCCCACTAGTTGACAGAGAGGCCCACACAATGAGGGGCCAAATATTCACACCATCTTGCTATGGCACTCATATCTGCCCCCTATGTATTAACCAGGTGCCTTAATACAAATGGAATTCCACTCGAAAGGTCAGGGCACAATAATCTCGCCCCGAGTAATCAACCTTATCTACAGCTACAAGCTTTTAGCCCGCATTACCTGGTTGAACGTTCAGTAAGTTGATACTACAACCACGCACGGGAGGAGGTGCGTTATTTTGTCGTGAAGTACTAAGGTTATAATCTCACCGTTAGAGTGTTGTATACTGGTAATATTGAGTGGATAGAGCAGAATTCCTTAAACTTTCAAGATCTGACTGATCAAGGGTTTGCATAAGATGGTCGGCATATCCACTAGCATTATTGAACACCCTTGTTGTTCATACTTCATCTCATCGAGGCTAACACGTATGTCAATACTCGATTCGATAATGTACAAAGGAAAGGAACTACTCGTCTGTGCCTGTTAGTGATGCAAGATGAATATGCATTTTTCATTATCGACATAAACGTCATGAAACGGAAAGTAATCTTTGAATGCTCATAAAAGTCTCGTCAAAGGCAGAACTATATACGAAGATTGTCACTATGAACATTCACTAATATAAATGAAGTACCACCGATGAGCATCGATGCTAGTTCCGTCAGTTCCATCGTTACCGCCCGTGGCATCAATTCCCGTAACCTCAGTCACATCAGTGGTGGTCACCGTTGCCTCATCGGCGCTGCTGATATAGTACTCCGGGCTGAAGTGGTGATACCCAAGCAGCGTGGGTGGCAGTTTAGGCACAATGTCGTTAGTGTGCGTAACGCGATAGTTGCCACCCTTGTTTTGGTCCGTGATATATGTTGCCAATGCCTCGTTTCCAAGGCGAGGTTGTCCGTAGTTGTACTATTTGGTCAGCTTTTGCGCACCGTCACTTTCACAAGATGAGGGTAACATACTAGCTCAACACTATGGCCGGAGTTCCGTAAAGCAGTCGCCGCGAGAGCTGCTAGCGCAGCGCCGTAACTATGTCCGGTTAAGACCAAGGAATAATCGGAATGGTCCGACAAGGCGGATTCCACCTTGGAGGTGATGGTATCCGCGATTTCACTCCATGCCTTCCAGAAACCGCTGTGGACTTCACATCCAGAGCACAGATCGCTGGCATCCTCGAGACCAAAGTTGAGGTTGGCTACCCAATTGGCCAAGTCAGAGCTACCCCGGAATGACAGGACTAGCAGTTTGTTAGTCTCATCGGCGGCGAGGTACCCGGCGGGGTTGCCGTAGGATGACGATCTGAGTTGTCAGCAGTTGCCTATGAACTAGAATTGTATATTTGTGGTGACTTACTCATTGAATTCATCCAACGTTTCGGTAGATGCCGCTTCTACCAAAGGACAGTTGCCAACAGAGCATGTCAATTTGGTCCCTGTAGAGTTCAGGTTCTCAGAACAGTATGCCGCGGCACTGTACTGTGCAAGGAGATCCAGATTATTGAGAAGGGAAGAGCTGACATCTAGATCCGTTAGCCTGGCTTAAGGGAGTGTTATTTCAAAAGTTGTGGAAGAAATAAACATACCTCTGCGCAGTGGAGCCGGGGCTGCCTGGGCAAGTAAAAATAGAGCTGCAACGGTCCCCAATCGCGCGAGACTAAACATTTTGGATGCCGTGCAGGACAAGATGCATTTCGCGAATATCCCTTGCGAAGTCAGCCCACTTTATACTCCTGTTGTAGCCCCTCTTACCCACATTTTTCTAACTATTCCTACCAAAGGGATGATAATTGAAGTTCAAAAACCCCGCCCCTTGGCCCTTGTCCGGACAGGTAGTATATCCGAGCACGCGATGGTATACAAGGGTTGTATGGCTGGCTGATTGTTCCCTCACAAGACATACTATTTCCTTTTCAGTATAGCGCTTCGTCAGCAGTAAACATGTGCATAATTAGTGCGTCGAATGGTTCCCACCATGCCCTATCACTGATAAGGGACCCCAACGTGTTTGTGGCTCAGCTGCGTGATAGGTGTGCCTGACGGTCGTTTGCTGAGGCATATGCAGAGTGTATTCAAATGCACTTTAATTAACACATCGCTCTAGTCATAGCAGTTCTTCTCATCTCGCATATTATTATTAGAGTTGGGTATAGAAAATTGTAGGTCATGGGATACGCCGATTAGGGCTCTTCAGGAAGAAACTCCGTCGGATCGCCGATCACGGGAAATCCTCTCGTAAGAATCTTTCCAAAAACATTTCCCCTTTAGGGCCTGTCTCCGACGATCTTCCGTACTAATTATTGAACTATTGAGTTGCGAGTCAGATTCAGGTGATAGATACCTGCTGTTAGCCCACTATGGATTGGAAAATCTCGTTATAAACGAGGGACTTGAGGAAACTCTATCGAGGCTTTCTGCAATTGTATAGAAGAAAATGATTTCATTCCCCCTGTTGACTTGTTGCGTACATCACATATATTTCCGTGATCTGTTGAGGGGCTCCACAGTAACACCTATTCTATACAAATGACATATATAGTGTATCCATTGTATGATTCTGATTATGATGAGTGATATAAGGGATGTCGAATGGAACTAACGGAGAATCAATGCTATGATCTTTGGCTTGAGATTTTCTTACCCCGCCGCCCAGTAGGGCTTCTCCCCTCACAAGACGGAGCTTGGCGATGTGATGTGCCTTAGGTTAGCTAGCATTGGCGACTTGATCAATAACTGGAGGAGAATAACACCCATCGTGTTTCTAAGGACTAGCCCGCCAATAGATGTCCGAGTTTCTTGCTTTAATGTGATGTTTATGGTTTAAACTCCGAGTCTCTATTGGGAGGTTGGGAAGTGTCTCGCAGTAGAATGGTTTCATAATAGATCCTGGATAGTAACCCCGCTTGGAAAATCTCAAACACAATATTCATATTCGCTGCCCAAACTCCAATTTTTCAGGCTCCAACTCATCGGCCTTTACCCTGGTCTTTCTAGGTCAAGCTGACTCCATAGGGAAGTCCACTTGGTTCTAAATATCCGAAGCCAAGCATCCGCTGAATTCGTTGTTTTTCTCTTTCTTGAAAATCGTAAAAGCTCTTTTGATTGCACTATCGCAAGGCTCTAGGAGCTTAGGCGGAATCGACTAAGCACACTAGAGAGCTTATAGATGCTCCCTTTTACTTATTCTGAATTACTGATTTTAAAATATCTTGGATTGTCTTTGTATTAATCCTAAATATTCCTGACACCTCGTACTAGGGTATGTAAGCTGACTCAGATCAGGTAAACCACATATCATGCGCAACCTCGCTGAAACCCTCTGGCAACAAGCATCTTTAGGGCTCTAACATGGATGTGCTTGGCCACATAGGACCATGCACGATGCAACATCACTAGAGTCAATCGTATCAGCTCCATAGCGCAGATTCCTCGGTAAATCCAACTAGGGCCGCTCGGGGATATCTTATGTCACCTTCCCATGGGTAGCCTGTCCACCAGCGATGGTACTGTGACATTATACTACAAACAGCCATCAGATCATCTAATTGCTTTATACTGTGTCGATTAGTAGCCAATTGGTAGTATATACCTGCTTCCGCTAGCCTGGACTTGGCACATTCGGTCTTTATCCAGGCTCACTCTCCAGAAAAAGTGGCTATTTCTACAAGCCGAGAATGCAATGAGCGGCGACCGCAGAAGATTGAATAGCCAGACTGTTTGAATGGGCCGCAGATAAGGAGACGTGTGATCTACCGTCCACTGATTCTCACGTTTCTAGAAGTACCATGACAAGCAGGTTGAGAAACTCAATTGGGTTGTCAGAAATCGCGAGTGACCCTCGTCTCGGCCGAAGCTGACAGCGTGCAGATTATAGACTCTGTTCGAATAGGTGCCTGAGTTCAACTAAAAACATACTACGGCTGGTCAAGATTAGAAGGCCATCGCGGTTGTTGTTTCCAATAGTACTGTGGACTCGATGTTTGGGAGGCTACTGCAGTGTAACAGCCTTGGTGATTGTAACGTGAGCAGGCAGCAATGCATGGGTGTTATTGGACTTACTTTGGGCAAGATATCATTTTTCGACAACCAGTGAGATAAGGAGAGCAAAATACATCGAGGTATTTCTTGATACTGTGCCCAAAAGCAACCAGGAATAATCGTAGTAGTCCTCAATTGCCGAGGTAACCCTAAGATTGGGATACATATGATGAATAATAGATGAGGATTCTTACGAGCATTAAGAGGAAGCTCGATACTAGTCAGAAGTGTAGAAGTGTGTCTTATCGAGGCTATCACCGGACTATTCACTCCGCCTCCAGTGAGGCCAGTTAGGGCACGCTCCCAAAACGGAAAGGGATGCCAATCTCACAGCCAATTAACAAAACCTCAATCACGCTGATATCATTTGTTGACCAAAGGTACAAACGTCCGTTAGACAATTCCATTGCTTGTGAGAGTTCATCTCGACCCATGGATCGCATCGCAAGTGACAGGCTTACGCCCACACACCCACTGATCCAGACCCGAGAAATGACGTCATGTAGACTATTATTGCCTGAGGCACCAGTATCCATGTGCTTTGCTTGGTGACATGAAGTGTAATGACACTCATATTCGTCATGGATTCCACTGAGGTTAATTCCCATATATGTTTAGATTTCCTCGGAGTCTAAGCCACCTTATTGCAATGCACATACCTACGGGCCTGCAACGCTTTCTATCCGTTAGTGCATTGAACCTGATACTACGAGTGTAATAGCCTGCATGCAGAGAGACATGATGTTCGCCAGACGACACAGTTCCCAGACAGCTCTCAGAGCGGGGCGTTCACTGCTTCCTCAATACCATCCCATGACCCAGCCGGTTTTACCAGCTTCCCTGCGGACGATGCAAACGGTGATCAACCTTCAATCGAAAGAGAACAAGGAACAGGCTATCGACTTCGAACGCCAAATACTTAACCCCGAACGAACAGAAACCTGTAAATCAGGCTCCGACGATGAGGTTGGTCACCATAAATGCTCCTATGATCCGTCCACAACCACACCTGAAAGCGAGTATCTGGCCGACGAGGCAGAGTCCTTACTCGATGGTAAAGGTCATCATCCGCTGTTCATTAGCCCGGCGAATGTAGAAGTCAGTCATTATATCGATCCCATGTCTGAAGGGGCTGTGCAGGGTGCGGCCAGGCTGGGCCCTAGTGGGAAGGGCTGGACTCGGAAACATAGGGAGGTGCATATCAAAGATGTTCCTGGAAGTCAGTATGAACGTTATGAGAAGCTTTTGCAGGAATTGAGGAAGCCAAAACAAAGGTTTGTTCCCACCTAGTGTTTTCTTATTACTTCTTGAATACCTTGGGAGACCTGAGTGACTGTGCCTTAGTGAAACCCGCTAATCGAGGTCGTCACTTTGTTTTGTCCGCTGGCGCGTTTGGCCACTACTGTTTGACGAACGATAGCTTGAGTTGTACCTTGCATGTCGGGAAGAGTCATTATACGAATATTAGGCGGCGAGGTCGGGGATTATCCTAATACTTCCTGAATCAGGAGGAATAACGGACGGGAATGTTAGTAGACTTTGCTCTTCCTACCTCAACATGTCCGACATGACAGTGTTAATGTTGTATGGCCTGAGGATATGGGCCGCATACTTCAGGAACGCTTTGCCTTTCTTTCACCACTGTCTGATCGCTGAGCAAATATGGTCCAGACGTGATGGCTACAAAAAGAAAATATTTTTATAGTATATTGCACAAAAGATCAAATATGATATGAATAATATTGACAGTTAGAGTGTTTCACCTGTGTATTGCCAGCATCAATAGCACAACGACGACTTCCAGTAACCTCCCGCTTCACATCATATAACCCTCCAACTCCATCCACTCAACAATAAAAGCAATAAGCAAAACACTCCAGTCCTCCATAACATTAAGATCTAAGTTCTCCCCCGTATCATCCAAAGTATGCCATACTTCCGGAAAATCCCCAGTATCAGGATCCGCATCAATCAAATGCAACACCTCCACACCCCGTTCCTCAAACGGCACCTGGTCATCGTAGATAGGAAATCTATTCGCCCCAATTTTATCTCTATCGGCATCAATCAACCAAGGATCGGTGCCACCCGACTTGAACTGATTGAGCCCTCTTAACCGCTTCTCAAGCACGGCAGCCCGCCGATATACAGGATGTGTCGTATTAAAATACGATGCAATCTTCGGCTCGCTCGACCCAAGGAGATCCAACAAGACAAATAACGAGATAGCCTTTAACCGACTCGAATATATAGATGATGGCGGATACAGCGTATTCTCCCACTCTGCAGCTAATGATCGCGCCCCGAATAACATCTCCGGCCAGTCAGGATAGATTGCCTCCTCTCCATCTGTGAAGATAACTTGTATACCCTCCGTATACTGTACCGTAAGTGAAGTACCCCATTTCCGACTCAATGCAGCATCAATACTGCGCACGGCATGCATGATTATAGCGCAGGGAGCTGCACTGTCTATTGTGCCGATGAACCCTTCTGGGGAGTTTTTGCTGTCGTAATGAGCTACCAGGGTTAACCTGCTGATGTTACCTGTCGGGATGCTGGGTGGATCACGAGTAACGATGAAGTTGATGATGGGTATTTCATTGGTGTTGGATTTGGCTGTGGAGTTTTGGTATTCAACTTGCCAGTGTGGGAGTGTTTTGGCGAAGAAGTTGGTGAAGTGGGATCTGGTTGCTTCGGAGCCTGGACTTCCTGGGACGCGGGTTCGGAGGATAGGGGAGAGGAGTGTTCCGTTGTGGATGTTGAAGTCTGTGTTGGGCCGGGGGAGGTGAGTTAGGGTGTTGTTGGATATGGGCTGGTATGTGAGTGTATGAGTGACAGTCAGAATGAGAGCGAGGGCTGTTTGTAGCAGGATGCTAAACTGGGGTAATTTTGAATGCATCGTGAGTGGTTGTCGCTTTAAGCCTAGAATGTGGTTTCTGATATTGGATTTGTATCTTGGTTATGCTCTCGTCGGAAGGAGGTGCGCAATATGGAATCAGTCAGGAATGCATAATTTTCAAGCATCTAAGTGAAATTTGATAGTAATGTGCGTCACAAGCTGTGTATTATTAGACAAGGATGATTATTCGTAGTATATGTCACGATGGCTCGCTGGATTTGCCGTCCAGCAGCGTCTCTATCTAGCCTAGTGAAGTACTCTGGAATCCGACACTTGGCCAAGGGACCTGTCTCTGTATTGAATAATTAGCAAATTCAATGCTTTTCCGATTGAAACGCATTAACTATTTCTTCCCTTCCCTGCTAAACACCATCCGTCCCTGCCATTGCCTCAGTCGTTTACCATAAACTTGCAAGAACACCATGAAAAACACCGACGCAAAGGTGATAGCCGCCTGGATCCCCAATGCCTTGGCAGGTCCAATCCGTGTCACCCAGTCAATTTGGATATAAGTAGCCATGAAGCCCGCCCAGTTGCGACTGGCCGTCACCCACGCACCCACGACTCCCGAACCCTCTGGATATGAGTCAAGAAGATAGGCATTGATGGCCGTCGTGACAATCATGACACCGATACATTGAGTAGCTGCGAACACTGCAATTACCATATAGTGCCAGCGATACTGGAAAGCCAGACCCAAGATGATCAAACTGATGCAACAAATGATTGTGGCAGGGTAGGTGATAATTAACCGAGCTTCGGGGTCTAGTCGTCCGTTGTGTCGTTTGATGTAGTACTGCCCAACTGCGTCGTGAAGGAAGTGCCCGGCGAACCAACCAACCAGGACGCCGACAATGCCGAAGAAGTAGAAATATCCTGGAACGAGTTAGTTTTATAACAGTGGGCAACATTTGGGACGTTAGCTACCTATGCCTCTAGTCGAGAAGCCATATATATTAGTCAACCAAAGGCCGATTGTCGTGTTCACACCGATGACCCATGCGAAGTTGAGGAAGTAGTATACGAGGATGGTGAGCACCGGTATCTTAGTTATGGCTATGACAGGCAGTGCCAAGCACTGGACGAGGCTTTTATGTTTCCAGTCCTTCGCTTGGTGCGCACCAGTGAGACGACTGATATAAGACCCTCGGGACGACGGTGGGTGCTTGCGATCAAACAATGATTCATCAAGGAAGAAAATCAGAATAAGACCCACTCCAGACATTATCGTACAGAGCCAGAATGCCCAGCGCCAGCTGACCCCAGACACGATGAATGAGGTAATCAAAGGGCCAAGGTACGGGCTCATGATGATCGAGAACTCCACATAATTGATTACCTTGGGGTGCTCGTGGAAGAAAAAGAGATCTTTTATCCACATTAAGGCGCCTCCTTGGCCAACGCTACAAAAGAAGCCGTTGATAATGCGCGCGGCCAAATAAGAGGGAAAGCTGGTGGCTGCGGCTGACCATGCACAGGTGCCAACCATAACGCATTGGAAGAAAAGCGTAACCGGTAGCCGCCCGAAGTAATGCGCCAAAGGCACTACGAAGAGGCCACACGCGCCTATGGTAAACAGATTACCGACCACTGCTCTCTGCACCGTAGCTTGAGATAGTTCCCACTGCCTGGAGTATCGCGTCAGCTGGACATTCTCCATAAGTAATGAGTGGGTAGCTTACATCGACTGTGGAATAACAGTAATAATAGCGGTGCCTCCCGTGTAATCAGCTAACAGCGCAATATAAGCCACTATTGCTACAAGAAACCATTTTTTCCGGGATGGCCAATTTAGCGGATCGTTGGGTGTATCGAGAGGTTGCGGAATCAGAACGAAGCGACCGTCTGGGCTGGTTTTCAGACGAGCTGCATTATCGGGATACTGGCTAGGATCAACGACATATCCTTCAAGAGCTTCTATCTCCTCATCAATTTCAGCATCTTGGACATGAAATGGCGGCTTCTCGTCCGAATCCTGCTGTGGCATGGTGTTACTATGGACGATATTAAACCATTCGGGATAGGGCGAAAATCAGGGAACAAGGAAACAGGAAGAATGAGAAGGCGAAATCAGTTCACAAGTAGTGGTCTTAACAGAGAACGATAGGAAATGCAAAGAATTCAAGTTTGCAAGGGCAGATTCGATTCGTCTAGCGATACGCTGCGCAGGATGATCCCTGGGCCGAAGTAAACCAATTCAAGGCAGCCCAGTCTAGCATTTGCAACATTGGGAAAAACACGCCATTCTATGAGCAACACGAGCTAGTGTCGGTGAGTTTCAATTTAAATAGTCGAGTCGTACTGCGGCGATCCCTGGACAGGGATGGAAACTGACGGTGCCAACGTGGCCCGTACGCTTGGCACAACGGCCATGCAACTGTGACCTTTCATCGGCGGGGGAGGTAACAAGGGCGCAGGAAGCGCAGTGCGGAGTTGCTACTCCCCTCCATCCTTGTCTCTTTCTTTTTCCCTCTTCGTCTTCACATGTAGTGTTAATAAATATCGGATATTAACTGACAGGGATGGTGCAGGTGCTAAGCATGGGTCCGCGCCAAACCCTAGCCGAACAAAGAAACCAGCGGCTGGCCCTAGTAAATAGGCCAAAGTCGGGTGGAGAAAACGCCATTGTATTCATTTATTTGGGAGTGTACGTAGTACGTATTAGAGCTTTACTATTGATGTCTCCGGCCGAGACCGATGCGGAACCAACCATGCCCTATAATCCTTGTTCGGGGAAACACATAGCGAATCACACACTATGATCTAATGAAAGAATTAGAGCAGTACCGAGTCTCTTACGTAAACTAACTTATGTGCCCTAGGAATAAGGAACTCTGTTTAAATGTGGCGCATGGCACATCGATACATGTAGTTTTCCCTGTCATGGTGTCAAGGACTTGCTACATCTTTCAATGACAGAGCCACCAGGTCCAGAGCATGGAGGAAAAGGGTCACTGGTGCTCGGAGTCACCTGGGCTGAGGCGGGTCTGGCATTGACCTTACTCGCATTGCGAGCGAAGACTGCCTCCCTCTGTCCGCCTGGTCAAACAGGATTCGGTATCTTCGGTTTACGATGGGATTTCATTTGGGTTGTCATTGCACTGGTATGGTCCCATGTATGTTGGAGCTGAAAGGGTGCTGATCGAGTTAAGGCATTTGCTTTGTGTGCGCAAAGCTTCATGACTGTGAGTGTAATGTATGGCCTTGGGGATCATCAAAGTTTGTTATCGGCGCACAATATCGTTCAAACGAATCTGTGGAGTTGGATGGCACAAATCGTGGCCATCCTCTGCCTCGTTATATCGCGGATCGCTGTCATCGCATTCCTCTTATCCCTTCAGGGCCGCACAAGCAGCACCGGACGGATAGTACTCTATACAGTTGGCGCGGTACAAGGCATCATTAACGTGATCGAGGTCGCTCTGATTTTAAAGCAATGCGATCCGACGGAAAAGCTATGGAATCCAGCTATCGCGGGAACGTGTGATCGAGTCCTCATATGTTCTCAGGTCGGGTTTCTACAAGGCAGTATGTAAACGAGAAAGAAATTGTTCACGCAGCTCAAATTGATTAATCGTTGTTTAGGCATCGGGGCGGCAGCTGACCTCTTTCTTGCTTTTTATCCGGTGCACATCATCGGCCGACTGCAACAAATGAAGCTTTCCACTAAGATTGGACTCTGTCTCATTATGAGTGGAGGACTCATGTATAATATAATGTCAACATTCTCTCTCTGTCTTATTCATACTAACAAGTATCCAGAGCTGGTATCGCCGGTATCAACAAGACAATCGCAATCGCCTCCATTACTCACGATGACCTGACGTACGGGATCTACAAGCTTAACACATGGGTGCTCACAGAAATGTGGTTCATTATCATATTTGGATCGATCCCAGTCCTCCGCCCGTTCTTCGTGCGCTTCACACAGGATATCAAAAGTGCCGCCGGATATGGTCATTCTCGAAGCCGTACCAATCCTTCTGATTACCTGAGTAGTGGTCGCAACAACCGTGAGTCTTGGATGCAGCTCGATGATAGGTCGCATAGCACTTATGTGACACATGTTTCTACCTATGCGAAAACGGATTCATATCTACAACGTGGAGAAAATGACGATTATACTTGTGGGCAGCAACAGTCAGGAAGACAAATTTTGGTGACGAGGCATACCAGCGTTGAGTCAGAGAGATGTTAGTATTGATCTTCAGAATTAGATGTGTTTAAAATATCTATAAGTGATGCGCAACCCAATCCATAGGAGTAAAAAGGCTGAATGCAGCGAGTTTTGAATCGCGCGATCTTCTAAGTCTAGACAACGTTCGGTGATTATACATTGCATGACATCTATACCTGTTGAATTAAATACTCCCTTGCAGCTATTCAGCTTCACTCCGTACTCGATAAATACAGAATAATCCCTTGCTATTATTGGGATTCAGGGACGCCACATAAGTAAATCACGGCGTCGACTACGTGGTAGGATACTTCTGTAAGGCTCCAAATGCACTTTTTTCCGGCTGTGCAGGGATATGCAGGAAGGAAAGAGAATAAACAATAAAATACTGTGCAATTTAAGTCACACAACGGAGATCTCAGCACGACTCAGTAGATCCTGTCGCTACTATATGAATGGTAGCATTGGAACAAGGGTCTGATAACCCAGCCCCACCCGAGATATATGAATTACTCGTGCCGGTTACCCACCACTGTGCAGTAGTCTCATTTCCCAATGGAACCTCACCCATCCCGCGTCTACTTACTATAACTTAATGGTACGATAGTCACGAACTACGGAATTTCCTTTCGTTTTATTTTAGTCCGGAAGTCTGGTTAGCTAAGCTGTCACCCGAGCCCGGATCCGATTTGTGGCAAAACGAAAGATGAATTGGCTGGGAACACCTCGCTTAATATCGCCATAGCACCAGGGTACTTGGGTGCGAACAGAGTTAAGCTAGGACGTATAAAAAAAGCCAACGAGTAATATAAGCTGGACCTATAATCCGCAGTGCAGTTCACTTCGCTTCTCGTATCCGCCCCGCACCTCGCCTCCTTCCCAATTCTCTACAACAGACCTCACTTAACACAATAAAATTCCATAATGGCAGTGGCCAGGGAACTCGCTGAAGTCCAGAGACTTGTAGCAGCTGAGGCAGCAGGCGATAAGAATGCACATGGCAAACTTTTGGGAGCAATCCGTCAGTTACAGCTAGCGGTAGAAACACCCGTAGAGACGACCTCTCGATTTAATTTCCAGGTATGTGCTGTGCAAGCCAGATTGCCAAATTTCCGCTGACGTTCTGCAGATCATGCAGAATATCTCGATACGCGTCGCCATCGAGAAACAATTTCTTCATCTTATCGCAGCTCGAAATGGCGCGCCTATCACTGCGTCTGAGATTGCAAGCAAGACTGGAGAGGATCTATTGCTTATAGGTAAGATCAGAAGCTGAATTTATTCTTCTGTGATTTGACTGACTCAACATATAATCGTCAGTGCGTGTCATGCGTGTCCTCACAGCCATTGGTCTCTGTGATGAGGTTGGCAACGAGACCTACGCCGCCAATGAGAAAACACACTTCAAGATTTTGCCCGGATCTATAGCTGCCGAGAAGCATCAGTATGTGAACCTTGATCTTCAGATATCTACCGTTGACTTATGAGACTGACCGTTGCAGTTTTGATTTGGACTTTGGAATGGTATGGATATGGCTGAACAACTGTTTGACATGAACGGGTTTACTGAATCGCTGTAGGGTGGTAGACTTGTCGAGTATATGCGGGGCCCTGGCATTCAGCAATTCGTCGATGAGCCTGGGGCGACTACCTTATTTAAGTATGCCCATGGCACCGATGTCATATTCGGGCTATTGGAGAAAAACCCAGAGCAGAAGCAGGCATTTGACGACTATATGGCCTCACGACGAGTGACCAATTTGCCCCAATGGTTCGAAATATATCCCGCTGCGGAGAAATTTGCCAATGCCCGCCAGGACTCCAACGCTACCTTGATGGTTGATGTTGGCGGAGGGCCAGGCCAGGAGCTGATCCGCTTTAAAGAGAGACACCCGGACATTCCCGGTCGTCTGGTGCTTCAGGACCTGCCGTTGACTCTCCAACGTATTGAGAAATTGCCCGAGGGCATTGAGTCGATGGAATATGACTTCTTCACACCACAGCCGGTGAAAGGTATGTACAATGTCCGGTGGTATGGCAACCCTGTAGCTGAAGCCAGGTGAATAGGAGCTCGTGCATACTTCCTCCGCGATGTTCTGCATAACTGGTCTGATGTCAAGAGCACCCAAATCCTATCGCGGATTGTTGAAGCCATGGACCCTGAGTATTCAACTCTATTGATCGATGATTATGTCCTGCCTGACACAGGAGCAGAGCTTCGGGCTGCAGAAATGGACATTCTCATGTGGCTTCACACTGCCGGGTTGGAACGTACAGTTTCGCAGTGGAAAAGCCTTTTCCGTAATGCCGGCCTTGAACTCGTGAAAATATGGCATTCAGCAAGGGGGAATGAGTCGGTCCTGGAGACTCGGGTCCAGCGGAAGTAGTTGGTTTACTGTTTCGCTATGGAAGCTTGACAATATAGTTAGATAATTTAGTGTCTCTAAAAGTCCTTTACACCTCTTCCCATGGTACTGCTCTTCAACTATAACACACTAATGAAGCAAAATACACGCGGTTTCTATCCAATCTGTCATAGCGACGACTATAATTGCATGACATGCGTTTGGCGATAATCTACTAGCTCATCTGGATAGCTACCAAGCTGGCAGGGCTACATAGACATCAGTCGAGACACTCGCGGTCGGTACGACGAGGACCAAAGCTACCCAAAATGTGGGAATCTATGTACGGCACATACCCATCTGATCCGATGATCGCCGTGTGTTAGCAATGCTTATCATATCAAATACGATTGGCCGTACAGGCGACAGATAACCGAGATTAATGCACTGCCACGTCCTAACTTTCTTTGTCTACATATCCCAGCTTTCTGGATATCCCCACAGCGGTGACAGATCGGGCACCCATTTCACAGGCGTAGCGCAGTGCCTTTCGTACGTACATGCCGAAGCTGGATTATTGACATCATACCTCGTTCTTCCGTAAGCCTTGGGTCCACGCTTTCGGGAGTAAATGCGAACCAGCTTTTTGAATCACAGCGGTAGCTAGTCCAAGGGCATTAAGAGGTTCCATTCTCTATGCGTTTCTTCCAGGCTGGGCTCAATGTTGGGCCGGTGGTAAATGAAGGACGGAAGAGGTTTAATATTTTTATTTGAAATTAATTCTTGCTTTTGATGTTCTACAGCGACGGGCTTAACTCAATGGCCAGGTTTGTGCCTTCCTGAGCACAAGGCTGCGCAAGGCTGGCCGCAGCGTGTGCTGTGTATCGTGGACGGCGTGTTATTGGCCGAGTAGCACTCGCACAGCCACTCGCAGCCTTTCGCGTACCAGTTGTACATATATACGTGCTGCCCCTCAAGCACACCCTCGCTCTGACACACCCTGAACATAGACCTGCAGAGTACTTACAGTCCTTGTGGAGCTCTTCTAATCATGTAACCACTTTCTTTTCTATTTGCGCATCATGTCCAGGACTCCCAACCCAGAACACCAAAAACCTTTGTACTCCCCTCCATTGCAGCTTCGCCTGGATGTTGCCGGTCCCGTTACAGTTTGAGCCATCTGGTCGTTGTACCATCTCTTAACTGAGTATATTGCTACCTTGTTTGCCACTATAAATAGATGATGTACGCACCTGTCTAGTTTCTATGTTAGGACGCAGACCTTTTGCCCTCAGAGGCTAGAGCAAGTTAGGTATAGCAGAGTTCTGCCAGCTTTGCCTAGGTGAAAAGGCCACAAACGTTGTGCCAAAGGCCACGCACAACCCTGTCCTTTTTTCATCGTCGCGGGTTCATACTGCTGCTATATGCACGATATGCTAGATCTAGCACGTCGTATCCAACATTTCGTTATAATATCTGCCTATAATTGAATCGGACATGTGCTTTGTCTCTGGAAATGTTGTTGCTGGAAACAAGAATTAGTCATATATGTTTTTGGGTCGATGACTGGATTATATATTGTTTGTCGTACATGGACATACAGCAACGGTACTCATTCATTCGGAGGGAAACATTGCTACAACTCTAGACCAGTATCAGGAAGCATCACTAATTGAATAGAGAAATTGCAGATTCGTACACTACTCCGAGTACTAAGATCGTGAAAATGTTCTGCTGTGGGTCTTGATCTAGTCACGGGATCGATCTACTCCGAGTATGTCAAGTTAAACCCTTAGCGCTTATATATGTCAGCCTCAGTGAACTTGACCCCCTGTTTCATCTCTGTGTTATCTTTGAACATCACCTTGACTTTCAATAAAATAGCCAAAATGACGTCTGAGACAAACTTCCTTCCATCGGTCCTCATCACCGGATGCAGCGCAGGTGGAATTGGCTCGGCATTGGCCGAAATATTCCACGAACGCGGATTGCACGTTTTCGCGACGGCACGATCGACATCTAAGATGGCCCACCTGGAGAAACTACCCAACATTACTCTCCTAGAGCTCGATGTGACCGACTCAAAGAGCGTTGAATCCGCCGTCGAGGTCGTCACCGCCAAGACAGGCGGCAAGTTGAACTATCTGATCAACAACTCAGGCCAGAGTCTCGTCATGCCAGCTTTGGATACGACCATTGAAGATGCCAAGAAACTGTTCGATGTCAATTTGCGGGCCTGGTTGCTGTCACGCAAGCCTTTTCGCCCCTGATCCTCGCAACCAAAGGAACAATCGTCAATGTTGCATCTCTTGCGGCCTTTTTCCGTTCCCCTTGGTTGAGTTCGTCTCCACTCTATCTGCATTCTTGGATCTTATCTTGCTGATGCGGATAGGTTTCTATAACGCCTCCAAGGCAGCCGTAGAAGCTTACACTCATACTCTCCGCCATGAACTGGCCCCCTTTGGCGTTAAAGTCGTCACCGTAACTGCGGGGACAGTACAAACCAATATCTTCAGGCCTATAGAGGAGATTCCTCTCCCTCCCGACTCCATATATAAAGCAGCCTCGAAAGAGATGGTGGGTATTGCAAATGGAAAGATGATCCGAGGAGCTATGGCCCCGGCCGAGTTTGCCAAAAAGGTTGCGGATGATGTGCTCGGTGGAGCGACTGGTGTGATTTGGAGAGGAACAACGGCAACCATTGGACGGATAATGTACACCATTCTTCCGACTTGGCTATTGGTAAGTGGTTGCCCTTTGTTCCCAGATGAGTTGATTGTGCTCACATTTGGATGTTTAGGATCGCTTGACATTCCCTGGTTCTGGTTTGGAGAAATTGAGCTGAGGGAACGTGTGGATGTCGCATTTTATGGAATGTGCGGCCTCGCATGTTTCTGTTCCCGGTAGCGAAGGTTAGGTTTGTATAGGGGTACAACTGTATATAGATTAAGTTCGAGCCACCTGCATATAGCTAAATGATAGTGGCCATTCAGATCTAGCACGCGTTATCTGTGCATATTATCTGTATAAAAGTCTATGACCTACGGAGCACTTGATAAATGTCTAGGGAGAGTCAGGAGGGATCTCAGAACGAGATTCATGATAGTTCGACTGGGTTGCCGGAGAAACTACTCACAGAGCACGCGTGTATGGCTTGTGGATGAACGGGCTAGACAGAGAGGCGCATTAGCTATCTTTAAGCATTAGTGGGCTAGAATTGACCGTGGCTGATGGAGTGTTCACGGGGTCCGTTGTTCTAGTGCGGCTCGGGCCGGGCCTGGTTGGGTTGAAGGCTTGAAGCACGATATATATCAATGGGCGATTCTAATGAAATCGATGTGGCGGCTAGATCAGACGGCTGAAGAAACTGTCGAGGGTGCCGAGTAGACATGGCAGCTATATTTTCTTTACCCCATTTGTGGCTGACTTCATAAAGGATATATTGTTAGTCTTGTATATATGAGGCTTAAGGAGGCGTAATGCATACTAACTTTGGTCTATAATACTATTAGATAATTGATTTACAGCTTAGCCTATATTTTATGATTTACATGATGGGCTGTGTGTTTTACGTATCCTCTCAATCCGCTTGAAATCGGCTATGTGAAATAATTATGCGAATTAGCGCCGTACACACGGTAGCAAAGAGCAGAAACCACCTAGGAAATGCAAAAGACAACTATTCTACGGTACAGGGTAACGAGTGATTAATATCGATAGGTGGTTATTCGCACATAGTGTATGGCCTAAGGCAATGCAAATAGACACGTACTGTTCCTACAACGGGCTATTCCATGAGTATAAAACCAGCTCTTCTTGATATTGCTAGCATTTTTAGAAGAGCAGGAAAAGAGAGAGCGAGGAAAAGTACATATAGATCTACTCAAGGATGGATATAACGATGCCACTGCCGACTGTCTTCCCACCCTCACGGATGGCGAAGCGCAGGCTTTCTTCGATCGCGATCGGCTCGATCAGCTTGACCGTGATCGACTGGTTATCACCGGGCATCACCATTTCCCTGCCCTTTGACAATGTGATCGAACCCGTCACCTCCTTCATGTGGATGAAAAATTGCGCCTGGTAGTGGTCGAAGATCGGCGTGTGACGGCCGCCCTCTTCCTTGCGCAGCATGTACACTTGCGCTGTGAAATACGTGTGCATATAAATCGTGCCCGGCATAGCCAGCACATAGCCGCGGTCTATATCATTACGCTTGACGGCACGCAGCAGAATACCCACAGCCTCCCCTGCCTCGCCTTGGTCCAAGGACTTGCGGAACATTTCCACGCCTATGCACGTCGTCCGAGCCACTGCGCCGAAGCCCACGATTTCAACATCATCGCCGACCCGTAGCACGCCGCGCTCCACTCTGCCTGTGGCTATTGTGCCGCGACCCGCGACTGTGAACACGTCCTCCACCGGCATCAAAAACGGGCGATCCACTGCAGGCACAGGCACCGGGATGTACGCGTCTAACGCCTCCACCAGGCGTATGATGGCGCGCTCACCCAGCTCGCTCTCGTCCAACCCCCCTTTCAGCGCCTGTTGTGCCGAGCCCTTGATGATCGGCATGTTGTCGCCCTGGAAGCCGTGACTGTTGAGCAGGTCACGCACTTCTAGCTCCACTAGCTCGAACTGGTCCGCGTCGTCGACCATGTCACACTTGTTTATGAATGCAAGGATGTACGACACTCCCGCTTGCCGCGCTACCAGAATCTGCTCGCGTGTCTGTGGCATCAGGCCGTCCGCGGCCGACACGACCAGGATCACGCCGTCCATATGTGCCGAGCCGCTGAGCATGCTTTTGGCGTATTCAGCTTGGTCAGGCCAATCAATGTGCCTATATCGGCGAGACTTGGTCTCGTACCCGACATGAGCTATCTCCTTGAGCGTGTTGTCAGTATGGTCGTCGGCCACGGAGATCGTGCCGAATTTGGCGGTGATGGCAGCCGTCAGGGTTGTCTTGCCATGATCAGTATGACCAATCGTACCAACGGTGATAAGGGGCTTGCCAGGGGAGGACATCTCAGGAGTATATGATTCAATCTGTTTATATCTGTCTATGAATAAAAGGTGGGGAGAGGGCGCCACAGCAGAGGTTCAAGTGTCGATCCCCCCGCAGAGTGCACCACCAACACCAACTAGCCTACAAGCGGTTTAGCGTTGGGAGATTGTCTCTATCCATGATGATTGAATCAAAATACCCTAAGGTGCCATTTTGGGGTTAATACCTTGCCTACCTTCTTTTTTCTGCGCGTTTCGTCTCCAACAATTCAGACGGTTGTTGATACTAGAAAATTGCATTAAGGACCCGAGAAAAGACGTCGTGTCGCTCGGGTTCACACTGTCGTAGGACAGTCAGTACACTAGTAGCAAATGGAGTTCGTCATTGATGAGATCTACCTTTACCCTCTCCCAGATCTGGTCAGCTAACCATTTCCAAAAACGGAGAAAGTTGCTGTTCAATAAAGGGAGTCTCTTGGTAAACGGGAAAAGCCAAGCCAGGTGGCTTAAATAAGCAATTCTACCCAGATATTCCTTCCACCATGCCAATTAGGGAAATGTGCTGAGACTCCTGTCCTTCACATCACATACAAGGATCTCAGTGGCATGTACCCCTGACTTTCTCAGTCCCACCTCTGATCCTGGTGTCCTGCGCTTGGCTACTAACGTGGCTGTAGCCATTAGATGTCTGTCCTGGACATCCCTAGCATAACGTAAGTGGCAAGATCGATCTAGGAGCTCTCTGTGCTAGTGCTTCCATATTCCTTCAATGCGTTGCAGGAAAGTGGAGGCGACTGTGGCTGAGCAAGTTGAGACTTTCTTGATGATAGTTACAAAAGGGCATGAACGACGTTAACCGTGATATGAGCTCATCACCATCACATACTCGTAGTCTTGGTATTTTACAGTCTTCACCACTGCAAAGACACCTCGCGCGTGTTTCGATCCCAAGGCAGGATTTCGTTCATAATTTAGCAATATGTTGTACTATGTGCGTACGACTCGCATAAGGGCCAATGTAAGAAGACGGAAATGATCTCAGGGCTGAAGGTGGAGACAAATGAGGAGCCTAAAAAATAATGTTTGAGTTGTTATCGAATGGGTAAAGCTTGTGGGTCCAATCCGATCTTATAGATCTAAAATCGAGATAAAGGGCGTGAGACAGGGATAGTTCACAACTAAACCAGGAATTTAGGCATCACATGGAACCAACTTCAAGCGAACTTCATACGATATTGTGTCAGTGGCGTGCTAGATGAGCATAGCCTGCCCCCACCAAATCTGTGATACCCGCTCGCAAGGGATGTACGGCTGAGTGATCAGTTTTCAGTTATGAAGGATGTCTGCTAGGTCACATGACGCTAAAAGCTTTTGGCAGGCTTCGATCGTCAATATTTTCGCTCGCATGTGGTTCTTAGAATGGATGTCTAAGGCTTGTCAGTAGCGCCATGGCAATCTTTTGTTTGTCGACAAACATATAAGGTTGCTACACTGAACTCTAGTTGATACAGGATTGTCGTTCACCTCATATGTCATATACATTTCCAAAGCAAGCGAAATATATGAACCCCTCGTCCGAAACTAGAGAGGCGATAGAGGAAAGTCTGTGTGAATACACGAGAAAGGATGGAGACCCTTTCTTGAGAACAATTAGCATCCGGCTCAAGAACTATGGTTCCTTCCTACATGTAAGCAAAAAGGTCTACCATCGCATCATATAGCTGACGACGCTCATATGCCTATCTAGTTGTATATTCCTGACTTTGGCGTAGCAGAAATACCATGCCAAGGCCATGCAGGGAATTCCTCGGAAAATAACACCGGTATCCGGGATGTGCTTTGCTCACATCTAGAATTTCGACAATCCATGCCATCCGATAATAAGAGGGGTGAATCATCAATTCTACAACAATGTATCAGCGAGGTTAGAACGATCGCTCTGTACTTTCCGGATATACGAGCCACCAATATCTGGATTTGCATGACTACCTGGTTAGGGACGCTATGTTCCATTGATGGCTTGATCGAAGATATGATACCTGATGAGGCATGTGTTGCTCTGTACCATTCGATACAGGCTCTGCGAGAAGAAGGTAAGTGATTCGGCTACAATTGCCGGAGGGATTACCAATGCTCCAGGAAGCGAAGATACTAATACTATCTCTATAAGGCTGTGTTACCTCTCCTCAGCATACGGTGGTTGAGTATTTCATTGCCTTCAAATGACACTGCTTAAAATACTTACCTGCGGAAGTAGCTCGACGTTTCTTTCATAGCGTTTGTATTACACTTGGGGGGCTGCTTGATGAGATAAAGTTCAGCCAAGGTTGGTTGCCTTATAGCTTGGAGACATATATGAGCATACGTGGGCGGACAATTGGGATTATCATCAGAAGCGTACTTGATACAGAACAACACCAGTGGTCAACGGAAACAATGAGCATGGAGAGCGATGTTTTTGCGATAATTGGTCTCCAAAACGACCTAGTTGGCTTGGAGAAGGATATCCGAGCTAATCAGCAAATGAATGCGGTTGTTGTCAATGCAACACAGATTAACAACAGAATTATATGCGCCGGAAAGAATACAGCCCTTCATATTGCCACAAACAAAATCTCTCGTTTGCATAACCAACTGATGGAGCGTGTTGGAGAGACGTGCAAAAGTCCAGCAGAGGGTTATTGGGAAGCTTGATCATGCGTCCGAGTCTAGCTTTGCAGACATACAACTGCTGTTTACAGAGACACATCTGAAATGGTGCACATCCGCGAAGAGATACAAGTTAACTCTGGAGGACTTACACACGATCTAAGTTGAAAGAGTCTACATAGATTACGGTTATAATTGGAATTTTTTTTGTTGGTGAAAACAGTCTATAGAGACTGATATTGAACCTCATTTTCGCAAGAATACATCATTTAGGATATTATTTATTATCTCGTATCCATTACCCCATTATAGAACAAATCCGTCCTTTCGTCCAACCTCGGCAATGATAACGACAATACAAGGCGCGATAAGATCCGATAAGAATTATGCTTATCACTGATAAAGTGTGGCATCGGCATGGCCCGTGGACCGGGATTGTCCGCCTCCGACAGTGTCGGCGAGTATAAGTGGTGGTCTGTGTGACATCTCAGCTTCAATCCGATGAATTTGGACTGCTTTAGAGCTTATACAGTATCACCATGCCAGCAACTGTTCAACCACTCACTCCCCCAGCGGGATCCGATATTAACTTCGGTGCTGTCATTGACAACGTCGATCTCGAGAATCTAACTGGTATAACCCTTCTACCTCTTCCATCCTTCCATCCCTCTCATATACTCCAACAACAAGAAACTCATAATCTCCAGACGAAACCTTCTCCACAATTCATTCCGCCCTCTACAACCACCAAGTAGTAATCTTCAAAAACCAACACCATCTCACCCCCAAAGCCCAATACCACCTCACGCAACGCTTCGACCCCTCATCCACCCAATACGGACACGGAAAAACCATCGACGCAAAACGAAGCATCCTACACCCAGACCTGAAGACCGTGCCACATCAACCCCAAGTCCAAATCATCGGTCATGGCTCCATCGACTCCTACGAAGGTCTATCCAACTTCCAATTGAAACATCCCCATCACAAGACCTTCCACCGCGATGCGATCCCTCCGGAGGAGGATTATGATTTCACCCGGTTCTATAGATGGCATATTGATGCTGCGCTGTACAAGTATTATCCACCGAAGGTAACGACGTTATTGGCGGTGAAGGTACCAAAGGGTCGAAGACAGACTCTTCGGTATGATGATGGTTCGGATGAGACGTTGGATGTGCCTCTTGGCACGACGACATTCGTTAATGGGGAGAGGATGTTTGAGATGTTGTCGGATGAGGATAAGGAGTTTGTGTTGGAGAGTGAGGTTGAATATGCGCCTCATCCGTATGTCCTTTCTCAATCTCTACATTGGTAGTCAGATATAAGCTAACAAGATATAGATACATCTGGATGAGTCCCGCCCGCTCCCGCCCAACAGGACTAGGCCTCTACTCCGAGGGTCTTGAATTACCCGAATCGGACCTTCCGCCTATCGACCAATCAAAGATCATGATCCTGCCCATGGTCTGGAAGAACCCGGTTACAGGAAACCCAGCGCTCCAGATCCACCCCTCCGCTGTACGCAAGATCCATCAGAAGGATGGATCCGTTATTGAAGATCTAGCCCGTGTCCGGGAGATTGTCTACCGATTGCAGCGGCCGGCCATCAGCCCCAAGCATGTTTATGCGCATGATTGGGAAGAGGGTGATCTAGTCTTGTTCCATAACCGGGGTGTGTTGCACTCGGTGGTGGGGGCGTTTGGGGATGATGAAGTGAGATTGTTTAGACAGTGTAATTTGGCGGCTGGGGAGGCTCCGGTTGGAATGAGTGATTGATTGTAGTGTATTTGAAATGAAGCGATGTGTGTTTATGATATAGAATTTGAACTTTTAGATTTCTCACTTATATTGATATTGATGACGTGTACTGCCCAATATTCCCCATTAATCCCTTTTCCACTGGAACCCCAGAAACGCTAAAAATAAGGGTATATGATGCTAAATACAAGCTGGTATCAAGAGCGTCTATGTCTAGGTGCTCTTTATTCTAATGCAATTAAATCCCGAAATTGGCTCATGGGACATTAGTCAGTCATGAGATGTTATTTTTAACACATTAATGCATAAATCAATGCGCAAGTTCCTGTTAATTATTAATAATCTGAATAACCAAACAATGGTTCACGAAACTTACGCTGGCAAGCTTGCTCTTCGCTCTAATCTTGGCCCCATAGAATGACAGGACCCATGGTACAAGTGTCAGGGCGGCTCCCTAGAAACATTAGCTCAACGCTCAAACCTAATGTAAAGTTTAGATTAACTTACAATTCCACCCAACAAGCTAGAAGCAGCAGGATATCCCAGGTTTGTGAACAAAGCATGTGTCACGAGGGGGAAGACACCACCCAAGAGATTCCGACCTGGACACTGTGTTAGAGTATATCTTATGAATAACACTACGCGGTACTTACAGCAAGACTGCGCGGCAATCGCTGAACTGGCAAAACGATGATACGTATCAGCCAGATAGTTGAAGACCGCCAAATAAATGGACAAGATGCCCATGGTAGCACAGCCGACAGCCAATGCCGGAGCGATCCAATGCACAGAAGGATACGAGGACCATCCGAACCAGAACAGACCGGCGGGCATGAGCACCGCCTGGACACAGGCGAAGTAGAGACGTTTCTCTGGGGTGTTGGGAAGCTTCACGAATCGGCTGACGACTCTTTCCTGGTAGATACTGATGAGGGTGGCGATGATCACGGCGACACACATTGCTGTTCCGGTTAGCTTGTTGTAGATGTCCTATGGCAGGAGTAACCTACATGTGAAAACAGCGCCTGATTGCTCGACGTTGAAACCATGGTTCGTCTCGAAGATTAACGGGACGGAGCCGAACTGGAGATACAGCACGGCCCAGCTGAAAGCTGCCCAGAGGGAGAAGAAGAAAACCACCGGTTCGGTGAAAAGCATGTCTGGCAACAGTTAGCCCTCGGTATTCGTGGATGGTTTACAGGGCAGAACATACGAAAAGGCCGATAGAGGGAGATAGAGATCATTTGTCCGAGAGACGCTCTTTGCTCGTCGCTCTTGACCTTCCAACGGATTCGTTTCGTAAGCTGCTTCTCTCCAGACTCATCCGCCATAATTACGCCAAAATGACCAGCATCTTCAAGCGCCTCGTAGTATTTGTTCAGTGCTTGCGCTTTGCGACTAAGAATGACGCTGCCACGGGTTTCTTTGAAGAAAAAGAAGATGATGACAACAAAGACAGCCGACACGATCGCATGCGAGTAGTAGATCCAGCGCCATGTAGTATGGTAGACGATCACGCTGCACAATAGTGGCGCAAGACCCGTACCGAACAGTGCAGCGCCCGAGAAGAGAGCCATGGGAGTGTTGCGATCCTCCGCATGGTAGATGTCACTGATGACACCACCAACCATGGTTGAGAATGTCGCTGACGATTTGTTAGCTAAGCACCAAAAATATCGGATGTATAAGAAGCGACATACATGCGCCAACACCTTGGAAGAATCTCGCCACGAGCAGTCCAGCAAACAAATGCGTTCCACCACAAGCGATAATGCACGCTACATAATGTAGGTTAGAATCAGTCTCAAATATTTCATTTGAGACCACATACCCGTGAAAACAACACCACTAACAACAAAAATCGGCCGTCTGCCATTGAGCTCCGAAAACGGAGCCAAGACCATGGGTGCCAAGGCAAACCCTATACAAAAGATGGTGATACTCAAGTTGTATACCACACTACTGATGCCCCATTTCGCTGTTAGTTCCGTCGAGGCCGGGCTGACTTCACCTGCCGAATAACCAGCTAAGGCAGTTACACCACAAGAAATCCACGTCATCATCGTTTTTCTCCATTTAGGCCAAAGAAACGGGGAAATGTATTGCTTCATATCGGGGCATTCTGGCGCGGGGGACTGGTTAGGGCCGGGCGGCAATGTGATCCGCGGCGTCGGCAGCGGCGTTTCGAGCTCGAGATAAAGATATTCGATTTCCTGTGTTGGAAGGGCATCTTTGCGTTCGACGTCGATATCTGTAGAACAGATGGTTTCGCCGGAGCTCGAATGAGGACTGGGGCGTGACAGTCCCATGGCTACAGGTGTAGGAAATCGTGTTTCTACCAGGGCTGAATGTGTCACATTCTGGCTTGGGGGCTGTCGAATTTATAATGATCTACATTTCTGGTCTAGATTTTGCGCCTTCCGAGAAAAGGATCCAATTTCGTGCAAAATTGGAGAAGCTTGGACGCACGCTTGGTTCGGAGTATGCCCTATTGTCCGGAGTATATCGTCGGGATTTGAATCTGTGAGCCTCTACATAGTTTTTGCTATGTTCTTCGTCTTTATACTCGTTCTCACATCTGCTATATAGCTCAACAGCATTGTCTCCTGCTCATCACCTAGTATATTGCTATTGTAGGTGGCATAGAATACTCTTCTCTGCTACTGCAGTTGAAGATACTGACAGGGATGCGAAAAACTCATTCGGGGAGAAAACTTCCCCACATCTCCAATTCGGAGACGGATGGTTAATAATCCACCGAAAAATCGTTGACTCACAAAGCCAGATGAAAAAGGAAAAAACAAAGAGATTTCTCAAATGTCTCCGAAACCACGTCATCGTCTGCTTACCTACCCACGGTCTTTCGCAATTTGGGCTCCAGAGGGAAAATCTGTTCCTCCACCTTGACGTTTCCATATACGTTTTCCCAGCGTTCACGCAGAGGCTCCGGTGTCGCCCACGCGTTCTCAGGATCGCGCAGCCAAAGTCGCAGAAGATGGCGTCTGCAGTTCTGTCAGCACGATAAAACTATGAAAATAAAATATATGAAGCACTTACTCTTTGTCAGGCTCGTCCCGGAACCCCTTACGCGCGTGGAAAATACTCAGGTTGTTAATGTACTGGACGTCGCCCTTTTGGAAATCCAGTGCGGCGCTGTGTTCCTCGGCTAGGAAGTGAAGCGCGTCAAGCGCCTCAGCCTGTGCCTCGGAAATCGGGGGAATGTTGGTCGACCGTGGTTGAGCGAGGAATCCGGTGAAATAACGACGGGCGTATTGGATCAGAACGCGTTCGGGGGTGGTATCGGTTGCCTTCTGGTGGTAAAGAAGGGGGCGAGTGGTATAGGGCTTTTCGGGGTCATTGAATCTGATAATTGCCGGATCAGCGACCGACAGTTTCCTACGAACCTACGACGACTCACCCATCGACCGGCCATGGCTCCGACAACGTACGGATCAAATCCGGCCTCTCCTTGGCCAGGATGTTATACACCAACCAACTGCTCGAAATCTGGCTTTCACCTCCTTCGGCGGCAGGGTGGAGACAAAGGAGGGAAATGATATCGCCGGAATCCGTGTGGAACACTTGTTTGTCCGCTGTGTTGGACGGTGCGCCGATCGCATTCGCTGCACTCGTGCGCGTCAAATCCTTGATATGCGAGAGGACCACCGAGCCACCGCCTGGCGTATACCGTCTGTCTTCCTGGCGGCCGCGGATACTCCCGATGTGCGATGATACACCTGCATAGATGATGATATTTTCTTCACGAGTGTAGCGATCGATATCGAGTCCGCGGAGGACGAAGAATCCCCGGCCGTTATGAATTTCATTCGAGAGTGATCGCAGGGTTGGACGAAGGGTGGGCAAAGGGAATGTGTCCTGGTTAATATTTCCCAGGCTCAAATTCTGGGCTACGGGGTATCAGCATGAATTTCTGCTCATGCGATCTCTGTATATGATCCGCGATGAAGCGCATTGCTGGATGAGAGGAGAACGGTAAGCCATACCCTGAAAGCTCTTCAGCGCCGCATCAATTTCCTGCCTCTGCGCATCATTCAACCTGTAGATCCAGTCATCCCGTTTCTCGACGTCCTTTCCCTCCCAAACCAGGGGCGACTCTAATTTCTGCGGAAACCCATCAGGTAGAGTATTGGAAAGCTGCTCGGTAGCCTGCCTGCGCGCCCTCCGCGCTGTATACTTTTCGTAGTCAGGGTGATATTGGATATCAGGCTGAACGAGAGTCTGCACGGCGACCGACATGGTTAGATGTAGGAGATCTTATTCGCAATAGATTTACTATTCTAAGAAATCAACGAGAGGTAGATGTCTGTTTTATCTACGAATATAAGACGTTGCATACCCCGCAGCATACAATCACATCATCAAATGACGGCGCAGCAAATCATTGCGCCATATGGCCCGAAGATTGCTATGGCGGCACACAAACAGTCACAGTATTCGTGGACCACTTCTGAAGCCAGTAAAATGGTGTAATCGCATGCATTTACCCCATCGAGAAGAAGATTGGGTCGGGCAAGTTTTCCATCAAGCTCTCTAGCCAATATGAATGGTTAGGTTTCCCTGTCACTAACCCAGGTTACGTTGCCTGGATTTCTAAGCAACAATATCATCACATACTATAAGCGCAGTTCTCTAAGAATATCTCGGATATTCGGAGAAAAAACACTCGTAACTTCATTTCGAAAGTCATAATGCATAAACTTGACTATTCCTCGAGCCTCCGCCCGTCAATATCAATGTCAATCTTATAATACTTGAACTTCCGACTAGGGACCTTCCTTTCGAAAAGAATATCCAGCTCCTCGAACGTCCTACCCTTGGTTTCTGGCATACACCAGTAAACATATATAACACACAGAACACTGAGTCCAGAGAAGAGGAACCCGATCTTCCCTTTCCAGTCGGCTTCGTCTTCATTCATGGCGTACGGAATAGCGACGGCGAAGACTACCGACCACACGAAGCAGGCTACCGTCGCTAAGGCGATCGTGAACCCTCGCAGAGCAGCGGAGGATACTTCAGCTAAAAGCACGTAGCAGAACGGCCCGAGACTGAGATCATATACAAATGTGCAGACCAACATCAGACCACATTGCGCCCATACCGTGTTTGTTTCACGCGGGGCCAGATCCACGGCACCAATTATAAACAACAGAAGTGCTAGCGAAGAGCAGCCGAACAGGTACATGGTTCGCCGACCGACATACGATAGCAAGAACCACGAGATGCAAGTTCCCAGGAGCCCGATGGCTGTCAGACCGAGGTTCATTGAGAAGGCATCGGATGAGTCGAGCCCAGCCAGTTCCATGAAGTGGACGGCATAGTTGATGAAAAACACATTGCCGGTGAACGCCTGCATACTGTATGCCATTACGCAAATCATCAGTCGGCGGAAGTTGGGCCCGCGGAAGCATTCCATGTAGTTGGGCCGGTCGCCCTGGAACTCCTCTTCTAGACGGAGTGTCTCTCGAATATGTGCTAGCTTTCGCGATACGTCTATGCTGGGTGTGGCTAGGCGACGTAGGGATGCACGTGCTGCGTCGTATCGGCCCTTGCGACATAGCCAATATGGTGGGTCCGGGCAGAACAATATCAGGAACAGCATGATGCACGGTAATGCCCACTGAGTGGCGATGGGGATTTTGTAGGACAACTCGTTGTCCATAGACTGAGTCCCCTTCAAGATACCCGAGGCGATCAGGGAGCCGATGGAAAACGCCAGGTTGGTCATGGTTGCGGCAAACCCGCGCAGGACGAGTGGGGTCACTTCGCCGACGTACGCCGAGGCGCAAATTGGATAGAATGCGATCACTGCGCCATTGACGAGTTGACCGACAAAAAGCTGGGCGGGCGTGTGGCTGAAAAACTGGATGAAGATGAAGGCGATGGACAAGCACGAACACATCGCGATCATGATACGCGGCCCAAAGCGGTTGTAGGCGGCTCCAGAGCAGAGGGCGCCCACGATAGCACCCAGGAGGTTGGCATAGTTGAAGGCCGAAAGCCACCGCGCGGCGATCATGTACGTTCCGTTGTGATTGTAGCCATACGTCTCTTTGAATGCATCCAGGCCGACGAGACCTTTCACCACACCCCCATCGATCCCCTTAAGAATAGTTGCCTATAGCCTTGAGTAGAGTATTCTGGAAGGGGTATTGTTAGAACGTTCTCACCAGATTCATGAATAAACCCCACCCCACCGCGGGCCAGTGCAGCCGCATGGCGGTCCAAAAACTTTGGTTATGCTCATCCTTCGAAAACAGAAACGAAAGCTCTGCATCCTCGATTGCCGACGCCGGGACAGTTTGGACCAGAGTGGTCTGCTTGTCTGCAGCTTTACTGGTCATAATTTTGAGTCGACGAGGGGTAGAATGTTAGGGCTTCATTTTGCCATCCTGAGAAAATATATACCGACCACGGGCTTGGCATCGCTCGGGAATCCAATCGTTGGGCCGCGATTAATCACCCTATCTGCTCATAGCAATCAAATCCATAACATAATTTATTATCCCCGCGGGTCCTCATGCCAAGGTTTCTCTGCGTTTACGGAGTAGACATGGTGATTTATATCAAATCGTCCATGATGAAGTATGCGAGCGGACCTCCACGGGTCTTTTCCCTGGGTTGTGATAGAATGTATATGGTTGTATGTCTTTGTTCGAGTCCGATATATATAAACAGTCGTAACCCCTTGGTGTACCTTAATATATATTATTTCACAGCAAGCGGACAAGAACCATTAAACAAGCTTTACACTACGATTAAGGGCAGTTCGTTCCAAACGCTTAGCTTCTTCACTATCATTATATAAATTCTTATAAAGTTGAATACTAAAAATCTTAACTTAATATTATATTATACTCCCTCCTATACAGTTGTTAACGGGTCGGGTTTTCGCACCCGCCCCGAACCCGTGCAGATTGAGGTCGACCCGACCCGCGAGTTTACCAGCCCTAGTCCTAATAGATATAGCGCTGCTTAGTCAGCCGCGCCTTACCCACCTAGAATGTTGACTAGCCTGTTTGGATCTAGTATAAAACCTTACCTAGACTAATTTTTTAAAGCTTCATGTTTCCACCAATTCTACTCTCTCTAAAATCGCAGGATTGGGGCGGGCTCGGGGCGGGCTCGGGCCGGGGATAGCGGTTAAACTGTAAGGTGTACCACTCTACCTCTACCCCTGATTCCCCAGCTTGTAGGGTATAGGTGGATATAATCTTGACCAAATTGTCCGCTTCAGTAATACCAGCCTCCGATTGGCTGCTTTGCATTAGCATTGGGCCTCTGCCGAGAACCGGCACTGCCATGTCATTCAGGCAACGCGTAAGACCGCTATGAATAAATCGATCAGCTCAGCCGCAGAATGACCCACATGCACGAATAAGTAATGTCAGTATTCTAAAACATGGCTAGCTGGACCTCCCTGGATTCGGGGCTGATGGGGACGGGGTCGGTTTGGAATTTTTCTAGTTTTAAAATTATCAACAGTCCGGAATCGATTCTGCATATCGATTGTTGATTGATCGATGGATTTGATTCGCGTCAGGTTTTGTTGGGGTCTGCCAAGCCGATCTGGATAGGTAGTCAGTCTGCTGGTGGTAAACAATGTCAGATTGGTCTTGACATCTTTCTACCGTCGCTGACACTTCGGAGCCAACCTTAAGGAGAGAGTTTTATTTGACTTGACCTTGGGATATGGCAGAAAGTTTAAGTGGACTACGGCCTCCTACGTTTTGCAACTCCCCACTGCCTCCTCGCATCAAAAAAAAAAAAAAAAAAAAAAAAAAAAAAAAAAAAAAGGAACAAAGAAAGAAATAAAGTTCAGTAGTGAGGTTCATTTCCGGAAAGGGTATGTATGGCATTTAAAGAATTATGGCAAGGACGATATGACCCACTTGACTGGATATGTCGGTGAGCTGAATGAGGATTTTCCTAGTAGCAGCACATAGCCGGGTGGGTAAGATCGTCATTAAAATAGGCGTCCTAAATTCAGTATCACAGCCATCCTTCCCATTTGGTTTAAGTGAAAGTCGTTCTGATTAACTTTCTCTAGTATGTATCTGCATACATTCCTCGGTTGACCACCTTGAATGCAGCTTCATGAACTTATTGAATTCCATTACGTTGAACACAGCAAGATGGAGGCACACAAAGTCCCAATTGGAAAAGAACCACATTAGACTAAATACTTGAATTGATAGTAAACGAGGTACATTAGGGTTCGAGGGGTACCAAATCCGGAGTAGAGAGCAAGAGCGGAGACCTACAATCGTATATCCACTCGGCCAGCTCACAACTGAAGTTTACCATCAAACTCCAATGCCATCCACACATCCACGTTGGGACCAGGACCAGCAATCCAAGTGTGACCAGGGTAGGACACGGTCTTGTTCTTCCGGTAGACTGTTTGATCATAGTGATCAGCATGCCAGATACGACCGTGTTCCTCCAGAGGTTGCAGTGGACAGTGCTCCAGGTAGTGCTCCAAACAGACTCCTTGGCAACCTTTATGACCACCCTGGCTGCACTTATCTCGGAGTCTTTTGATCTCGTCGAGAGGTTCATTATAATATTTCTCTTTCGGGGCCCACATGCCACCCACACAACTATCCTTGTGAGAAGTCGTTCCTTGAGACAAGCATGTGTGCAGCTCTTTGAAGGAGTTGTCGCTATGGTCATGCAGACGGCAATCCACATTTGGGCCTGGTTGTATCAGTCAATGATTGCATGTGGTTGTGGTGAAGCCTGGCTGTGCGTACCTGCTATCCAAAATTGCATATGTGCAATATTCTGCTTATTTTCCAGAAACCGGAAATGAAACCCAGTCATGTTGAAAAAGTGTGCATCTCCAAAGTCTGCTCCCCACCAGGTGTCCTTGACCTGGATGAATTTGAGATCCAACATACCCAACCCCACATCATTCATGTCGAATAAGTTCTTGACGGGTACCTTTTCCTGGGGACACCACTGTCTTTTGGGTTCACCGTTATGCTTAAGGCGAAGGATGACGGCTCCGGTAGTCTTACTCACGGATAGATACTCATCGTGCGTAGTCAACCTGTACTTCTTTGGGAATTTGCTATGTCCTAGGGGTTTGAATTCCCCATCAACATCGCCAATGCTGCCGTAGAGTACCTTAATACCTTCCTTCGCGTCGGCGGGATAGACTTTGCTCCCGGGGGGATAGACCTCCACCCGGATGTTGTAGTTGGCAACCATGATCAAATCTCGACCGGCAGGATCGTCATCTTTCTTCATTTTTTTCGGATCTGGAAGGTATACCATCCCTTCGTTCCCCCACAATGTCCCGACGATGCGGGCCCTCGGTGGAGGTGGCTGGCGGACTTCATTCTTGTACAAAGCTACCTGTGGGTTTGCCTCGCGGTAATAATCTTTCACATTGTAGGCGATGGAGACAACATCATTGCGACCATTGCCGCAAAAATCCCTGCCAAGTAAAAGATCGTCAGTCCCCTTAAATAAGCGATGCAAGGTGGTCAATGATCTGTCTTACCCAACCGCCGACCTCCCCGACGATTCCTCGGCAATATGCCACTTGGCAAACACGCCATGCTCGAGGTCGATGGGCTTGTAGCAATAGATACCCTAAAGTTCCAGTTTATTATTCTGTTGTTCACTACTAGCGATCAGATTAGCGACTTACCTTGTTGGGGTTTCGACCCGATTGTTCCGGTGGCTGCAGGTTGGTTAATATGAGTCGAAGAACAAGTAATTACAAGGAACGGAGAAACCGGCACAATCCAAAAAAAGGTAACCGAAAGGAAAATAACCACTGGAAGGGGATTACTGACATCAGTAGGTTTACCGTCATCGTCGCGATTTAGCGGTCCGAACAGAGAAACCAAGATCTCGTCGTTACCATCCCCTGACTGCGATTAGTTCTACCATCTTCGCTGTTCAAACTATACCTACCGTCAATATCGGCACAGGTTATGTAATGGCCCGGGCCATCCCCCCAATGCCGCAACTGAGTAGGTGTCCCATACTTGTCGAGGACATGGCGCCTCCACGTCCGTCCGTATATCGGATGGTTATCCTTGATATAAACCGTTATGGCCGTCGAATGGAAGGGCTCCATAGCTGCGACATAGGCAAATGTGTCACCACCAATTTTGCCAATGTCTGCGCTACCGGTTCCCCAGTGATCTCCTGATCCCGGGCTGATGGAGTCATCCAGCTGGTCTGGAAGCCTCTGCTCCCCTGTTCCAATCTGTTCTCGTTTCCATCGGCCATCATCGTAGTAAAGCCAAGAAACACCCTCTCTCGAAGAGACCAGAAGAGAGTCGAGCCCAGCCGGTCCTTTGGCCCTATTATTCGGTTGTGATCAGTCAAATGTACACGGGAATACTATACGCGGTGAGAATAAGATAATCACGAACCTCCGAGCAGAAATCTCATGGATGATGGTAAAATGCTGGTCGTCCACGATATCACGTCGCCATTCCTTCCTATGCCAGAGAATCATCGGTTTGTGAGAGTCAAGGCAACTGTTGTTTCCAAACTTACGCGTCACAGGGCTTCTCTGGGGCCTGGAATAGGATGATGGGAACAGGAGTGGTCTATGAGAAATATTGGGTTTGGTAAGCTATACAAAATCAATGTTTTCACGACCAGCATAAGTGATTACCAACCTTGTCTTCCGGGCCGTGCACGACTGGAGCTCCGATAAGCTCGGGGAACGTCCTCGAGGATAGTTAGAAGGAACTTCTGGCTAAGCTTCGATAACACAAAAGACCACTACTCTATTACCTCTGCGTGAAATAACCTGCCTGCAGACGATGCATTGCAGGCCATCGGCCGATGTAATGCTGCTTCCACTTGACATCCGGCTGGAGGTTATCGCGACCGGGGTTTTCAAACCAGCTGATATGCCCGCCCTGCATGTTAGCTTGGATCATGGTGTCTCCGAAGTCATGGCAGACCACGATATCCATCAGTCCATTCCGTGTGATATCCATGGGCACCACAGCCACAGGGGTATTCAGCTTAGCCACCTGATACACCGTCCATGCTGCGGATAGTCAGCATATTTCTTCACAGTCCTTAGGATACACGTATGGTTTACATTCATCACAAACTTCAACAATGACAAGGTTAGCGTATTCACCTTTTCTATACATCCTGAGAGTGCCATACCATTTGGATCTGCGCTTGTGTTCCTAGGGTTGTCCAGGAATTCGATCTTTCCAGAGTTCAAGCCCGACCTGTATATATTTTGTTTCAGCAAAAACGCTCAACAGTAGTATCGCGGCGAGAAATCTTACGCAACCACCCCTGGGACCTTATCAGTCTTAGCGAACTTGAAGGAACTCACCCAGTAGCCGTCTTCGCGACCGTCCTGGATGGCTATCTTCTTCGAGAACGCCGGGGCTCCACTAGCGGGCATCGTGAATTCAGAGTGACAATGATTTGAGATAATGTCTGAAGACAAGTCAAGGCGAAAACGAGTATTGTTTTACGATGAGTCTACACGCGGTGATTGGCCTCAACGCAGGTCTCTTATATACATCCGGATTGACGAGCAGAGAATCAGTGCTCGACCCTCCATCATACTCAATTATGAAAACCATACAGCGTAAAGAAACTAGAAGGCAACATTAGCTGTACATCCCTTCTACGAAACCGGTTAATGTTGCATTTGAAAACAGAAAGTCCTGTAACCGTTTGCACCACGGTTGCGCTCAGCATAGTAGTAACCGAAATGAAGGTACGAATAAATATAGTTACCACCAAGCTCAGTGTTGAGACTTTTGTTTTCGTTTCGTGTAGAAGTTCTCATGCAACCATGACAATATCATGATTGGGGTGCTGTGACGCAAGGGACATTCGATCTACATATTCCCTGCAGTGGAGGGCTGAATGAAACACGGGAGAAAAAGA